>JAVRXN010000013.1:21608763-22001263 GCA_033556935.1 Timema podura | reverse complement strand
TTCTAAAATGTCATAGTAATTAATATAAATTAGTTATCTTGTTATTTCCATGACATCAATATTATGTTCTGGAAGATAACCTGCAGCTTTTAGGTGAGAGGAACTTTTTTATATAATTATAATTTTTTATTATTCTAATCATTTCTAATCCATGTATTTATGTAAATGTAAAAATGTACGGCTGATATCAATATTTTGGATGAAAATATGGGTTTACCCTTTCACATTGATACATTAACATTCGGGGACTAGATGTTGGGACTGTCCTAGTCTTAAGTTAGATTATAAGGCATATGAAGCTATGACAGGCCCAACAACCCGGTAGTGGAAAATATATGGCTTGAATAAAATACTGACCCAGAGCCACAGGCGGGAAACAGTAATGGATGTATAATATATCAATATTTTGGTGATTTTAAGAAAGAAATGGCCGAGAATGGGGCAGATATAGCAGAGACTTGGATTAAGAAAGTCTAAGATTTATGATGGCCAAACATTTCCAAACAATGTTAATATGATCATAATTGATACCTACAACATAAACTAGGAATGGGACATGTCAATCTTAACTGTTATTGGTTTAGTGGATCAGACAATTAATTGCCCAACTTGTGAGATGAATAAAATATGTCATACACATTTAACCATGTTGATTATCACTTCATTCCACACATTCATCAGTGACTACATTGCAGAATCACAACTTGAAACTTATTTTACCCAACACAACCTAACCAAAACTTGTTTTAGAAATCTTGGACTAGTTTATAATTCATAACAAATATAAACAAATATTTTTTTAGTACTGTATCTTATTACTCATTTGGGTTTTTCATCTAAAACAGGTGATTAAAAAAAATTGCTTTAGTGTATTACAGTTGTTTAATTTGTATCGCTGTACAGTGACTCTCTGTATAACGTAATCACTAATCATGTTAAGGAGTGAGCTAAGAAATTATTGTGATACCTTTAGCCGACTATTAAAATATGTACATGTTAACTTAATATGATTAATAATGTTGGTTGGTATTGTTTTTGACGTTATAAATTCTTTTTCATAAAGAAGGCCTATGTGTAAGCTCCGCAAGTCTATTAAAGTTATAAAATAATAAGCCTTTCACCAGAGTTGGCAGTATGTTTGATTAGTGTACCTGTTGTTCAGGATTTCAGTTCATTTACTACGGTATTCTGCTCCAACCATCTTACATTTCCTGTAGGTCTAAGGTTTTGATGTTTGAAAATAAATACATAAACCCGATTTGAATGTGAACTTGTGAGAGAAAAAAAACCACTTGCCACTCTTAAGTTTATAAGTTATAGTTGGGATAGTATAAATATTAATGTGCAAGGTTGAATAAAAATAGTTTCGAAAAATTTATAGATATCATATTCTGAACCTTGAAAAATGACACGGGAATCAAACTTGGGACCTTTGGCTTAGTACGCCAATGCTCTTACCAATGAGCTATCCAGGAGTCGTCCCGTGCCCAAGGTCATTCTTCACTCATGTTTTAAGGCAGAGTCTATAATGGACGTGTGGAAATCGTTTGCTACAAATGTGTGATTATATTTATAGATATTTGTGGATGGACTCACATTCTCAGATAGATGCAAATGTTAGCTCTTGACTTTTAGGGGATGATTTTTACTTTTGAACAGAACAAAATTACCATTTTAAATTACCCACCTTGGTGGCGTAGTTGGCTAACGCGCTAGTTTCATGTTGAGCTTGACTGCCGAGGACAGGGAGATCGAGGTTCGAATCTCGGTCGGGTTAACTGGGGGTGGTTTTTCCAAATTTGGCTGTCAGTCAGAACCAAATACTTCTTCCTAAGCTTTTGACAAAAATCAAACCCTACACGTTGTGACACTATCATTCCTTATTAGTGCTTACTGTTAACTGCTCATTAACACTTTATCCCCTTAGAAAATAAATACATCCTACCTTGACAAAAAAAATCCCTATGAAAGAAAAATTAAAGTATTTAAAAATAAAATTAAGTTAAAGTAATAAAATGCAACCTGCCCTAATGGTAGCTAGGTCAAGGCGACATTTGCGCAGTAGACTGGGCTGGCGTGGATGGTGAGATCTGGCTTTGAATCTCGGTCTGGTTTACTGAGGGAGGATTTTTCCAATAAGGTTGTCCAATCTCTCTCAATGCAAATTTGGGTACAATTCCTAGAGTCTGTTCATGATAGGTTTTTACCTGGATGACAGTTCAAAAATTATATGTTTAGATTTTGGGTTGCCAACACTTGTAAAAGATCACTGTTTTGCTATAAATGTTAAGTTTTTTAATTACCTGTTATATTTTACATCCTCCTATATGTTGATTCCAATTCTGGTTCTCAAGCATATATTTTTAAGTGTTTCTGTTCTGGTTCTTTAAAAATAACTTACTTTCGATTATCGGTCCTGGTTCATCTCCTGGGACTAAACTAAAAGGAAATAGATTTATTAAATAAGTGTTATTTGTGTTCTAGCTGTTTGTTCAGAGGTGTTCGCAGTGTCATACAGTTGAAAGTGGTGGTAAACATAAAGTAGGGCCCAACCTACATGGTCTGATTGGCCGAAAGACTGGGCAGGCCCCAGGATTTGCCTACACAGATGCCAACAAGGCCAAAGGTATTTTTTATCTTATCATATAGTTATATTTCTCGACACCTTAGCTCAGTTGGTGGCGTGTGTCTCTACTGAGCTAAGGATCCCAGGTACGATTCCTGACATGGCCGAAAATTCGTCATTGGTAAAATTTGTGTTTATCGTTTCACAGTGATAAATTAACGGCCAAGGACTGGATGTTGTGCCTGTCCTAGTCTTTAAGTTATATTACAAGGCATATGAGGCTATGACAGGCCTAGCCAACCGGTAGTGGAAAAATAATATATGACTTGAATAAAAAAAAAAGACCACAGGCCACAGGGTGGAAACATTTAATGGATGTAAGTAAAATAAAAGCTATGAGATTTCGAATTGTCAGTATAGTGCTTGTCATTTATAGACCTTTACTAAAATTAACCATTACGGTCAATGGATAATCTAATGCAGTTTTTTGTGGAGTGTCAAAGTTTCTTGGTTTTTATCGTAAAGATATCAACTGTTGGCTGGCTGGGTCACTTTAAGTAAAATGCTTCCTATAGACCTATGCTTCCACCATTCTTCTCCTCTCACTTGCACATTTTGTTATCTGCTTCCCCCCCATCTCTTCCTTGATCTCCCTTGTGTGGTCTTTTTCCTGCATACTTCATTCTCATCATTTTCTTTGTCATCCTCTCTTTTTCCATACCATAATGCCCATTCATCAGTCTGCTCCTCTACTATCTCATGTACTCCCTTAACCCCCAACTCTTTCCCGGATAACTTCATTTCTAGTCCTTTTTCTCCCTGACAGCTAACATCCTCCTCACAAAATTCATTCCCATAATCTCAACTACCTTTGTCTCTTACATCCAACATCTATGTTATGCTTAATAGTGATGACTATGTGTACAAAGTAATAATGTGTTTTCTGTCAATTGTCGTTTCCTGTGAAATAAACCATTTTTTATGTGGAATTTACTAACTTTGGGTAACGCTCACATCTGTGGCATTCCTTAAGCCCCCTAGTTCTACTAAATGGGCAACATGTATGGCTCATTGCTTCCTAGTTATTGGGGCGGTAAAAAGGGTTTAAATGGAAGAACTCCACTAGCAATCAACAATTTACTTATTTTTTCCCAAACTTTAAATAAAATTGTTATTTTCAGGTATCACGTGGGACAAGGACACATTATTCATATACCTTGAAAATCCCAAGAAATACATCCCGGGCACAAAGATGGTGTTCGCAGGTTTGAAAAAACCTCAAGAACGAGCAGACCTCATTGCCTACCTAGTGTCGGCCACCAAGTAGAAACAAATTTTTAAATTTTAGTAGGCGAATTTCTTTGCTCACCAGTTGAGGATAAACTATTTATAAACTAGTGGCTAGTTGTGAAAGAACGTTTTATTGGTGTTGTCGTGTTGGCACGTTGGGGCTGGGTCCTCCGACCTTCACCTAAAGTCAATTGTACATTAAGTTCCATGCACATCAAATTATCCACTAAGTTTTATTTTTGTCTGTAAACCTTTGTAATTTCATTTTCATCTTGTTACCACTAGCATTTTGATTATTGATTTGATATTATTTAGTCTCTTGTATTTGTTGATCAAATCCAATCTGTTGATGTACTGTACCAAAGTATGATAGCATGAATAAATTTGTTGAAACTAGGATTGAACATACTATCTTAATATTATCCTGTTAGAATAGAGAATTGCATTTTTTCCTAGACTCCTTGGCTAAGGCAACCTTGTTTAGCCTAGATTCCAACAGGTACTGCCTCCCACCTCCTCCTAAAGTTAAATGTAATTATCTTGATTTCAGCATGCTTATAACTATGGATGTGCTCAGTGAGAACTTTTTTTTTTAGTTTGAGACTAAAAAACTTCCCTTGAAAGTACAAAAATGTTTATTAAAGTAAATATATTATAGTTTATAGTCAGACACCTTAGCTCAGTCGTAGCATATCTGACTACTGAGCTAAGGTCCCAAGTTCGATTCCTGGCATGGCTGAAACATTTATAATTGATTAAATATGGGCTTACCCCTTCACATTCATGAATTGACGGCTGGAGGACAATGTTGTACCTGTTCTATTCTTAAGTTAGATTATAAGTAGAGACCTGCAAAAGGTGAGGTTATTTTTCCCCAAAAGTGATGATATAAGCTGAAAGGGATATCATTTATGTAAATAAAGTCAAATTAGTATTCATTAGAAAAAACAGGATAAAGCTGTCTAAATTTTTTCGTTCATATTGTGTATTTAACTATTTATTAACCTATTCAAAGAAATTGAAATCTCAATATTATTACTTTGACGTCTTACAAATAGCAATATTCAAAATGATTATCAATTTATGTTTAGACAAACAATACACCAAAAGTCACCATAGAAGACTAAACTATCAAATAAGGAGAAGGGAATAAAAATTAAGATAGAATTTTGCGAAACATGACCGTGCTTAGCAAGGTACATATATTATTACTGTGCTTGCTTGGAGCTAGCGTTATTCTTTTAAAGGCTGAAAACATAGAGATCTCGAACTTTTAAGTATTGAAATGTGTAAAAGTAGAATTTATTAATGCCAACCTCAGAAAAAAAAAGCCTAACAAGGCGAAAACATTTTTCTTATGATGCGTTTTATACCTATAAATAAGAAAAACCAGATACTATTCATGTAAGATGGTAAGCCTGGCATAGCGCTATCGCCAGTGTTACCGCATTGACAATCATACTGCATGACGTATATGCCAAATTACAAAGAAATTGTGTTTGTTTGGAAAAAAACCTTAAATTTGTTTCATTCTTGTGAGAACCGTAGATTTCGTGTAAAAATTCGCGTTATCATTAATGTGAATTTTGTATGTCCCTAATTATAAGACATTAAGCTATGACAGACCTCTCTAGCCTTTAGTAGAAAATATGATGAATAAAAAACTGTCACAGGCTGGAAACACTAATGGATGTAAAGTAGATATTATAGTTAAGAATGAGTTCCTTTCCATTTGGGCTAATGCTTTGGATTATCGTAAAATTCATTCAAACACTTAAGAGCTAGCTCATATACATTTTAGATGCAATTAATAAAATGGTGATAGATGCAATGTACCTTAATAATTGAATTTGGAGTGTAACAGCTTATATTGAAAAAATATATTTATAGCTGAAACATTGCCTATTAAAGATGTTTTCAGGGAAAATGATATTTTGGGCCAGTAAGATTTGTTAAAAATAATAAATCCTCTGTTTGGTTTTATAAATTTCTTGAAACGGTTATTTGCTTTTCACACTTTTTTTTATTATCAAATTTTCAAGATTTCAAAATCAAGATATTTTCGAGTCTTAAACATACCTTAAGAATAAACTTAAATTGCTACTAGATCGGTTGAAAGAAACATTACAAAATAACTGCTAATTTTTTAGTTGCATAACTTATAAAAACTATGAATTTCACACTTATTATTATTAGCACCGCGTCTTACTACCCGTTCGGTTATACGCACTTACGCTAATGTGTAAAGGGTAGGGTGATTGCGAGATGAAATGAAGGACCTACAGTTTAACGTGGATCCGAACCACGGTGGAGGCCTGGCATTCCTCACATTCACAAGTTGTGATTAATACACATCTTGTCAGATAAATCTGTGCCGGGACCTAGGATTAAACCCCGGACCCCCAGCACAGAAGTCTGACACCTTACCCCTAGACCACCAGGTCACCTTTTTTTCACACTTATTAAGTGTTTATAAACATAGATAATAATAAAGATACAAGATTGGGATACTATCCAAGAGCGTGAACTGTACATAGATAGGATGAAGTGGAGAGCGCTGATTAACGACACCCGGGAAAATGGAGTTGGGGACATGATTGTTTTATATTACAGAACAAATATATTGTGGACATTTATTTATAAAACAAAATACATATTTTTATTGTCAAAATGTTTTTAACATATTTCGGTCTAAGCTGTTAAATCGAGTAATAATATAAAAACAGATTTGATTACTAGATAGAATTTTTTTTTTCATGGTGAACATTATTTTAAACCATAAATAACATCACAGAATTAAGTTTGATTCACGCCTTCGCCAAAAAAAAAAAAAAAAAAAAAAAAAGAGAAAAGTATCTGCCTGAGTGGCGCAGCAACTCGCAATGCATCATGGGCCAACATACAGTGTGTAACACAAAACTTAAACAGCTTATTATCAACATATTTTGTTTTCAGATGGATAAACATATCTTTTAGATCATTCTCCTAATGGATGTTTTCAAATTATAACTCTTGTGTAGTGGCACAATGCATTACATCGGTACACACACTTTCCACTAACGAGTTATTTCAAATCTCCTCACAATGGCCAACGAAACTGTCTGGTTGCTTCAGGCTCTACATCGCATGCCTTGTCAAATGCGCACTGATTTGAAATTTTATTGGCTCTCCCGTGCCAAACATCTTGGGCAGAGCAGATGAAGTAGAAACTGAACTCAGGCAAATCAAGCCAGAGTGGCGGAAATCATGTGATTGGCTTTAGAGCTCGTCCTGTGTCTGTTTTTCGGTGAACATGTGAATCCATAGTGATACGTCGAAAGTAATTTTTTTTTAAGTGAAGTCAAAATTTTTGAAACTTCACATACCCCTCCCCAAAAGAACACTCTGTGGCTTGATACCACAATCAAACTATACTGAGCGGTTGTCACTGTTAGCCACGATAGTGCCAACTTTTGCAGAGAGAGGATGTCATGTGGTCAGCACAACAAGCCCTCTGGCCATTAATTAAATCTCAGTTTTTTAGACTGGAGCTGCTACTCATTTGTCCTCACGAGGCTGAGTTGACTACTCCAGATCTATTGTTTCATAAAAATTCTGGAAGCGCCAAGGATAGAACCCGGTACTTATGGATCTGTCGCCAGGAACTGTTATCAATAGACCACAGATACCTAATTTTTTTCTAAAACAATGTTTGGACCTAATAGGTGCTTTACTTAGGCCCATATTTTTATAAAAATTAATGCTCAGCAATTTAATAATTTGTCTTTTAATTAATTTGATTGTACAATAATGTAAAGTAATTGATAGTGAAGGAAGCCAACCTGAAAGGATAGTTAGGCTAGGCCTGGATAGAGACAAACACACTTCTCTCTTCATTTCTTCTTATACTTTTACACATGTGTAAGAAGAAATGAAGAAAGAAGTGTGTTTGTTCCAATCTAGACCTAACTTATCTATCCTTTCAGGTTGGCTTCCTTTACTATCACTTACTTTACATTTTTTATACAGTATTTCTACACTGTCTTAAGACATTTCCAAGCCATTAGGTAATAATTAATTTTATTATAATTAATTTAATTGTTTCAAATAATAAATAATGGTTGGTCTTGACCAAATCTGCTTCCCTTAGGTGTAAAACTTAGTTTTATTATAGAATAAACCATATATCAGATAGTTTTATTGCGTTAATAATATCTTAAAACCCTGTCATTTGTTTTCATAAAAAGAGCAACATTTTTGGTTTGGATGTAAGGCGAATGTTATATTTGTGACGATGATTCTTCACCGCACATCGACATCTAACTGCAGTTTGATGTTGACCGATGCAAACTGCGCCACGAGGTACCTGAAGATGTAAGGTATCTCAATCTCCACCACTTCACCCTTGTCTTCACACAATCGACACACACACAGCCCAGGTTGGGTCTTGTCCTGCTTGCTCGGGAGTTGGAGAGGACTCAAAAGGTTGCCACACGAGCGGCAGATCAGGGCCTGGAGACAAGGATTCATTGAAGAACAAGAAAACAAAATTCCTGACTGGTTCTCTGTTTCTCTGATCAAAATGGTGAGAATTGATGGTATAAGGGGTTGACATTTTTTATTCAAAACAATGTGGGCTTAAATCTGAGAAATATTACTGAAAAATAAATGCTTTTAGAGTTAAGAGTCTTAGAAGATTTTTTTTGCACCATGTCTTGCTACTCGTTCGGGTTATACGTGTATGTACTAATTACGCTTATGTTTATATTTGTAGGGAGTGAATCCACATTTGTGGGGAGTGAGTTGAAAGCCTTTTTGGAAAAAAACCTTAAGTACACCTGACCGAGATTCGAACCTCAATCTCCCCGTCATCGACAGTCTAATCTTATGCAAGATTAGTACCTTAGACCATTCAGCCATCGAAGCGGGTTCTTGGTAGATCAGTATTATCTTTATTAGGGGTGTGTTAAGTCCACTTTTTAAATTCAAAAAAATTCAAATCAATTATTTGAAATATTCTCAAAGCCAAATCGAAGTTTGAATATATTTGTTAGTTGTTTTATACATGAAAAACATATAAGTTATTGTGATTATGCACTAAATTTACTTGGAAAAAGTGTTAATGCACAATTTTTTGTAATATTTTGTTTAGTTCTGATAAATCAATTTATTATCATGACTTAAAATAATTCAATTACTTAAAATTTTCTCCAAATGTAATGCACACCCTATCCATGGTGTAAATGACATCTAGCAGGAGGTTCTTTAATGCAAACATAGGCTGAGGGTCATTAATGTTAACCTATTTATAAATAATTAGGGGTGTACGAAGCTTTGAAAAATTTGAAGCCGAAGCAAATCTTGGTGTACTTCAAACTTGTCGATGTGAGCCCATGTTTGGCTTCGGCAGCTATTCGAAGCTTCGTCTGTTATTCAAAGTCTAGTGACTATATTATACTTATATTTTACATCAAATAAAAATGAATTGAAATTATCTCAAGAAATAAAATATATTTGTATAGTTTAGAGTTTTAAAACAAGTTTGCTTTATTTTCTTGGTGGAACTTGGAAAATTTCTTTATCACTTTAATTTCAAAATGCCCATAACATCAAACCTCTAGCCGTCTTGATCACAAACAGTGATTGGTACCAACTGAAGATGAATGTATTCCTCTTGAAAGTGTAAATTAAAATAAATAATATAAGTTTTATTTTCAGTTTGTTTTATTAAACTTTTGAAGTATTTCTTGAATATTGAAAACAATTTTTTAATATTTTAAAATTCACAAACACTGCCATTTCACTTGCTAGCTACATGCATCAGTATGTTGTGAAGCTAACCTGTAGGTTTTGGATTTTTCCATATCAATTGTTATATTACTACCCGCCTCGGTGGCATAGTTAGCTAATGCGCTAGTTTCGTATTGAGCTAAACTGCCAAGGATGGGGTTCAATCCTGCGTAAGTTTACTGAGGGTAATTTTCCATAAATGGTTTTCCACTCTCCTTTCACACAAATGTAGATACACTTCCTTTATATGAAACCTTTATAATCACCAACACATTTGTATGATTAGGACAAAGACGTATAATTCGAACGGCGGTAAGCCACGGCACTAAACAAAGTGTTTTGCTTTGAGCCTGCAGATTTTGTGGCATGTGTATACATCTTGTCCTTCTAGCCTAATTTTATTTTTAATAAAGCTATAAGTGAACATTTGTTATACATTTATCTGACCATATAAGCTCCAGTCTCAATATTCCACTTACCGTGCTTTTGTCCGAGCAATGGAAGAGCCTGTCTTGTAACAAGAACGCTGCCCCATGAGCCAGAAGCGCATCTCGCTCCATCTCACCGAACCTGACTCCACCCCCTCTTCGTCGACCCTTTACCGGTTGATGGGTCAACACATCGATAGGACCAGTACTTCGAACCTAAATAAAAATACATTTTATTATTTTGTTATTATATAAATATATTTATTTAGAACTGTAAGGATAATAAAGTCTCGTGGAGTACAGTACTTGTAGGGCGAATGGGAGAATTTAGAGCTGTGTTCAGAGTATTGACTGACAAACCCATTGGGAAAACCTGGATGCAGATGGGAGGATAACTTTAGAATGGACCTGAAAGAGATGGGGCGTGATGAGGTGGAATGTATAGAACTCAAAGATAGGGATAGGGTGTAATGAAGGGGAATGGATAGAACTAGCTCAAGATAGTGATAGGTGGCGTACTTTTTAAGTTCAGCAATGCACGTTAGAGTTCTAATGCGATAGAGAAAGTAGGTAAATATAGATATCTACTTTCCTTGCTTATGGATTACTTATAGCATTGTCTTGAGAAATTTTCATATAAATTCCTCCAAAACCAATGTAATAGTTTTTGTTAAGGACGATTAGGAAATGATTGTCATTTGTCAGCTTAGTAAAAATGGAAAACTGTGGAACAAGTGATTAATTTGTGTATCTGGGCAGAATGTTCTTTAAAAATGGAAGGGTAGAGGGTGAAATTAACAGAAGTGTGTGAATGCATCTCAGAGAGTGGTTGGACAAAGGCCGTATGTGGACTTAATGCAAAGAAATGAAGTAGGATTGAAAGAGGCAAGTTGGCAGTATATAAAAGTGTATTAACGGCTAACATTGTTTTATGGATGTGAAGTGTGGGTTTGTTAGGAGAAACATAAGAGCAAGTGAGTGCATTGGAATGAGATGTCTTAGAAATGTTTGTGGAAACAACTCATCTATACAGTCAGTAATAAATGGAGCAGGAGTGTGGTTTGAAAGGGAATCCAATAGGTCAATGTGAAAGAAGCGTCTTTCGTTGGTTTGGGCATGTCGAGAGGATGAGTGTTGGATGAATGACAAAGCAAATACGGTATATGAAGGTAGAGTGTGTGGATCAAAAGGAAGTGGTGGGCCATGTAAGACACAGATAATGTAGTACTCGAATGTGTGAATAAGAGAAATATTAAGAGTTTTAAGAATAAAAGATCTTGCTTGAGTCGGTCTATGGATGTCGTTGAAGAAAGGAATAGAGAAGGGTGAGAACGTTAGTGAAGATGGATTAGTTACGAAGTTGTTTTTCCAGCTGCTTTACACAGTTTCTTACCTACCCCGAAAGGGAACGGCATGATTGGGTATGTTTGTAAAAGCTAATTATTATTTTTCCCTTCAAAATTATTGAACTAAATTAATAATTAATAGTAATGCTAAAAACCTTAAGTTTAAAAAAAATGTTTTTTAGAACTTGGGCTTTTTTTTTATTCAAAACACACTTCATTGGCCCAATAGTCTAAGATGTCCAATGTGTAAGACTGCCCTGCCGATGACAGGGAGATCAAGGTTCAAATCCCAGCCAGGTCTATTGAGGATGGTTTTTCTTAAATGGTTTACCACATTCCTTTCATGCAAATGCGGCTATATTACCTCTAAAATGCTTCCTTCCTTATCCCTACCCCAGTAGAGTAATTATTATAAATGGATATAACGTGAATGGGCAGTTAGACGCGGCACTAAAGAAAATTCAAACTTTGATATGACGTTGTGAATATGTTCAAATATTTGCTTTAACTCTGAATGAAAAACTGGCTTCACACACCCCTAAAGATGATATAATTATTGTATTTCCTCTTATAGGCCTATTCATAGTAGTTTCAAGACTCGTAGGTGAAACGAAGATTCAAATTTGTAAAAGGGTGGATTCAACCAACTCTATTTATATGTAAAAATAAAACCCTGCATTTCACAGTCATGGTATAATTTTTACATCTAATATTGATGCCATGATTGAGAAAAATGGTTGGGTAATTTTGAAAAATGGATATGGTTTTTCTAGGTTTAATATACATATATATATATATATATATATATATATATATATTTAGTACTGCGCCTTACTGTTCAGATTATTCGCTTGTGTACTAGTGTTTTTAGGGATGATGAAGGTTATATTTATAGGAAGTGTACCCACACTTGCATGGAGGAAGAGTGGAAAACCATTTTTGAAAAACCACCCTCATTACACCACACCTAGATTCGAACCTCAATCTCCCGTCATCGGCAGTCAAGTTTACTACGAGAGTAGTGCCTTAAACCATGCAGCCATCAAAGTAGTTTAAAAAAATAATCTAACCCATACAATGTGTGAAGTTTACTTTTTCAATTTGAAACAAAAGTGAATTGAATATATTATATATTCTCGAAGCCAAATAAAATTTGAATATTTTTGTTAGTTGTTTTATAATTTAAAATGTATATTGTAATTATTTATACCTAACTTTATGAAATAAAATTACTTGGAATTGTTTTATTTCACAATTGTTTGTGATATATCATTTTAAATGATAAATTATTTGTAATGTATACAACAGCTCAAAATGGGATTAAATGAACCAAAAATTGACTATTTAACTCTCAATATTTTTATTGGCAAAGCTTTGTAATTGCCGAAGCCAGAATTTTTTATAAATCGAGTCGATGCTAACATTTGTTTTGAAACCAAGTCAAATTCGTAGTTTCGCAGAGCCTTATTATATGTCTTCATTATTCTATTAAAAGTTAAATAAAAACTTTTTTGTTTACATCTTCAACAATGTTTTATAACCAACCTGCCACTTGTCTGATACCATATGCCTAAGTCGTTGGTAGTGTACCACACCGAAAAAGATGGCTGCTTCCATTTCACAGCCTTGAATACCGCTATACATCTTCTCTGTACCATAGTAATTATAGCCGCCTGTTAAAAAAAACATAACCAGTGGCACTAAATTTAAATAGAAAATTGCAAAAGAAAATGATCATTAAATAAATTATAAATATGATGTAATTGAAAAAAATAATCATAAATTCATTTAAAATACTAACACATATTTACAAACACTTTATTATATCTATGTCCCAAGGCATTAAGTGTTTGTAAATATGTGTTTTTTATTTGTATATCATTTTCTACAATTCACTCATATTCATTTAATGGTAACATGCTTAATCATCATCACGGTTTCCAGCCTGTGGCCGGGCCAGTTCAGTAAAATGCCTCCATCTCTCTGTCCTTCCACCATTCGCCTATTACTCGCACACTTGCTATTATCTGCTCCTCCCATCCTTTTCCTGTATACTTCATCTCCATCACTTTCCTTGTGAAGGACACTTTTTAATTTCAAAGTCAGTTCAAACCAAATTACTGAAATATTCTTGAAGCTAAATTGAATTTTAATATTTTTTGTTAAATTTTAGATAAGGTTTTATGCCTGAATAAATATTGAATAATATTATATTGTGCTTTTTTATATAACAGTGTGCATAAATCATTTATGTTATTATTTCAACCAGTAATTCAATTACTTCAGATTATTTTTATATAAATATTAGTTTGTAGTGCATATAACAGCTCAGAATGGCACTAATTGAACATAAATTGAGTATTTTAGTTGACAATATTTTTATTGGAGAAGCTTCAAAACAGATTTTTTTTTTTCCGAAACAATCTTGTTTCGAAGCTTCACCTTAAAGTACATACTTTACACTACTGCTACTGGACAAAGGAGTAATAGCAGCCCTGCAAATAAAATCATAGTCCTTTGACCTAGGTTTAATTAGGAAGGAGTGTGAAATCTGTAAAGCAGCTTGATAAAAGAGGGAACCAACAGCTCGAAATTAAATAGGGATGTGCAAATCTTTGAAAACTTTGACTTCTCTTTAATATTCATCAGCTTCAACTTTGATTCAAAGGTAAAGTTCTGGATTCAACAATTACGAAGCTTCGCCAATCAAAATATTTCAAGTTAAAATAAACATTTGTGTTAGAATTTTGTCGTCATTAAAAATTAATGTACATGTGACAAAATTTTTAAATAAATAAAGACATGTTTATCAGCTTAAGTTGATTTTGTTAATCATGTCTGCAATTTAATATATTGTAAAAGATATTTAAAACCTAAAATTACAACATGTTATATTCTTTACCAACATAAACTTTTTTTTTTATTAATATTCAAACTTAGATCCAGCTTCACGAATATTTCACAATATTCAATTTGACTTTGCTTCGAATTGAAAAAGTGGATTTCGCACATCCCTCAAATTGAATGTAATCACTGAGGTTTTCAGTTGGCAATTTAATTGTGACTTGAACTACACACTCACCTGCTTCAAGCATCTTCCCAAAGTATTCGGCAGCTGTGTCCTTCTCAGAAAACTTAAAGGGAGTTGCATCATGCACGAGTCCGTGAACAGCAGCCGACTTGCCAGCCATAACCTCAATTATCATCGCTTGAAGAGAGAATAAACACAATCTCTTACTATTTACATCTAAGGTCACAGAAAAATAATTTATGGGAAATAAATTATAAAAGATATTTATACCATTTTTCCGCAGAGCTGACTTATTTGTGGCAGCCAAAATTTACTTGAATTATGGTAACAATGGTGATTATTAATTGCTTAAAAAATAATGTTATGTAAAATGTTAGGTAAAATATATAGAGATTAATATTAGGTCCAAATGCTGTGTTTTTCACATCCATAATTCAAATTTATGTCGAAAAATGACACTTGGACAGGGGTATATTTTCTTTTATTCTTGCGGTTTAAACATTTAAAACATTGGAGTATTAATGGTTTAATCCAAAGGGACGGATTGGCAAAAAAAAAAAAAAAAACCACCCACATTAGCATGGAGTTAGTATAAAAAAAAACAGTAATTATTTCCCCAGTTCACCCTGCTGAAACTTAAACCACTTTCTCCCTGACAATTAAAATGTGATGTGTGTCGAATGTCCTAGACACTTCAAAATGCTGAATATATCAATAAAATTTGACCTGCTAAGGTAGCCGTATGGTCTGTGGCATCACTCTGTATTATTTGTGTTTCCTCTCCCCTCAATTACCCTGGAAAATTGAGAGTCTACTGTATATTATATTGGTGAACAGTTTACACTTTACATTGCTGTCCGAAAGAACAAAACATAGATCAGGGGTTTGGGGGTGGCAATGAATTTTCTTTAAGAGGCAGCCATTAGCTCTTGGTCCTATGGCGGTAATGTAACGTGTGAAAAGTGTTGTTCTTTTCGTTATAAAAGACATATTGTGTTCGTTCCCTTTTATATGTTTCTTTCCACCTTTCCTGTACCTTCTTCCAAAAACATTATACAAAAAAATCACTATAAAGTATAAAGGAAAGAGAACTTTACCATATTTCTTTGATCCTAAGACGCACATTTTTTCCCCTTTGAACGTCTCTAAAAACAGGGGTGCGTCTTAGAATCAACGGTGTTCTAGAATCGCAGTTTTTTTTTTCCGACCAATGCTCTCAAAGGCTCAGAAGACGATATACTATGGGATAGTGAAGATAAAGATGACTCAGAAGAATCAGAATGATACTGATTCAGAAGGGAGTTAGAATAACCTAACTACTGATTTAAAAAAAAGATACTAATGTTGTAAGTAAATTTAATTCTATAGTAAAAATATTTCTTATAAAAAGAGTATTTTAGCTTTTTATTTTTATTTATTTTCTTAGGATCAAAGCTTTTTTCTGTTGGGGGTTCTGACAAATTAAGGTGCGTCTTACAATCGATGGTGTCTTAGAATCAAAGAAATACGGTATGTTGGAACCCCAACTTATACAACTAAGTTGAAATGTATTCATTATACCTATAGTCATTCGAGAAGGGAAACCGTGAGGGTTGAATATGATATCTGGGAACAAGCCAGTCTCACTGTAAGGAGATCTTCAAGAGGCCACATCTGACTGCATATTCCTTTCTGCCCCGCTCGGCTGGCAAACTTGTCTCCGACTGAGGGATTACGCTGTAAACCACAAATATAAGTATTGTAATTTGGTTTGCATACCATATTTGAGCAAATTTATAGCAACAACAAAAAAAAATCTTAAATAATTTTATAGATCTTTTCTCATTTTGAGATATATTTTCTTATCAAATGAATAAAGTACACAAAAGCGGGATAGAAACATATAAAAGGAACAAACTCAAGATGGCTTTTACAAAGAAATGAAGAATATAGTTCACACTTTAAATTGCTAACATTGGACAAAGAGGTAAATTGGTGTTCCTTTAAGAAAAAAAGACCTTGACCTTTGGTTTTATTCAATTGAGAATCATCAGGAAGAAGTGTGAAAATCACAACGCCAACTTCCTAAAAGAGGAAACCAAACAAACACAAAACGACTAATTTACTGTCCTTTGTACTTTACGTTATCCGTTACTTTAACATAATCCAACCATACTCAACTAATTTTCTTCTTCTCCCTCTTTTTAGGAAATCGCGTTAAGCGTTTCACACTCCTTGATGATTTCTTATAGAATAAAACCTAATTTGAGGGTTTGGATTGTAATGATAAATTTTCTTCAATAGATAGCCATTAACTCTCTATCACCCGCCTCGGTGGCATAGTTGGCTAACGCGCTAGTCGTGTTGAGCTCAACTGCCGAGGACGAGGAGATTGAGGTTCGAATCTCGGTCGGGTTAACTGGGGGTGGTTTTCCCTAAAATGGTTTTCCACTCTCCTGCCACGCAAATGCGGGTTCACTTCCTCTAAATTCAACCTTCCCAATTCCTAATCCATTAGTGTAATTAGTACTTAAGCGTATAGCCCTAACGGGTAGTAAGACGTGGTGCTAAAATTAAATTAATTATTTCTCAATCCAGTGGCAGCAGTGTAGTGTGTGAAACCAGTTCTTTTCATTGTAAAACCTATATTGTGTCTGTGTCCTAACCCTATTCCATTTTTAAAACAAAGCTTGTATCCAACAAATTATTGTATCAGTTCTTTAAGCTAACCCACATCATTTATAAACAGTTTCCAGCCACTGGCTAGGTCTCTTTGGAACATAATACTCTCCTACGTATTCTTTCTTCCCACTATCTTTCTCCCTCCCACTTGGCCCAGTCCTCCCCTTTCTTCTCCACACTCCTTTCAGCCATCTATCTCTTGATCTTCCTCTTGGCCTCCTACCCCCCCCACTTTAATATCCAACATCTTCTTCTTTGGTATCTTCTCCTCCATTCTCATCACACGACTTTACCCCTTAGTCGTGCCTTCTCTATCTTGTCCTGCACTGTCATCTCCTTAAATATTCCTTTCACACACTCATTTATCATCCTTTGTCACTCCTTAAAGTACGTCTCAGAAAATTAATTTCACAGGCTTGAATTCTGCTACCATCCTGCTCCTTCATTTCCCATGTTTCCGCTAGGTGTGTCATTATTGATACACAGTACGTCTTGTAGATCTTTACAATTCTTCAACATATTCATGCTCCAAATTAGGACTTCTCACTCACACTTCTGAACAAAAAAAAAAAATCTTCTGCTTGCCTTCCTCTCTCACTGATTTCTCTCCTGTTTCTTCTACTTTCCTCCATCACACTCCCCAAGTAGTTATCTCTTTTTATTATCTTCAACTGTCCCTCTCGCTCCTACTGTTACACCAGTCATACACCTGTCTCTCTTTCTTGTCGTATTTACCATCTCACTCTTACTTACATAAAACCTCATTCCATACCACTCCGTTCCAAGAATCCAAATGTCCCTGAAATTCTTTCTCACATTGGCCCATACCATCAGGTCATCTGCAAACAACGTTGCTTTCATACTTCCCTATCCAAACCCTTTCTACTATTTGTAAGCCTGTATGAATCCACGATTTTCCGTTTCGAGTCGAATCCGGATCTTGGCAAACCAGATCGAATCGATTCCGAATCAAATATTATGCTCAGAATTATTTTGAATCGAATCTGAATCGAATAGCATACTAAAAATTAGTTTTTGAATCGAATCCGAATCGAATATTTTATTTTGAAAATGTTTCAAATCCAAATCAAATAACATATCCTTAGGAGTCTTTGAAAGTATTTTAAACTTAATCTTAAGTTAAACAAGTAAACAAAGCCTCGTGACTAAATTATGAAAGGTTATAAAGGAAATAAATTACTTTTTTTTTATAATGGTTCGCTGTATAAGACCATAGAAAGTTGAAATTATTCTTAAGTATGAAAAGATTCGAATTTCGAATTAAACCCATCGAATCCTAATCTGAAATTTACTTGGATTCGAATTTTCGAATCCACTACAAATCTCTCTAATAATAAGACTTGAAAGCTTGAATCGAATCTGAATCTTAGCAAGATTCGGATTTAGATTCGAAATTTTGTAGGTTCACACAGGCTTAACTACCTGTAATGATACTGTTTTGAACCCCTCTCATTTATTTGAAAAGTCATGGATGAAGTAGATTTTTCTTTAAAGAACTGTGTGTAAATTTTCCTTTTAATACTTCATACATGGATAACCAGGCAAAATTAAATGATTTCATTTTGATACAAGATTCTAAATTCAAGCTATATCTTTATTATTAATACCACTCTCATTAATTATTATTTTACTGAGTTTCAAGCCCATAAGGCATTTTCAGAAGTAAATTCAAATATATTACGTATCAAACTTTTCTTTGTTTAAAAACTTCTTCCGTTCTATTTAAAAGTGTGGTGATGAGTTGGCCACCTTTTACCCAATAGGAAACTAGCCTGGACAACATTAGACTGCGAAGAACTCTCCTATTGGTTAGTCTTAACACTAAAGACAAGGGGTCCAAGAGGCAAGGGGCTGGAGCAGCTTCTATGTAGCTCGAACGCGTAATCTGGCTCTGGCTCTCCGCGTCAGTTGGTTTAACGAGTAAGAATTATGTCACTTCAAAGTTGAATTTAAAATATGAAAATTGTGATTGATTAAATAAATTGTATACAAACATTGAAATTTACTAATTTCAACAATTATATATAAAAAAAAGGGCTAAGTAAATCCTATATTGGGCTAGGCATATCATCAGATCATCACATAGTAGTGTGATAGTGAGTGCGCAGCAATAAGACAACTGGTATCCCAACCCTGGGGTGTGTGAACGTAAAAACGGTATCAACATATACTTCCTTCATTATTACATCCATCACTACAATGAACAGTAGGGGTGAGAGAGCAAACTTCCTTGTTTCAAGCAATTCCTCAACGCAAACCACTCTGTCTTCTTTACTCCCACTTTCTTTAAGCTTACACTCCTTTTGTACATATTCCTCACGCTGCTTATCGTCTCATCCCTTAATCTTTTATTGTTCAGTGCTTCTACTACTCTAAATCGGCACACACTTACTTTATCGACATCCGAAATATACATTTCAAATAAAAATCCAAGCGATGTTTAGTAGTGAAAGAGTTGTCCATTAGTTGGTACTCACGGTGACCCTGAGTTGAATGATGGCTCTCTTGGGTACTCCTGCGACAACAGACCCGCACAACTTCACACTGTCGACGTAAACGGTCTCTTTACCTTTCCACTTGGATACGACAAACTTGGTTTCATCAGCGTTATAAAACCTGTGAAACACAAAATAAAAAGTATGTTGCTTCAGCGGTTAATCCAGATTTAACTCTAGGATCAAACCAACAACATGATTTCCTACTGTTACCTTACCCCTTAATAAATTTGGATTAACATTTGAAAGAAAATAAGTGTAGAGTTGAGGTTAATCCTGTGCGAATCCAATATTTTCAATTCCAATTTCATGATTACTAATTTCATGGGTATTTGGAAGAAGGTACCTTATCCCAAACATAGAAAAATACCTCAAAAGGCGAAAAAAGGTTTTCATTAAAGAGAGTATTTAATGAGTAAGCCTACTAATTGTACAAGATATATGTTGGTGACTCTCCAATAAAACATAACTTTTGAGATGAATGTAATTTGTTCATATCTTCTTTTTTTTAGCACTAATGCGTCTTTCCACCCATTTGGATTATGCATTTATTCACTAATTAAACTAATGTAGTAAGGATTAAGAAGGTTGAATTTATAGAAAGTGTACTCCCATTTGCATGGAGGAAGAGTGGAAAACCAATTATGAAACCCCCCCCCCAATACATGAGACAGAGATTGAACCTTTGAACCTTGATATCTCTCTCTCTCTCTCTCATTGGCAGTTCAGTCTATTTTGAGAGTAGCGCCTTAGACCATGTGGCCACCAAAGCAGGTGTTCATAAGTTTCATCATTTCTTTAATGTCTAGTGTTTTTTTATCCAGCCCCACGTCTTACTACCTGTTTGGGTTATATGCTTAAGTACTAAATACACTAATGGGTTAGGAATTGGGAAGGTTGAATTTTAAAGGAAGTGAACCTGCATTTATGTGGAGGGAGTTATGTGGAGGGAGAATGGAAACCTATTTAAGAAAGACCACTCCCAATTAATTCAACAGAGATTCAAACCTTGATCTCCCTGTCCTCGGCAGTCTAAATATCTGTTGTATATTTAGTAGCTGAGATTTATTTTAAAAAAAGCTTGTAAATAAACGCTTGAGTGTAAGTAGTTTTTATTGAGTTTCTATATTTGTTCTAGGGACGGATGGGAATTCTTATTTTATTTCGGGATGGGAAATGAATAAAAATACCAGGATTTGGGAGAGGAACGGGAAATTTTAAAATTACTAGGATTGGACAGGTTCCCGAACGGGAAAATGTCGAGAATTTACCCATTCCTGAGAGTCGGGCGGGAAAGACACTTTCTCTGCAAGGGTTCGAGAGGGAAATAAACACCGCCTATTTTTTCAGCAGGTAATACTGGCTCAATCTTTATTGGAGACAGTCATCTTCTTTGTTCTGTAGCAAACTGGGGGTAGGGGGGCTATTTTACTGCCTGTGGTGAGACAAACAAGTCGGGAAGCTTCACCTACTTTCATAGCTGAGGGAACTGCATATACCTGAAGCACTATGTTTTGTTTCCAGTCTGAAACTTTTCAGGAAAGGGTCAATCTCCCAAAAAGGAAATAGATAAATTCAAAACCTCCCCCGCCCCTCTCCTGGGGGTTCTGGATCTCCCTGGATAGAAAAACTAAGCAATTGTGTTATATTATAATAGTAGGTTGTTGTCCCTCACTGTTGAGTCAGCCCCTTGTCTCTTTCCTCCGCACTTGCACAGGCCGCGCCACCTACCCTCTCTACTGCCTGGACCGCTCCACAGTCCATGTTCTCGAAGCCGTCCGTGACGAGTGCACCTCTATACACAACGCCAAAGAGAACTCCTGCCTCTATTGGCTCGCGTGATGGGCACTATCCCTTCAATTTGCACGCACCAATGGGAAGCCCCTGTTTCTCCCATTGAACAAGGCCAGGCAGCAGTGGAGGGTATTTAACACGGTGATTCCTTGGTCTCGGGGCCAGTCAGACTCAACCAGCCAGTCAGACTCAACCAACCAGTCAGCCAGTCAGACTCGGTCAGTTAGCCTCGGCCAATCAGTGGTGGCCCACCTGGGTGCACCACTCATACTAAAGAGCTTATTAAATTGTCTTATGTTACTAAAGAGCAATTTGTTTAACCCTCTCTCTCTCCACCCTCACCATACCTCCCACCGCGACTCACGTTGCCATCCTTCCGTTCCACCGCGACTCACGTTGCCGGAACATCCTTCCGTTCCACCGCGACTCACGTTGCCGGAACATCCTTATGTTCCACCGCGACTAATGTTGCCGGAACACACTCGCCGACCTTTTTCCTACCCACGCGGGTCTGACTACGATGTCACCACCATCGAGACATCAACTACATAAACCAGTTACCCTCAAAGTCGAAGGGATGGATAGCAAGGTAATATAAATGTGACATCCAAATGGTAATAATAATAATATATTTGGAAGATGGTAGAGGAAAGGTAGACATAAACATGTAAAAGGGAACAGACACAATATCGCTTACAACAAAAGGAACACAGTTCACACGTTACATTGCTGACATTGGACAAAGAGGTAACGGATGCTTCTTGAAGAAAATCAACTGTCACCGTTCAAAACGCCCGACCTAGGTTTCATTCTATCAGAACTCATCAGGTGGGGGAGTTTGAAACGCACAACGCAACTTCCTGAAAGATGAAACCAATATAACACAAAAGAGAAAAAAAAAGGGGGGGGGGGGGAATTTGTAAAGAATAATAGAACACTTAGATAGGAACATGTAAAAGGAATAATATAAAGTAAAAACATAGGAAATGGACATTTTATGCTGGTAGAAAGGACAGGAATTCACCTTAGGTTGAAACTGGTTTCAAAATATAATGTATTAAATTATGCAAATCACACAAACTCACGAATAGAAGGGATCTCCCTGATTCAATATGGCACCGACATGAGGCAGTCCATCTAAATCCAACCTTGATTCCAAATTACATACTTTGGGATCAATAGCAAAGTATGAGTTGAGCTGAAACGAGTGAACAATAACAACATTATATTAACAAAGTAGAAATAGCACCAAACGGTTTATATTAAACTAAACATTGAAAGGAGGATAGAAGAACAAGTCCTAAACACTTACCAGAAAACTGTAGGCAAGAGAAATTTCAATGGGTTGCATGCCAAAATAATATTAAAGGGGTTTAAAACTTTGATAATCTTTAAAGGGCCATTTAGCGGGTTTAATAACATAAGAATATTTAAGGGGTTTCAAACCTATATAACCATTAGGGGTTTTAGACCTAAAGAATATTTAAGGTGTTAGAAACCTAGATTGCCTTTAAGCGGTGGTAAAATAGAAAACATTCAAGATTTTAGAGAATGTTTAAGAAAGGTAAAAACTATTTTTTTACTCTGACCTCTTCCAGTAGGTAGTAAATAAAACACCTTTTAAAAGAGATTAACTAATAAAAATAATATATTAAAATTAATTATTCGCTTTGTATTATTCATTATTTGTTCAAAATATATCTATTTGTTTCAATATAAAATGCTATTCACACACCCCTATTTATATTATGTTTTTATGATATATAATTTGTATTATAGTTAATAATGTCAAAGATTTTACAAGTATTGTCGTATTAATATAAAAACAATATCTCTTTTTAATATAGAATTAATCTAGAATCATTTTTATAATTGCCCGTCCCGATCCCGATATTTTGACTCATTTCCCGTTCTGTTCCCGTCCCGATATAAAAATGTCAGTCCTGTCCATCCCCACTCTAATACAATAATTATTAAGACTTGTGTTGTTGGGAGGGTAACAAAATCATAAAAAAGGACAAAATTGTTTTATTAATTTACCTTCTTTCTTTCTTTGTTGTTTATGACATAATAGACATGACAAAGGTAATAGCATTTGTCAGTGGTACCAAGGCCTTGAACAACTCTTTTTTTGGTAAATTTGAATATATTTTCACTTAAGCCAAAATTGTACATTTTTATGAGATTATAGGATTTGAATTTGGATTCTAGATTTAAAACTCAAAAGGAAATCTAAGATTACCCAATTCAACACAACCTTATAAAAGTTAGACTTACTTTCAAATCAATGATTTCAGACTTGTAGACAGACCCATGAGCAAATCCTCGTTCAAACGAAGCCTTGTTGATAATCATGGCATCCTCCATGTCATAGCCCTAAAGTAATAAATAAGTTTAGATTAAGGGAGGGTGCTTTTTAATCCCTGCAACGCTAATGCAATTCGAGTGTCAAAGAATTAACAGTCACACTTTCATTAATTTTTACCCACTTCAGTGGCTACATAGTTTGAGGCGTAAAACTCACACTATTCTAGACTGCCGATGATGAGATCAGGGTTCAAATCCCAGTCGGGTGTACTGAGGTTGGCTTTTCCTAAATGGTTTTCCACTCCCCCTGCATGCAAATGCAAGTACACTTCCTCTAAATTCAACCTCTATCACACCTAATACATTGGTGTAACTAGTACATAGGCATATAACCTAAACAGGTAGTAAAACAAGGGGCTTGGAAAAAAAATATCGATCTCCGGCATTTCCAAAAATTTATCTGTGGAGCAATGAGTCTTGAACGGGGTCAATCTCATCCTCGTGAGGACAAATGAGGAGCTACTGTAATAAAGTAGCAACTCTGGCTTAGAAAACTGAGACTAACAGCCGGAGGGCTCGTTGAGCTGGCCACATAACACCCTCTACTCGGAAATGTTTGTACTATCATTGTTAACGGTGGCAGCCACTCAGTCGATATGGCTTGCTTGTGGGCTCACACCATGGAGTTTTTTTTAAATTAACACAGGTGGGTGCACAGACAAATGTTGCCTGGTTTACCAGGGTATGGGGTGGTCCAAGTTCTAATCTTAGCCAGATATAATTAGGTATTTTTACACAAATGAATTTCAACTCAAGGTTTAACTGAATTAGGGCATTTTTCTTCTAAAATTCTATATATCTCCTGTTTCACCCACTTGTGCAATTATTATGATAGCATGGTCAGGTAACACAATGTGGTACATATAAAAAATCTATATATAGCTACAGAAAAATTGCATTTTACCAATATTTAACTTGAGAGTTTGTTTAACTTGATTAGGATGGTCAATAACTAAAAAATAAAATAGTAGAGATGGGACATCAAATCCTAAAATCTTTCGAATCCCTTGAATACTCAAGAATATTCGAGAAAATTTTGGATTCGAGAACCAGATCCTTTTATTTTTCCCCCAATTTTTCAAGTGAAATTAGTTTTAGAGATTTAATACTGCTTTTTAGTGGTTCAGAATCAATTTATAATTATCGGTTGAACTTAACAACCAGACCCCAGACCAGTAATTCAACACCTTACTGAATGTATGAATGTTATAATGAATGGATTATAAGAAAGAATGTTAATATTTAGTTACTATTTATATTTTCTATTATATTTATATTCCCTCTTACGTTCATAATTTTTTCCATGATTTGGATCCGAGGGTAAATTGGAAATTCGGATTCGTAAAATAGTGGATTCTACCCGACTCTATAAAATATTATCAAAGAAGGAAGGAAGGTTCAACTAACTGTGTAAGAAATGACGGCCACAATGGCGTTGGTCCCCATGGCAAAGTCGTCAAGGTTGACCTTGTCATAGTGAGCGGGTCTGAAGAACGGAGAGGCAGGAGTCTGGAGTCGATACATCTTGGTCTCCGACTGAAGGTTCCACGTGTGGCAAGGAGTGCCCATGGTCTGTTTGCCCATCTGAGACAAACACAAATTGTAATTATTGTTAACTTCATACAGTCTTATTTTCATAGGAAACGGAGGAGAAGATTCCAAAGAATATGCTGAGGAAACCATAAAACACTAAAGGGAGAACAATTATTTCCTCTTTTAGAAAGTCGCGTTGCGCTTTTCAAACTGCCTTCCGATGAGTTCCGAAAGAACGAAACCTAGGTCGGGGATTTGGTGGTAACGATCAATATTCTTCCAGAGGCATCCATTAACTCTTTGTCCAATGGCAGCAATGTAAAGTGTGAACTGTGTTCTTCTTCTTTTCATTGTAAAAGCCATATTGTGTTCATCCCTTTTATGTTTCTATCCACCTTTCCTGTACCTTCTTTCAACTATAAAACAATTTGTGAAGATTCATAATTACGAAGCTGATATTTTTCAAAGACAGGTTGAATTTTTAGAAGCTTCTTACACCCCTATTTATAATATTAAAGAATGGTTGCTAAAAATATCCTAGAGGTATTTGTGTAACTGTAGAAGACCGAAGCAATAGAATTGTAAGAGGTAGCCTATTCAATAATAGTTTCAAAGCCAAGTTGAAGCTATATATTTTTGAAGCCAGGTCAAAGTTTTAAAAACCTTCACAAACCACTTAGTGTGTTGTAGTTTCATATCAATGCAAACTTTCAAAAACCACTTAGTGTGTTGTAGTTTCGTATCAATGCAAACTTTCAAAAGCCACACTTACCTGACACTGGTACATATTTCGCGGACTCTGGTTACAGTCTGGTAGAGGAATAAGACAAGCCAAGTTGCTCAGGAAACTAGTGCTGGAGATTTCTTGGTGTGTTGTCTGGACAAAAAACAATTAAAACTTGAGGGTATACTCGTGCACACTGACACACACGTGGACTAAAAACTAAGGCTAGTCTAGTTTGGTTTGACAGTGATGTGTAGGTTGGGGGGGGGGGGGGGGGGTTTCGAATCCTAGCCCAGTATACAAAGAACATTTTTTCTTCTTAAATGATTTATCATCCTTCTTTTATACAAACGCAGGTACATTTCCTCTTAAATTAATCTTCCTTATCCCTACAAATTAGTGTGATTAAATACACATGGCCTATATGATTTTTAAGATGAGGAGCGAAAATATTATTCTTATGAATGATTAACTGGAAAATTCGAGATACAGTTACGATCAAACAGGAGAAGTATCAAAGTGCTGTTTTCTCTATTCTTCATTTGATATCAACAAAATTGTTATCAGTTATAGATTTTTCATTTTTTCAAATAAATATTTTTTGGTGTATTTTTTTAGTGGCCTCGATCGTACTGGTATTCAAAGGATACAAAAATCGCACCACGATACATCTGGAAGTTGTATTATCTACCTTTCGACAATAGAGTCTTCCATCTTCTCTTCCCCAAACCCAGAAACACCCACCTGCTCATATGCCTCCTCAGGCACGATACAGATGTCCATGTGAACCTGCTCCAACGTGCCGATGAGCTCCACTGCTTGGGCTGCAAGATTCACTACAGGCCTCATCATGCGGGCTGGTCCCGTGAACAGAAACAAGCCCGGGAATTGTCCGCCTTTAGAGGATTGTGGGATGAACGCTAGCTCAAGGGTGTGAGGGAGCTAGCATGGAAAAAAAACAACCCATGAATAGTGTAAAGTGGTCACTCTCAAACAATGGACAGTTTGTGGCAGTGACTCTCAAACAATGGGCAGTTTGTAGGGGTGACACTCAAACAACGGACAGTTTGTAGGGGTGACACTAAAAAAATGGACAGTTTGTAGGGGTGACTCCCAAACAATGGACAGTTTGTAGGGGTGATACTCAAACAATGGACAATTTGTAGGGGTGACACTAAAAAAATGGACAGTTTGTAGGGGTGACTCCCAAACAATGGACAGTTTGTAGGTGTGACACTAAAAAAATGGACAGTTTGTAGGGGTGACTCCCAAACAATGGGCAGTTTGTAGGGGTGACTCCCAAACAATGGGCAGTTTGTAGGGGTGACTCTCAAGCAATGGACAGTTTGTAGGGGTGACACTCAAACAATGGACAATTTGTAGGGGTGACACTCAAACAATGGACAATTTGTAGGGGTGACACTCAAACAATGGACAATTTGTAGGGGTGACACTCAAACAATGGACAATTTGTAGGGGTGACACTCAAACAATGGACAATTTGTAGGGGTGACACACAATGGACAGTTTGTAGGGGTGACATTCACACAATGGACAGTTTGTAGGGGTGACACTCAAACAATGGATAGTTTTAGGGGTGACACTCACACAATAGACAGTTTCTAGTGTTTTAACTATGGATGGGACTTTCAAATCCTCGAACTCTAGAAGCCAAGGATATTTGAGATTTGATAAACTATCAAATTCAAGAGTAAAAAAAATCAGAATTTTTTTTCTTTCAAAAGTTTGGATTTGTATTTATTTGAGAGCTCTATTACTAACTATAGGCGGTTCATTTTCAACTTAAGTATAAAACAAACTTAATAACTAGAGTTGGGTCGAATCCACTATTTTACCAATCTGAATCTCCAATCTACCTTCGAATCTTGAATCAGAATCGAAAGTTTGGAAAAAATTAAGAACACATTCAGTTAAGTGATAAATTACTGGTCTGGGGCCTTGTTGTTGAATTCATCCTATAATTATAATTGTCTCTGAACCACTGATAAGCAGTATTATAGCTCTAAAATCAATTTTACTTGAAAAGATTTTTTTTTTAATAATTTTGTTTTAAGGATTTGAGTCTCAAATCTCGAATATCCTTAGTGGCTCATCCCTATTAACAACCATAAATTTTGGTGATACTCCTTAATCATATTAAGAAAGACACAAATAAGATAGGGATGTGCGAGACTCGAAAATATCTCTAAAATTCGAGAGAAAAAAAATCTCAATCTCGTTTCAAAAGTTAGAAAATGAAAATCGAAAATTCGAGAGATTATATATAAAAAAAGCAAATAATGGCCCTAAGAAATTAAAAAAACAAAACTGGGAATTTATTATTTCTAATAATACTGTAATAACCCCAAAATAGGCCGCTTTCCCCCCCCCCTCCCAAAAAGCCTTTATTAAGAAATGTTTTGGTTATAAATATTGTTTTTCAATATCAAACTTTGACAATATAAGCTTTTACACTACAAAATTAAATTATAAATGGTGTTCAAGTTACCTATCATTATTTTATTAAATGCATTTAATATGTGTATGAGTTATATTGCGAGTGTTTGAATGAACTATAAGACAATATAAAGTAAGCGCCAGCTCAAATGTAAAAAAGGAACTCTATAAACTATATATTTACTTTAGTAAACATAATTTACATTTTTGTACTTTTAAAGGATGTTTTCTTGTCTCGTGTCTCGATACTTTTTATATTCCCATCTCGAGATCGTCTCGAATTGAAAAAAAGGGTTTTTGCACATTCCTACTATATATCTATTCAAGCATTCATCCTGTTGTGTCAGTTTGGCAAACCTGTCATTTGGCAACGATATAAGTTTTCAATTAATTGTCAAATTTCTCATACATGTAGTAGCCCCATATTTTTTTTCTTTATTTTTATATACTATTTGTGTGTGACAAAGGAATACATATCTTCAAAAAATTAAAACAATGTGTAAGTGTAAAGAAGTGTGAAATGTGAATGAAGAAGAGAAGAAATGAAGATAGAAGTGTGTTTGTTCCTACCTAGGCCTAACCTAACTATTCCACCAGGTTGTCTTACTTCCCCATCACTTACTAAAAACGATTGTACAGTGTTTATATATGGTTTTAATCCGTTTACATCTTGCAATAGCCTGTACTTCCGGTGACGGGGAGATCAGGGTTTGATCCTGGTTGGGTGTACCGAGGGTAGTTATTCTGTAAATGGTTTTCCATTCTCGCTTTCTTTCCAAACAGCATCCCTAACCCATTAGCGTAATTAGTACATAGGCACATAAACCGATCAGGTAGTAAGATGTGGTGCTAAAAAAAATATGTTTACAAGCCATTAGGAAATTATTAATTTTATAATTTTATCCAATTGGTAGAATCAACTACACTAGCTTGGATTTTAAGCTAGGAGGGATAGCGTACTTTTAAGAGTTCTGGTTTGAAGGAGGTGATCATAATTATTTATACCAAAAAAAAGTGACTCACCTCAACCATGGAAAACTATTGTCCCCTTTGAGGTGAATAATTTTGTTTGTTAAAAATACTTTATTTATGAGATTTACAGGACGATAACAGAAACCTTCTTTCCTTGTATCTTGAGAAACCTAAGTTTCTTGACAAGATCTGGGGCCTCCCCCTTCACCACATGGCCGAGAACTCGTCCATCCAGCATGACAATGTAACACTCGCCCACCGTGTGCGACCGGATCACGTTTGCGTTCAGTGGAGACATGCCCAGGGCTATCAACACGGCAGGGATGTTGGACACCAGCTTAGCATCGGAGGCCCCCGTTACGTGGCATGTCTTGGACAGGTGGTTTAATAGGCCGCAAGGGGCCCCGTCGGGGGTATGCACAGGGCAGATGAAACCTGTGTATATCAAGAGGAGAGAATATTTTTATATACATATTTCTAAACACTTATGAGTGACCATATATGACTAGAACTTGAAACTTTTTAAATATTTGTTTATTCATTTAGCACCGCATCTTACTACCCATTTAGGTTATAAGCTTAAGTACTAATTACACTAATAGGTTGGAAGAAGGTTAAATTTAGAGGAAGTGAACCCACATTTGTGTGGGAGAGTGGCAAACCATTTAGGAAAAACCGTCCCCAGTCCACCCGAGCGAGAGTCGAACCTCGATCTCCCCGTCTTAGGCAGTCTAGCTCAACATAAAACTAGCGTGTTAGTTAACTATGACACTGAGGCAGGTCTTTTTAAATAGAGTCCATTAAGTAAGATCCATTTGTATCCTACACATATTCATTTAGTGTTTTAACTCATAATTTAAGCCAAATGATGTCTTCTGTGATCTAGTGGTCAAAGTTGGTGGCTACAGATTTAGAAGTTCTGGGTTCGATCTCAGGTTCTTCCAGATTTTTCTGTGAAGCAGTGGTTCTGGAACAAGGTCAACTCGTCCTCATGAGGACAACCTAGGAAGTTACTCGAATAAATAAGTAGCAGCTCCGGTCTAAAAAACTGTAATTAACAAAATATCAAACTTAAGGATCATATGAAATAAATTGGAGTTCTTTGCATAGTTGTAGATAATTAAAACCAGTTGGATGGTAAGAATTAACATTATCTTTGTTTAATCATCACTTTGGCAAGTAAACATAATAATATACGTCATGGCGGCTGACTTTATATCGTGTGTAGTGGTGGCTGATTTTATATCATGTGTAATGTATTCTTATTTCTGTTTAAAAAAAAAGAAGCCGTGATTTGTTTTATTTATTTCGAGTTTATTTGTAATTTTAATTTTGATTTTCAGTTTTTGAAGAGTTTTAATGTGTTCATTAAAATATTTACAAGATTGTTGGTGAGGTGAAAGTTTTAGAAGTGAGCATGTGCCGAAACAGTAGAGTCCAAGTTTCCCATAGAGGTGCAAGGGTAGGGTATTAGGCACGTTAGATTTTCCACACCTAGCAATTATTACTTTTTTTAAAAATTATGATTTTAATCATGCTTGTCTCTATGGCAGACAAAATAAAGATTACGGATTAAGTTGTGCTTTTCAAGTAGGCCTAACTAAGTAATTTTAATTATTATGCTTTGTTTGTGAGGTAAAAGATTCGACCGTCGAATCCAGTAAAACACCAAATCCTCGACTCTCGAATAATTGTCAAGATTTGGTGAATTCGAGGATTTGAATATTCGAGAGGCCCATCTCTAATTCTAACATATATGTGTCACTTTTTAAATATTTTTTTTATAACCTTTCAATATTAGTTTCGACTTCTATTTGTGGATTTTGATTTCTGTCAATGACTATATAAAAACTAAGGCTCTCACCCCAAGCGTCTGGTAGCAGCTGTCGAACCTCCGTGGTCCTCATCTCCTGGAAGAAAGCCCCTCGGTGAACTGCTCGAAAGTGGGACATATAGCGCATACGGTTGATGTTCTCCACAACAATTGTGAGACCTATTTAACGTTTAGAACACACTACACGATTAATTTTAGAACCTTGAAAAAAAATAACATATGGTATTTCGAAATAAAGAGGTAAAATGGTTTCCGTCCTAAGGCTCTAACTTTTTTAGTTTGCAATAAGGGTGTGTGAATTCCATTCAATTTGAAGCAAACTCAAAGCTGAATTGAAACTTGATTATTTTATGTTAATTGACAAACTGTTTTATGCTTGAAAAACCATTATATTATGAACAATTTTTATAACTTTATGAATTAAAATTATTCAAAAAATGTGTTATTGTACAATTTTATGTATTATTTTGTTCGATTCTGATAAATCAAGCTATTAATACAATTCACAATTCAACTATTTCATGTCTTTGCCATTTGAATTGTGATTTGGAATGTGTATAATATCTTAGAATGACAATAATTGTACATAAATTGAGTATTTTAGATGTCAATATTTTTATGCTGAGGCTTGATAATTGTTAAAGCCGGATTTTTTTTCCCAGACTGAAGTCGAAGCTGTTATTTGTTTCGAAGCCAAGTCCAAGCCTTAAGCAAATTTTGCAACTGTCAAGCAAGTGTCTTCCTAACTAAATATGATAGTATGTGTGCACGCTTTTGATCAACTAGACAAGACATGTTGGCAGTAATGTTACTGATAAAAATGTCAAGTAGTGTGATTTTTCTGTAAATTTAATACCAAAACGAGTGAAGGAAAATTCTTAAAGTTTAATCACATAATTGAATAAACCGTCTTTTAATATTTTTTAAATTTCCAACAAAACTAAAAATTCAAGCACTTTTCCCTGGCAAAAGGGCATTCCGTCTCAGGTGATCCAATATTTTAACATGTTTAAATGTGCTGGGGTCCGGGGTTCAATCCTAGGTCCCAGCACAGATTTATCTGATTACCAAACCCTTCCTTCACCTCTGACAAGATGTGTATCAATCACAACTTGTGAATGTGAGGAATGCCAGGCCTCCACCGTGGTTCGGATCCCACGTTAAACTGTAGGTCCTCCATTTCATCTCACAATCACCCTACCATTACACATTATCGTAAGTGCGTATAACCCGAACGGGTAGTAAGACGCGGTGCTAATAATAATAATAATAATATGTTTAAACCTTACCATCATGGGTGTGTTTTTGTTTTTCAGAATTTGCTCAGCTAATGTACCTCCAGAGATAGTAAAAAAAAAAATCCTAAATTTTAGATTTTTTATCTGCAATAGTTTATAAAGTTACATTACAGCCTTCTAAAACACACAAAAAATGCTATTTTCCACCAAAGTGCAGTTACACACATGCACACGCACACGCACACGCACGCACACACACACACACACACACACACATATATATTATTCAAGCTACAAATGAGACAGAAGGTCGGAGAAAAAACATTTTGTAGCTTATTCTATAAGCTCTCATATGATATGTAGCATCACTACTTTTAGATAATTTTAATTTCAATGTCATGCCATAAAACATTCAACCTTGAATTTCTCAAAAAATGTTAAAAACTTGGAAACCAAATCACACATAAACTTAAAATATTTTAGCATAATTTGAGGAAAGCATCATGGGATCTAAAGAGTTAAAATATCGGCTCACTCAACACTGAATAACCAAAAATTCAAGCATATTTATCGGTTTTCCTGGTTTTCCCAACAGTCACCCCTCTCGAGATACTTGAGTGTCAACATGATTAGTCCCATGAGCAAAGTGTAACTTCACAAAGAAAGTCTGGTTTCAGTCCTAAAAGAGTAAAGTTGGACCAATTTCCCTATAGTGTAGTTTATTGTAATCACCCCAGATAAATTCTGAAGCATTTCCTTAAGCCATCCTCCCTCTTGAGGCTAAACAGTTTAAAACACAAATAGTACTGGAACTAGGGTGCAAGGCGAGGGTGTAATTAATGGTGGATACCAGGGGGGATCCCCCTACATTTATCCCCCACAATAATCTTCTCAAATGAGACAATCTTAGTACTGTATAAGAAACAATTGTTTATCCAGAAAATTGAAAATTCATGTTTGTAGTGATGCATTAAGGTTAGATAAAGGTTAACTTTTTTTAATATGACTTATGAAATTAACTCCACTTAACATTTAATTTGTGTTATTCATTTGGTAAAGAATAATTTTTATTTTTTGAAAACTCAAAAGTGAAAAATAGGTTTGTTCTGTCCCACCCAATAATTAAATGCTAGCGATGCCTGCGGTGCAAGATATCATGAGCATACAGTAATACAGTACCTTTATCCTGCATTAGTCCCAGGCCGGATTGGCTGTATATGTTCCCTGTGGCAAGAAAGTTTTCCATTGAGTTCTCTATAGAACCAGACCTCTTAGTCATCAGCTCCAATTCCCCTGAAATGTTCAAAATGGTACTTGTTGATAGTGATGTGACTCAATTATCAAATACAACAAAGCAAGTTGAAACAAATTACATTCATATATTCGTTTTAATATTTTATTTATTATTTATTTTTTTATCATCATATCATATTACATGTTCAGGTTATTTGCAAACAAGAGTTGTATTCAGAAAGTAAGTACCGTTTGGCTATTTAAAAAATGGAACCAATTTACAGCCAACTCTCGATAACTCGGACCTCGATATCTCATACTTTGGATAATTAGGACAAATTTTCTGAAAATAAAATTTTATATAGTATCACGCCAGCCACATGCTGGCAGGCTAAAAGTTTTATAGAAGTAGTGTAATGCAGGGGGCTGGCGGATCTTGCAATGCAGCGCTACTACCGCACATACTGTACAAGATAATTTTCAAGTATAATAGGCCTCACAAATTTTTTTGCCGGTTTTCTGCACTATATCATCATTGATGACAGATGGACACCCATTCCATACCTCATCATGCACATTTTTACATTATTCATTAAATTATCCAGCCCACTTCTTCCTATTTTATCACTCATTGCATTTTAACTGTAAACTTCACTAATCTGCCGATGGATTTCAGCTGCTTCCTATCACTTGAATTAAAAAAACGGATATCAGACCATATTTTACAGTCAGCGGGTCCTTCAGATGTTCTAAGCTTTTGAACATTCAAAACAAAATGTAAACAAATACTGCTTCTCCCTTAATTACGTCTGGGGTAAGCTACTATATGAGGGAGCTCAGCGTGCATGCACACAACGACAATTGTAGCGTTTTTGCGGCCATATTTAGAAACGCTACTTACTTTACAAACACACCTCGTATTATTACTATTCTGATAGTGTAGGGATAAGGGAGAATTTTAGAGGTAATCTACCCGCATTTGTGTGGAAAGAGAGTGGGAAACCATTTAGGAAAAAAAAAACCTCAGCAGATCCAACCAATCTCCCTAACTTCAGCAAGCCAGTCTAACAAGATAGTGACGGATTAGACCATTCGGCCACCGAAACAGGTAGAATTAAATTAATGATCCGAGGTATGGTTGCTAATTTTTTTTAACCTCCAAAAATTTGTTGGGTCTTAACCACAAATAAGGAATATTAGAGCTCTAAAATAAATTACAATTCAATATTTGAATATATATATAGATAGATAGATATATACACATATACTTTTTTTAATCTTGAATCTGGTAATTTCTTAAATCCTTGAGTTGTACAAGCTATATATATATTTTTAAATAAGACAATAGAAAATACTGACCAACTTTGTTAGCCATAAAACAATTATTAAAATTTAATAAAATTAATTAAACTTGAAATTGTTTATTTTATCTTGAAAATTCTGAGTTCTAAAATTTTTCAAGTTTCAGAAAAAGTTTTTGAGCCGATTTCAAACAACTACTAAAACTGGACTCGGAACTCAAATTTGAAAGTGCTTTGCAAACCTCTAATTTTAATGACGCTCAAAGAAATTTCGAAGCACAGATGTTTAAACTTACCAACAGTCAACTTGTATTCCGGATTATTGTTGGCTTTCTTGAGAATGAGGGCCCTAAGAATTGTGAGCCATGAATGTAACTTCTCCTTGACAGCCTGGACATAGACATAACAAGTCAACAAGAGAACACATCATAGACCTAACAAAAAGTAACTATAGAACAAACACATCACAACAAGTCAACAAAGTTGCTAAAGCGCCAGCGTGATGTTCTCAGATTTACACATCAGACTCGTGAGGATGAGAATAGGTTCTTGTATATGTAATCTTTGTGGGAGAAACTAGAACCCCGACTATTTACTTTAATCCCTTCATATTCTACTTCTGCCCATAATTGGTTGTATGCCTTGAAGGAATGTCATTCAGTGTGTCAGTCAGTAATAGCTTTCACTCTGACAAGGGAAAAGGAAAAAAAACCTTTTTTATATGTATTCTGAGAAAAATTAATTTTTCTCTATTTGGCACATACACTTATTATAAATTTGGTCTGTTGATTACTAGGAATGCTCCAATAATACCAACCATAAAATAAAATACTCCCCAGTTGTAATTTACACTAGTTGTCTAAACATATTCATACCTTTTTTTCAAAGATATGTTGAAAAATGATACAAGAAACATAATAATTCAACCCTTTTTTTACTTAGCACAACATTATTATTTTTTTACCAGAAGGCACTTCAGGTTTTGTTCTGTGATCAGGGTCATACATCATTCATTATTTTGTGTTTGTCCTTAATACTCACTTTTTAAATTTAAATGTTCCTAACTAATTAGGTGTCTTGTCATTCTTTACCAATTTTAATCTACTCTCTTTTGTGTTTTTCAGTTTCCTCTTGTAGGAAGCTATGTTGCGCGTTTCACACTCCTTTCTGATGCGTTCCGATAGAATGAAACCTAGGTCAGGGGATTGAGCGGTAGCGATCGATTATCTTAAGGGCGGCAGTCATTAATTCTTCGTCTGGTAGCAATGTAAAGCATGAACTGTGTTTTTATTTTCAATGTAAAAGCCATATTGTGTTTGTTCCTTTTATATGTTTCTATCCACCTTTCCTGTACCTTTTTCCAATTATAATACAATTACCTCATAAAGCGAAAAGAGGTTTTCCTTATAGACATATGTGACATAAAAAATATTATTATTTATTTTTAGTTATTTTTCCATGAATGTGAGCATTGTTATGAGTTTAATGGGGACCAGAAGTTAATTTGAACCCGGGGCCCCATTTAATCATTTCAGGCGGGGCTCAATGCGTTAATATTGATTCTGATAATAGTAACAATCGATGGTAGCAAGCTATCGAGTTTAACACCCCCTAGTATTTAAGAATGGTGCATGCATTGTATCAAATGTTAATTGTGATGTACCTGAAGGTACAGATGACCCCCGAGCAATATCTCCTGACACATTACACTGTCCATCCCTTCCACGCAGCATTCGTTGACAGCCAGGGTGAACAACTTCTGTGTCATCAGTACAAACAAGTTGAACTTGTCAACATTACTCTCCAGATGAATAGCCAGGCACTGCCTACAAAAACACAGATCACATGTTGGATTACTTTTAGATTCTTATTTTATCAGGTATTTAACATGCACTTTCTGAACCGAGTGATTATATCAGAATGCAAGAATTTCTATGAGCGCGTAGCAATTTTACCAGGGAAGGTATTTTACATACCTTCCAGGGTTGTTTTACATGCCACAATCGACATAGGACCGACAGCTTTACTTCACCTCTGAAGGAATGTTGTGCTATATCGCTCAAGAAAAATCTGTTGACCTCGTCTGGGCTTGAACCCACAAACAATTAATTTTGAGGTGAACACTTTACCCCAAGACCACAAAGTTCAATGATTATTTTTAAGAGATGGGTCAAATCCACTATTTTACAAATTCAAATTTTCATCTAGCCTTCGAATCTCAAATCCTAAAATTAATGTTCTGGGGTTTGGTTGTTAAGTTTGTCCTGTAATTTCGTTGAGGATGAACCACCTATACACAATAATAAAGCTATAAAACAAATCCCAATTCAATATTTTGGAAAAAAAAAATCTCAAATTTGATATTTTATTGAAACCTTGAATCGTAATTATTTAAGAATTTGAAGGATTCGAAAGTAGCATCCCTAATTATTTTTCCTGCTAGTTGATGGACATGACAAGAACAGCTCACGGCATCAGAGCTAAATGCTCAACTAATGGTGTTGGTTCTTATCCTATTAAGGTAAAAATAGGAGTTTTGTTAATTGCCAATATCTACCATACAGGTTAGTTTCCTTTAAATTTAATTAATCAAAATTTCAAATGTAATTTATTTAATTGGGGTGGAAGGAAACACAAGTTAATGTCAGTATTTTTTAACCCCGCGTCTTGCTACCCGTTTAGGTTATATTTACATATGTACTAATCACACAAATGTGTTAGGGATGAGCAAGGTTGAATGTAGAGGAAGTGTACCCACATTTAGGTTGAAAGAGAGTGGAGAACCATTTATAAATATCTCCCTCAGTCCAACCAACTGGGATTCAACCCCTGATCTCCCTTTCATCAACAGTCCAGTCTATTGCGAGAGTATTGTCTTAAATCATTGGTATTCAAGTTGGGGTAGGCTTAACTCCAGGGGTATGCAAAGATATCCAAGCAGGTATGTACAATTTTTTTAAATACTCACTAATTCATGATAAGCACTGAAAAATCTTGGGCCACAAGAGACCTCAAGAGAAGGACATACAATGCGAGATTACCATTTTTTTTCTCTCTCTCTCTCTCTCTCTTCTTTATGTGATTCTTATCTTGGTGGCTAGTTTAATTTTGGGGTTACAAATTTGAGGGCAAATTATATTTGGGGTTAGTCAAATAAAGAGATTGAATACCACTGCCTTAAACTATGCAGTCACCAGAGTGGGTCAGTTTTTTATAACAAAAAAAACTTTTTTGGTTAAAATAAATAAAATATTGATTCAGTAGATACGTGTTGTTTAATTTACACAGAGTAATCTTAAAAGAGTTCTTGAACATTTGTCATGAATATAGTGAAATCTGTATATAAACATTTTAATTTTTAAATGAAGTGAAAAGGTTTTGTTCAAATGCCACCAGGCTCATGACAAATATTTTTTTTTAAAAAAATGAGATTACAATAATCAAACTCACTTGATGATATGGTCACAAATCTCTAAATCGCTGGCCCATTCTGGCATGTCGAAAAGCTTCACTCGGAACTTTTCACCGATGTGAGCTTTGACGTCGGCCTGTGTGTGAAAACCTTCTTCGTGGAGTGTGTGAAGCATGTCGATCACACACCTACATGACAACATTAATTAACATGTTTGTTATGATGGTCACACACTTTTTTATTTATTAACAGATTAATTCATAGTTTGGCTAGAGCGGTGGTCCTCAAAGGGTGTGCCGTGAAATTCACTGAGTGTGTCGAAAAATGTATGATGTTATATCATTGTTTATTTTAAAAAAAATAGTTTCATTTAATTATAATGTTTTTAAATAAATAAAACAATAATGTGTCCACGCTTTATTATATTTGACATTCCAGAGAAATTAATTGCTTGTAATAAAAGAATTGCGTATTAAAAGAAGATCTTGAGCTTGTAGTTTCTTTCCAAAATTTCAATTCGTGGTCTAATAGAGGACAAACAAATTTCCTGTTCAACTGAGAACATTTTCTGTATATGTGTATGCTAGAGTCTCCCGAAGTGCCGCCAACTTAAACTTTTATTGTGCCACGAGGACTCACGGAAAGAATAGTGTGCCGTAAAACAAGAAAAGCTTGAGAACCACTGAGCTAGCAGGAAGATAATTTAGAGTATGTGTACATGGATTAGCGTGGATAGGGGAACCCCCCCAAGTGTATCAAGTCAAACCTTAACCTCTCTGTTTTTGGCTATCCAGTCTATTTCAAGAATAACACCTTAGACTGCTAGGCCACAGGTGCAGGCGGGAGCATTAAAATTCAATGATTGAAAATTGACATTAAGTGTCCCATAAAATAATATAATGTGAGTAAAATAATATAATGAAGTAATCCAGCCTCTTTCCAATGCTGGATATCAAAAAGGAGTAATGGGACAAAGACAAAGATAGGACTTAGATTATTCTACATTACATAAACCACTTCATTTAAAATGTTTGGCAAATATTAACCCACTTTTTGTTCTTTTATTTGTCAACATATCTGGGCTTAAGAACATTGTTTGTACATTATATTTTATCTTATATTTTTGTATTAATATTTTAATGTGTCAACTTAAGTTTTAGACTTTTAATCAACACGTTATGAGATTCATATTTTAGTGGATGATGCATTATAATTTTATATAAATGTTCATATCTTACACTGTTTCTTCGCCAAAATTATATTTAAACTACACATTTTTGTGTTTCTGGTAATTTCACTTAATACATCTACCACTATATATATATATATATATACATATATTTTTTTTTAATTTAGCACCGTGTCTTACTACCCGTTCGGGTTATACGCTTAAGTACTATTTACGCTGATGGGTTAGGAATTGGGAAGGTTGAATATAGAGGAAGTGAACCCGCATTTGCGTGGAGAGAGAGAGAGTGGAAAACCATTTAGGGAAAACCACTCCCAGTTCACCCGACCGAGATTCGAACCTCGATCTCCCCGTTCTCGGCAGTCGAGCTCAACACGACTAGCTCGTTAGCTAACTATTCCACCCTGGCGCGTTACCTATTAACTGTTCAGTTAATAAATTAATTTATATATTTTTCCTAGTCAACTTATCTAAGTCTTAACTTATATTATAGGTTTAAACGCCTTAAAATGTTATTTTGTTTATTAAATTCCCGTAAATGTTATCTAGTAGGTGTGTGTGAATGGCATTTTGTATAGAATCGAATAACCAAAGAACAAATACCGAATAATACAAGTTGAATAGATAGTTTTATTACAATGATGATGGAAGTTCTTTTAATTAGTAAGTTACTTTTGAAATTGGTGTTTGATATGTAACTATTTAAAAGTGCAAAGAATAAAAAAAAATTGATTTTTTTTTTTTTTGCTGTTGGAAATTATTTTAACTAGTAGATTACTTTTGAAAACGATTTTTGATATTTAACTACTGAAAAGTGCAAAGAATCTTAAAAAAAAAAAGTTTACACCTCTTAAATGTTCTCCAGGTTTGATACTTATTAAATGTTCTCTTGGTTTGAAATGCCTTAAATATTTTCTAGGTTTGTTACCCCTTAAATGTTCTCTATAATAATTAACTCCCTTTCAAGGTTCATTAGTTAAACACCCCATTAATATCCACTCCCTAGAATAAATAAAAAGACTGTCTAGTGTCTACAAAAGATATTAACAGTGTTAAGTCAGCAGGAACCGCTTGAACAAGAAGTGCTCTATGTTTCCTACCAGAAACTTTTCGGGAAATAGCCATTCCCACCCGACTTACAGGTGATAAATTCCTAAGCGTTCGAGATCTCGCCCACCTCTACTGTCAAGACATACCCTTTAAAATAAAGGTTTTCTTCAAAACCAGATGTTAATTGTTTGAAGATGAACTCATCCGACACATCGAGAAGTGACTTCAGAATCATAATGATTGGCGCAAAGTACAAGTTGCGTTTGAAACTGAACATGAGTTTTGCTGAGCCGTCAGTAATATAGTGTAGCACATTGTTCTGAAAAAATAAGAGGCGAACCGAAATATCATGAGATGTGTTTTTATGAACTTTTACTTAGCACATTAAAATTAATATCAACATATTAAAATTTATGTGAAATAAAAACAAAATTAAATCCTTTCATGAAATTGATTAAGTTGGCCTTTTTTTATGTACGAACAGTGGTCAATTATGTCACTTTTAATAAGAAATAACAATGTCCAAACTATACCCATTTTTATTCGGTAATAGACGACATTGTTCTTTGCCTGAAATTGCTGAAAAAAAACAGTACCAACTGCACCATTTTTATTCTCTTCTTAATATTCCTATAACAAATCAAAGTTTCTAGTCCAGAAAAAAAATATTTCCTTCCACCAAATACCAATGAAAATGAAGAAGTAAAATAAGTGTTTGATCTGGCTATAACAGTCAAATTGTGATCAAAGGCAAATATTTAAGAATTTGAAATTCAGCAGTAATTTTTATATATGTACCACTTAAGTTTGAATAATTTTTTTTACAATCTTTAGATAAAAAATGGCTTTTATTTACCTAAGATCTATCTAAGATCAACTTACACTATTTAATTTCACCATCAAAATGTGTAAATTTTATAATATTAAATCTTATATCTTGTCTGAACACAGTTTTTATGACTTGAATTTTTTTTTATTTGAAAGTATTTATAATTAAATTTGAATATGGCGAGGAAAAAATCATGACACATATAAGATCTGTATTCAATATAATAAAAACTATTTTAAGATGTTTGATTTTTTTTTAAATTAATTGCAAAATATTTTATTCAAATTCTATTTGAAAAAACAATTCTAAATAATAATACATATATTCAAGTCGGAATCGGTTCGAGCTAGTAAACAAAGATTCAAATTTAATTTTAAATTATTCAAACCTAGGTTTAATGTTTTGTTGTGTATTACTGTTAATATTTTTAACCAGCCATTGCTGTGGTTAGACTTGGATATTGGTTCTTTCTTATCCTTCAAAAAATAAAAAATAAACTCACCGTCAAGTCTCCAGTACATTTTATATATTGAAAATAATGGGTGGAAATTTAAAGTACAACTGTAATATTCATAAAAATGTGTTTGTAACAAGGCTGTGGAGTTGGTACGCCAAGTCTTAGACTATGACTCCTCTATTTTTTAACGTCTGACTCGAACACTTTCATAAATGACTAATGTACAGTATATTAATTACTAATAAAAAGTTTAGTGCAGTAAAATGGTCCCATACAGATCACTTCTTGGGAAGCTTCTTTGATATTGTGAAATTATATTTGAATCTATTTGTCGATACAAATTACAAATATTGGTCCTAAGGAATAAAAAAAAAAGAATAAAATTGAAATTATATATTTACCATATATATTGCTATAATATTATAAGTTTTTATTTTGAGTCAAAATCTTTACATTTTTATTGACTTCGGCTCGACCCAAAATTGGTTCCGACTCCACAACCCACTAAAATCAGTAGTAGTAGTAGTAGTAGCTTTGTAAAGTGCATGGGAAAAAAATAAAATAAAATTAACCTACAGTACTGGTTTCATCTTCGGCAACACATCTCACTATAACTCCAAGATCTGAGAAGTATTTGCCGCGATTCTTCCAAGTGGGCCGGTTGACTGCGATGGGGTAGTTCCGTCGCGTCATCAATAACATACGGATCAATCGCTCATGTCCTTTGACGATGAAATATCCTCCCCACTCATCCTCATGTTCACTTTTAGCGATCAACTCCTTTGGACTAAGGTTGGCCAAATGGCATCTGTCTGACTGAAACCAAACACGTGTGCATTTTGTGACTATAATGAACCTGTCGACCAATTGAAACAAGTTCTAGAGCAAATGTTTTTTTACTTTATAGCGGGTTTGAACAAACACTTCAGCGTGGAAACTAAGAGTGGTTCATTAAGGTGGGAGTGTATAGGTTGCGTTAAAAGTTGCGTTTGCAGTTTTTGGAGCAAAACATTTATTTGACCAAAATAAATCAAATTTCCTTCATTGAAAACATTACAGGAATTTTTATCTGATATTCTCACATTAGATATTTGTGGGCCGTTACTGCTTACCTTTACAGCAAGATTTATTACATTGCTTACGTCATGAATAAATATTTAGGCCTACACATAATGAATGTGTTTTACAAAAAAACTTTTATAATGAATAATTTCATATTTTCTATACATATTATATACATTTATAAAGTTATTACGCTTATTTACTTACATTGGTAAAGAAATCTTTTCATTAACATGACAACATAGTATGAAAATCTTAGAAATAGTATATTTTTCTAAACTCAGAACAATTTAACCCGTACATTTGAAAACTGTTTACAAAACTATTTATACCAGTATGAATGTTAGCCACACTTATGTTTCTCCATCCAGCTTGTATGTAAACCGGTGTTGCACTTAGCACATTGAGTACGTGACCATCCACCACTGTAAATGTACTTAACTCCCAGTTCCAATAACAACTATTTATGGTTGATTTTTGTTGCCAACCTTATATAAAATAATATAGGGATGTGTTCTCTTTCCAGTGAATTTTATCTCTCAGGTAAAGCGAGAACTAGCAACATTCTGGAGAGCCGACCTTATCGGCTCTGGCACTTTTAACGGTAGTAGGCGGAGCCGATCAGATCGGATCGTGACACTTTTAGCGATAGTAGGCGGAGCCGATAAGATCAGCTCATGGCACTAAAAAGGTTAAAGGGTCTAGGTTTTAAAACCTGTTCTTAATAATTGCATCTTATGCTCTTCTTTCTGTTAGTTTTAATTTTTTCTTTTACTAAACATTTAAAAAAAAAGGTCATGGGCACCCACATTTCGCAAGTGGCCCCCACCCTGCCAAATTTCTTTATCCAGCCCTGATTGAGTGACAATATTATCATAAGAATGCAAAAAACCAAATATTGAATAAACATTTTCTGAGAGAAATAAAAAAACCTTTCAAAACTAAACATAAAATTGATGATATGTACTTATTAAGTTAATGATAATTTAATAAATGATTGCTTGAAACTATCTCTGATATTATGAGGAAAAACTATACATAAATCTGTTTGATTGGGAGGATGCCATTTACTCACACTGCCTTAAACTAGAGTATTTTTAATGTGAATGGCAGTTTTGAAGCATCAAAATAAATTATCTTGAAATGTTCAGTTGAAACCCTATTAAATCAAAGCTATATTTGTTTAAGGAAATCTAGATTTTTTTTTTTTTTTACCGTATAGCCTACTTTGCTCTCGAGAGTGCAAATTTCATATTACACATGGTTGAAAATAATTTAATTTTACCTTTTCAAACAATTTAAATTATAACTATAAAACTGAAAAAAATATTTTTAATTCTATAGAGACATGTTGATACCTCTTGCCTTTGTTTTAGTGTAAGCCATATTTTATGATAGATAAGGTGGTTTCTGGATGTCTTTAATACATTTCAGCACTTAAGTAGATGGCTCCCTTAGGTTTGATTGTAAATATTATTTTTGTTTTTAACTATAATTAAATGAAGTAAATTGGAAATACTTTGGTATCACTAGATATATATACATTTCAAACTCATACCTTCACCATTATAGGAATTTCACCAAACTCTTTTTCCAGGTTTATAAGGTTTGTCACCAACAGAACAAACAATGTGGCCGACGAGTCGACCTTTGTAAGTTGCTCCTCGCTGCCGGCATTCTGTCGGTAATATCCTCAATGACTTAGTGCCGATGGTGCCCTTTGGAACTATCGGTTGGTGAAGGCGGACATCCTGAACCAACACAGAATCAAAGCTACAAACCGATATGGTAGGTACCTTAGTTTTACAAACCAACAAACACAAAAATAAATCCCTGCATCAGGATCAAATGGTCTAAGGTGTCACTCTCATGTTAGACCTGCCTGCTGATGACAGGGAAATCGGAGTCCGAATCCGATCAGGTCTACCGAGGATGTTTATTTCCTCGATGGTTTCTCTCTCTCCTTCCGTGCAAATGCAAATCAGATAGCTTTTGTTAAGTAATAAATTTATTAATCTGTACCATATATATATAATAACTTGATTAATCTGTGTGTATGTATTCAGATTAATCAATTTATTATTTAACGAACGTAATCTGATTCCAAATTGACTATTTTCAGCCTTCTTCGGACATCAAACCTGAGACTTTAAAGGCAAGTTGACAAACTCTCTATCAAAGTTCAAGGTTTTATTTTTAGAACCGTGCCTTACTACCTGTTCAGGTTGTACGAAGATGTACTAATTATGCTGATGATTTAGGGATGAGCAAGATTGAGTTTAAAGGAAGTAATACCCACATTTGCATGGAAGGGAGAGTGGAAAAACATTTAGGGGAAAACATGGTCAGTACACCCGAACGGAATTCGAACCCCAATCTCCCTGTCATCGGCAGTCTAGTCTACTGGGAGAGTGACGCCTTGGACCATGTGGCCATCAATGCAGGTTTTTACGTTTTGATGAAATATTTATGCTATTATTGTTAAAAAGTAAACCACAATTCTTGGCTATCATTCAAACTAGGTTTCATTTATGATAAATATTTTGAAATTCAATGAACCACAAAATGGGAATATGTTCGGGAGCGTAGCATAATTATTTTACAATTTTTTTAAATTGTCGCCTGTTTTTACTTTATAATGCCTGAGCATAGCATTATTATTTTACCTTTTTTTTATTGTTGCCTATTTTTACTTTATAATGCCTGAGCGGTAGCATAATTATTTTACCTTTTTTTTATTGTTGCCTATTTTTACTTTATAATGCCTATATTGTGCTTATTTTTGTTCTTTTTAAACAGTTTTTTTTTCGCATCTTTAGTGCCTTTACATTACTTTACATTACATTTATTTCAAAGAATGTTCAATAGATGTAGGCCCTAAGGTGAGTTTAAAGCTGTCTCCTGTAAGAACTTAAACCAAAGACCCGAAATCATATCAAAAATAATGACTGGACCAAGAAACCATGAATATGTTGGTACATTGATTAATAAGAAACAAACACTTTAAAAATTATAAGTAATTATAAGTAACTTATGAGGCATTTAAGAAAACATTCTGTTCTTACTGTACCGGTACAATCAAATTTTTAACCTCTTATGTTTAACATCTCACCATTTTCTTTGTTAAAACCCTAAGTTAGCACATGATCTATAATGTTAACGTTTTATAAAAGATTTCTAAGAACTAGTTTGTAAAATATTTTTGATGGATTGTCAAAGTTACATCATATTTATTTTAACAAAGAACCTTTATAAAAAAGATAAATGAAAAGTTATAATACCACTCTTAATTCTGAGAAATTGTGATGGAAACTAGTCAGGAAATAAAACTAGTCAAGACTCAATTTCAAGACAGACATCAAATTCAATCAAATAAAAATGTATCGCTGTAGGTAGTATAGAGGAAGTGGAGGCATTTTACTAAACTGACCTGGCCGTGGGCTGGAAATAGTTAATTTTTATTTTTATTTTCTATTTGAGGTATTTAACATGTACTGTACTTTCCGAACTGACTAATTAGTCCTATATTAGCACACGACTTAATAAAGCATAAGCATCAACTAGTTTTAAACTGAAAGGAGTAATTGTTTATTTTATAGTGCATCCTGAATAGTAATAAATTGAATATAGTTTTAGAAACTTTTTTTTAAAGAAAAGTTGCACTGTGATTAAGGGAAGAAACGCATGTAGCCTAACTTTTAAAAATACATTAGTTTATCTATTTTAAATCTTTTTACCATTATTAAATTAATATCTTATAAGGAAATAGAACTGAGCCATTTTAAACCTATATTATTTTATGTTTACACATAGTAATTTTTAGAGATTTTGATAGCCTGTATGTAACATGAAAATCGGTGTGAACCCCAAAATGAAAGTAACAGGTTTCATCAAGTAGAATACTAGTGGGAGTAGGCATATTCATGGCCAAAATTTCAAATTTTTAGCAGGTCGCCTTTTGAGATATTTGCGGTCTTGAAATCGACCAAATTTGGAATTTTTCTAATTTAGCAGCTAAAATTCAGTTGGAAGGGCTTAAAATGCAGGATTTATTTCACCATGGCTGGAAACTCTTCCAGTCATAGTTTCCGTAAAAAAAAAATTCATCCTGCAGTTTCAAACCCTTATGATTTTACAGAACTTTGAAGTTGGCAGAATTGTTCATTATAATGGTTAAATCCCAATTACCAAAGTTTTATCTGACATGTATATTCATTTTCTGAATATCCAGAATCTCTAGTTTAAGACAATCAGTTTTCAAAAACTTTGCAAACACTCGTTTTTGTATGTTGTAATGAAGAGAAATGGGTGTAAATCCAAAATGGTGGCAGATTAAAAAATGTCAAATGAGCAAGTCACTAACAGGGCAACCTATGGTGAAAATAAATAAAATATTAACGAGATGGTTAAGCAACAATTTAATATAAAATCGGGTGATTTCAAATGTAATGATTCGCTAGTGTGTAAAATGTTATTAGGCTAAAGATCCCATAAAATAATGTGATTAATATAATATAGCTAGATCCACTTTATTTTAAACATAGGCCAATAAAGACATATCTAAACGGATTTTCCATAAACGCAACTTATGATTAATATAAGGTTATTATTATTTTTATTTAGCACCATGTCTTTCTACCCTTTTGGGTTATACGCTTAAGTACTAATTACGCTAATCAGTTAGGAACTGGGAAGGTTGACTTTAAAGAAAGCGAACCCACATTTGCATGGAGGGAGAGTGGAAAACTCTATAGGAAAAACCACCCCCAGTACATCCAACCGAGATTCAACTCTCGATCTCCCCGTCCTCGGCAATCTAGCTTAACACGAAACTAGCGGTTAAGCCAACTACACCACCGAGGCGGGTATTAATATAAGAATTTAATATTATATTGTGGCAATAAAAAAGGCCTCTCACCTGAATACTCAAAAACACTCGTTCATTGCTTGGCAAAGTAAATTCTACAGGCAATAAAGTTTCCACTGCTTTATTTAAACCTCCATTTAACATAAAGTTAAACGAATCAACGTGTGGCGCACCAAGAGATTGTAAAAACTGAAAAATAATTAGACATTTTATGAGTAAAATTAAGGAAATATTCTTTTAAATTTGTATAAAAAGGAAATAGGTTCTTCATTAGCCCTCGAGTCCATGACAAAATTTTATTACTATACTACCTTTGAAAAAAAATCATATAAGCTATGACCTACTCTTCTAGAACTGTAGTAGGCTTACATCTTTCAGGAAAAGGACCCCAGGAATAAACACCATAGTTAAACATGTGGTGTGTCTAATCACATAACCTCAACATAAAAACTTCAAAAGCGAAATCAATGGGAAATCACATAATTGACATAATATTCAAGTAAAACACTCTAAAATGAACTCACAGCATTTGGAGATGTTGATGGTTTTCCAAAATTACGAGTTAGATTCCTTAAAGAAGGACTTTCAAGCTCTTGTATGATTTCAGTAGCAGCCATGTTTTTTTATTTTTAAAATCAAAGACAGTTTTCTGTTTACAGGAAAGCCAACATTACTGATAAAAAAATATTCAAGAATAAAAATTTAGGTGAAATTATTTTTTATTATTATATTTATTTTTAGTCTGGCCTTCCTGAATAACGCATTGCTAGATGTGCTACAATCAAGGACTGACTAGATACATAAGTCACATATGATTGGTTTAAAAATGTCAATTTGAAATCGGTAAATATTCTAAGTATTTGGATTTTTGTGACGATTGGAGTAAGAAGGGGGAGGGTATCACTGCACTATTTTTGAATCACGAGTCTGTATACTTGTGATGGTCGAACCAGCTCGTTAACGCGAGCTAGCTCATATAAGCTTGCTCATTCAAAGAGTCACATCGTTAAATACTTAGTAATAATGTATATATAAGCATCGGCAGGACCTTGCACTAAATGTGAAGCACCTCTGATCCTGTTTTCCGGTGACGGAAAGATTGAGCGTCTAACTCCAGCAGCATGCACTAATTTATTTCTTTTATCTGGTTTCACACTCTCCACCCACGCAAATTCAAGTATATCTACTTTTGATTCAACCTTCCTAATACCTCCACCATTAGAGTAATGAATTGCTCATTATTTGTACGGGTAGTAAGAAGCGTTGCAAAAAAAAACTATTAAATAAAATGACGCAAACAGCTCTGTCCTGCGACACGACTCGATTAATAGGGCTTCGTTAAAACATTTTCTTGTTTGTATTAATTGCTAAATACACTGGATTGGCAATCGCTATTTTACCTCTAACGATCACATACTATATTATTCTGGTAATACCACCACAAGGAGTGGGTTTCTTTGTGTACAAGAAAGTTGTCAAAGCCTTTGTGAGCATCCGGAAACTCAGTAATCGAGTAATCATATTGAATATAACTTTGTCAGAAGGAATGAAAAATTCAGTCTTGGATTTGAATACGTACCCTGGGGTTGGTTAAGGGTCAGATAATTAATCAAATGTTGGTAGCCACAGTCAAACTTAGATTTTGCAACACAACGCGAATGATAGTTGCAAAAAAAAGTATATATATATGGACAAGATTAGCCTCACCTATGTAGGTTAAGTAAATAACAGATTTGCCTGCTCCCTATTGAAGAAATGAAACCAAACAAGCTGTGGGAATAAATTAAAACACCCATCATTGGCACTGTCTCAAGACACGTCCCGTACAAGAAACCGTCAAAGTCATCTAAATGGATTTCCGATTCAACCATCAGCATCACAGAAGAACGCAGAAAGGCCAAAAGATGGGAAACAAAGAATACTTCATAAGGCTGAATGCAGTGTTTCAAAGAGAGTCTAGAAAGGACCCAAACTACTGGAAACAACAATGTTGGATAATGGAAGATGTAAATAGGCAGGGCCACACCAAACAGCTTTTTGCTCATATGAGGAGGGCCCTACACGATTTATGGCTCACAAAGTGAAAATCCGTGGAAACAATGGGGAAGAAATATAGGAGCAGCTAGCAATTCGAGATCGGTGGAAGGAATACACAGAGCCATTGTATGATAGTGACCACCCAAATCAACAACCAAGAAAGAACGAGCTGCTTGAACTGGAGCTAGACATCATAGAGGAAGAAATCGTCTGGGCAATGAAACAACTAGCCAAAAACAAAACTCCAGGAAAATATAGAATACCAGCAAAACTGCTCAAACCATTGGAAACAGCATCTCTGACACCGTTAGCCAGCGAGTTTGGAGAACTCATAAAAATGGTTCATAAAAATGTAAACAATCAGTTTTCACCCTTATTCAGAAGAAAATGACACGAAGGACTCATCGAACTATAACACCATCACCTTGATATCACATACAAAAAAATTCTTCTGAAACTTACTAAACGGCGTTTGTATACAACATTTGATAGATAAATGCCATGAGTGAAAGTTGAGGTTTGGGAAAGAAGAGGCACAAGGGAACATATTACAAACCCCAGATGGATAATAGAGAAAGTCAGAGACTATGAGAAAGATCTTTACACGCACTTTTTTGATTATACGAAAGCCATTTATGTTATCTAGCATGATAAGCTGTAATATATTTGAAAGAATTTCTAACACCAGCACACCTGATCAAAATAACCAGATCACTCTATTCCAATCAGGAAGCAATGATCTGGACACCATATGTAGATACTAATTGGTTTGAAAAAAAGGAGGGAGGGTCACGTAAAGATTGTATCTTATCACCATAGTTTTCAACATTTCTATGTATACGAAAAGCTGGTCTAGATGAGTCTAGTATTGGTGTGAACATAGGCGACGGTAATAAAACAACCTCAGATACGTTGATGATACCACCTTGTTGGTAGAAATAACAAGGACCTTTAACAATTCATTATGAAGGTGAAAGAGCAAAGGGATGGTCATTAATTGTTTTTAATACCAAAATAACAAAGATCATAACAATATAAAAAAACTATTGATAACATTAGTATCAATAAGAGGAAATTGAGGTTAGTACAGATTTCATCTTCCTTGATTTCAAAATTGACCGTTAATCAAGGGACTGATCTACTGAGGTCAAATGGTGGCTGTATTTAGTACGAGTGGGATGACCAGTATGAATAAAACCTGAAAAAGGTGAGATATTGATGTGGCAACCAAATGCAGACGGCCAAGTGAAATAATGTTGCTTCCATCCTATAGCGAGCCTACCTGTACGTTGAAGAAATCTGATAGGATAAAGATAGATGCATTTGAGCTTCGGTGTTGGCGGGGACTACTGAGAATACCGTGAACAGACAAAATTAGCAATAAAGATATCTTAGACTAAGTCAAACCAAGAATTTCCTTAGGAAGTAAGATAGTAAGGCAAAACTATCCTACTTTGGACATGTTATGAGTTGCATCTCCCTGGAAAAGGATACCTTCCTCAGCATTGTGAATGGTAACAGAGGAACTGAAATACCATGAATACGTTGGTTGGATGCCATCAAGGACACTGGCATGAAAATAGTTAAGTTAAATGAAGCTCAAAGGAACAAAATTGAATGGAGGTAAATGAACCGTAGAATGCCCTAGAATCGTACACAACTCAACGGATGAAAGTAAACAATAATATTAAAAGTCATGCTCGTGTACTATCCTTATTTTAATATATATGTCTTGCTCACATATCACTAAAAGTAGTGCAATATTTTGTTTAAGTATTTATTTTAATTCTAGCATATCTATTAAGATTTTCACATTTTCAGTTGGCAGCATCAATATTGTCATAGCCTTAGAAAAAACAAAGAATTTTCTGTAAAGAGGTGAGACTACATTCTTAAAATTTAATAATTTATTATAAAAGTAATTAAAGATTTATAATTTATATGGTTAGTGCCTTAGTATGAGTATCTTAACTTATATTTGGTATTAATTTGTTTAGGCCTATATGGCATTTAACTGAATCTTTAGGAGCTTTTTTTTTTTTGTTTACAATATTACAGGCAAGTGGATAATTATTTTGGAAGTTATTTTGCATACTTCATGATAAGAGTTTTTTTTATCACTATACAGCCTCTAATTCGGGTTTCATTCAATTAACTAACCTACTATGACATCATATAAGAACTGATGTGCTCATATTTTCATTTTTTAACAGGGCATTAGTGGAATCAAATAGCTTAAGGTGAGAAGTGGGGAGCACTGAATTAAATAACAATTTTAAGGATAAATTACAAAGTGAGGGAACTTGTCACATAATGAAAACTCATTTGCAAATGATAAATTTAAATTCAATTACCTATGTAAAATGATACTTGTGTTTAAAAGGAGTATAGTTTATATCCCAATTTTCTTATGATTTGACAGATAGAAAAAGTTACTTGTTCTTTTCAATAAGACCTCAAGTCATCTATCTCTAGCGTCACTTTTGGTATATTACAACCCTTTAAAATATTATAATAATAATAATAATATAAAAGTTTGTTGGCCCTAATGTTGAGCGTTAGAAATATTTTTGTATTTTATAAAAGGTGCTATAAATGTCAATTCATAAGAAAATCAAAGCCAATAGCTTCCAATGAGTATCTCTTATCTAAAAATGTTGTAGAATTCACAACATATATATCCCAGCTACGGATATTAAGTTTAAGTTTGTATTGAGGTTAATACTTGATTAAATAGGGGGAAATTAATTTTGGTACACCAATTCAGTGGGCGAGGGGTCTAATGTTAGACTGCCTTGCTGAAAACGAGGTGATCGGGGTTTGAATCCCAGTTGGGTCTATGAGGGTGGCTTTTCCTAAATAATTTCACACTCTACTTTCACGCAAATGCTGGTAGATTACCTCCTAAATGCTTACCTCATTCCTACTCCATTATTGAGTAATTATCATATATGCCAATAATCGGTAGTAACCGGTTAACAGGTACCTAATAAGACAGGGTCATAAAATACTTTATTACATATATAGCTTGTGCTGGGAATTCTATTTAAGTCACATTGAATTAAATTAGGTAGTTGAAAAATAACACTGGACTTGATACAGACTCAGTTCCCAAACTGTGCAGGTGTTATTTATCAAATTATTTAATCTAATTGATTATATGTTACACACTTTTAGTATGATAATTTTTTTGACATACACTCCCCTTTTCACTTCACATTAATCCACTTCCTTTAGTACTAGGATAGGCATTGTTTTCTATTTTCATACAATGCCACTTAAATTAGAAATAAAATTCTCCCTCCTTCCACACACCACAGCTTCTCCTCTTTTCACCACAACATTGTATTAAGTAGGCATTTTATGTCTAACTTTATCACAAGAAATGCCTAAATGTAAACCATATTAACGTGTAATGGTTCTGTAAATTCTTTGTAGAGAGAAGACCTAAGCCATCTGACAAAAATGGCCGATTGTTTCGATGTTGATGTTGAACAAACCGATGAACCGTCTTCATCGACGTCGAGTTTACAACTTGCGATGGCAGCATACACGAAGACGCATGGCGCGTCATCAAACCCAATGGCCATGTTCTACCCACAAATATCTTACGACCTTCATCCTCTCTTATTGAATCAACGCCGCAGGTCGGCCAATGAGAAATTACAAACAAATATTTTGGGAAGTGACCCCCTCACTCTTGGGTTAGTAACCAACCCCTTGCACAAAGAACTGTTGAGACAAAGCTACAGACAAAAACAAAAAATTTCAAAGCGAGACCCCGCCACAGAAATTGACCCTCTTCTAATTCCGTCTAGAACCGTGAACACTTTTCCGGATGGACTATCAGCAGGCGAGCTTGACCCCTCGGATTTCTCAACCAAGGCAAGAAAATCTTTCTTCTGCCGAGCTTGCGGTAAGTCTTTCAAGTTCCAGACTTCTCTTCTGCGTCACAACAACAAAGTTCACATCAGCAAGTACCAGTGTCCGACCTGTAATCGGGTTTTCTCCCGTCAAGCCTACCTTGACGTTCACACGTCCAAGCAAGGGAGCTCTTGCTATCAAGGTTCGGCGTACAACGCTACCTTAACACATTCAAACAAGACTGATCCAATTTCTAACCTCGTCAATGTCAATTTGAAATAAGAATTGAGTTTTTATTTTTGGTCGCTGTTCAAGCGTAGACTGATCTGCTTAAAGGCTGTGTTCGAATTGTCTGAAAGAACTTTCTAGATTACATCTTTATTTGACGACTATTTAAAATGTAATCAATCTTTCTACACTTTTCATTGGCTTGAAGGATGAGTGGGTTTGTTCATTACAGATGCATTATTGTGTTGAATCACATTGTATTCAGACTATCACTTATAAGGTCGCGGGTAACAAAGCTACCGTCAGATTTTGATTTAACTTTCTTTTAAGTCAATTTTGCTGAATGAACAACATCATGTAATGAACAAACGTTAAACTTGTTTTGCTACTACATTTTGAAGAACTATTTGTAATGTTCACTATTTGTAATGTACACGGGAATCGAACCCGGGACTTTTGAATTTGCACGCCACTGCTCTACCACTGAGCTATCCTAGGGAAGGACGACTCTGGATATGAGATGAACCAGCATTGGCGTGCAATTCAAAGAATCCCAGGTTCGCTTCTCGTGTTCAAGTTGTCATTTTTCACTCGGACTTAATTGAATTGTATCCAGCTATCAGGACTGACTGTTTGGATAACTATCATGTTATCAATTTGTGATAAACATGAATCAATAGTATCTCTATTATATTATTTTCAAAATGATAGGATGTCCAAACTCTTGCGCGATTCTTAAACTTCTCATAATAATTGTTTATTTTCACATAGCAAGTCGTGGTTTTCCTCGTTCCTACTAGTTTAGCTCAATCCCCCTTAAAAATGATAAGGTGTTTTCATTGTAGGCTGTATGCAATTGTTATATTAAAAAAAACTCTAGAATTTGTCACATATTTCCAAGAGAAGAAAAATAAAATGGGGAAATTTTAAAGAGCTCGTCAAATATTTTGTATCTTTTCAAATAAATTTTTTTGGGAAAGCCCTAATTGATTATATATTAAGAATTCGAACACTGCTTGAATCTTAACGTTTATTATTTAAAAGGGTTTTTTGCATTACTAAACATTGCTTTGATTGTTATATAGAGGGTAGACTGTTGATTGAATTGTTTACTGGTGTTTTATATTTTATCTGAGCACAAAATCTATGGACCTGGTGAAGATTTTAATGTTAAGGGCTGTGCTTAGGAAAATTTAGTAAAAAATAGGTTTCTGTTTGGAAGCCAAATTTAAATACCATTTGATTTGAGTACAGTCATGTATTTTATGTGAAACTGTTTGAAACAAATGTTTTAGTTAAACATTGAAATATTTTATTTATTTTAACAATAACTGTGGATATTTTTTATAAAATTTATAAAAAAACACAAAGTTAATGGTGTTTTAAGTTTAATTTATTAAAATTACATTTTATTCATCCAACATTGTAAGATTCACACATATTTTAAAACTATTTTATGCTCAGAAGAAGTGGGAGGAAAGATTTTTGAGTGAATAATTGAAATTAATGTTATTTGGTTTTAGAATCAAAAGAGATAATGTTTGCCTCTAAAATCAAGCCCTTGACCTAGGTTTCATTATCAGAACTTAGGGAAGAGGTGTTAACAAGCAACACAACTTCCTAAAAGAGAAAACCTAAAAATAACAGTAAGATCAAAAAGTATATTAGGCTACTGAACAGATAGAAAGGAAAAAGAATTTTAAAATGTTCATATCCATCCTCTGTACTTTTTCTTGTTTTTAAATTACTATGCCTACATTCTCTAGTAGGTCCTACTAATTAACCAGAATAATCGGGAGTTTACTGTAACACTAAAATAAAGTGTACACAAAAATTATTTGTAATACAACTTAATTTATTTTGATAATTTTTAATTAACAGATACACAATCATTAAAAACTGTTTTTGAGTTCAAGTATTTATTATTTATGTGACCCGTATTGATGGTTGCATGGTCTAAGTCGTCACTCTTGCAATAAACTAGATTGTTGATTATGGGGAGGTTTTTTGTTTGAATACCAACCAGGTATACTATTTTTTCCCAATTTTGCCCCTTCCCCCCCACCCCCCACACAAATGCGGTACACACTCTTTTAATTTCAACCTTCCTTAGCCCTGCCTCATGCGTGAAAATATAAGAATAACCCCTGACAGGTAGTAAGATGCGGGTTTGCACTCTAAAATGAGAAGTGAACACAAAAATAACCAGCCTCAGTTTAGAAAACCAGTGATAAAAATTATCTGGTGCCGGTTCGACTTCCTGATTTTCACCCATAATTTTTTTTCTATAATAGCCTACGCCTTAAACTGGTAAAATTAATGAGAACCGATTATTAAATAACTATGTTTACTATTTTTTTATATCACAGTAAACAATATTAAAAGTTATTTTTAAAAGGATTAGTATGTTTAGTGTTGAGCTCAATTGATTTTGTTTGTCAGGTTCTTCCAAAAATGATACCATGAAAAAAGGGAAAAAACTGACTGATTGTCACCAATTTATTTATTCATCATGCATATTTACCACATATAAATTTGTATCACCTATTTTTTAATATAAACATATATTTTTATTTCATAACTGAAACTAAAAAAAACTTGAATTGTTGTATTTGTAAAAATGTATATAAAAATAACATTTATTATAGACTAGATCCTATAGATATTTATATTTTTAAGGTTTTTTTGTTTTGTTTTGAAACAATAGGTAACCTTTTAGTGCCATTTAATTTTTGAAACTGTTGGTACACTGTATTTAATATTAAGGTCAGTGTATTTTTATTTTAATATATTTACCCTCCTGGATAGCACATGCTCAATAATTTTACAACAGTAATTCCTAACCAGGGTTCCACAATCGCATGTTTGGGGCTCCTTAAAAATTTGCAAAATCTTGCTTTTTTTTTTTTATTGGTCTGTCCCTAATTTTTGGACAATGTGGAAATATGCCAAGAGAACTCTAGTATCCGAAGAAGAACAAGAGACGAGGGACATTAATAATCTTGATAGTGAGGTTGATAAGAATATTGATTAGCCAGGTTCATGTACTGAAGGACAGTAATTAATAAATAGAAATATATAATAAATAATCTTGAAATATTTTACTCAAGAGTACAAGTTAATTATTACTATCTACTAACCCTACTGGTTTACATGTCTAATTTATAATTCACCCTGTCGAGCCTAATATTTGTCAGCCTAGAAAGGTTTTCCCCGAGATTTTTTACGAAATATTTTAAGGGTTCCTTCAAACCAAAAACGGTTGGGAATCGCTGTTTTACAAGTTTGCGTGTAAACCAGGAGGATATAGTTTGACTTACCTCGGCAGATAAAATATGAAGCAGCAAAGCTCATATAGCGTTGGAGAAACGGTGTTAATTCTTGAGATATTCTATTGTAGTTTATGTTACGTTGATCAGCTACCTATCTGTTTTCCAATAGTCTGCCTTTTATTATTATTATTATTATTTTTAATTATTATTTATTATTATTAATTATAATTATGGAAACTGAAATTCAAAATTATTCTATTCTCTTGACACCAGTACTGGTCATAGACATCCCGGTCTCACCGCCAGGTGGTGTATCTTGGGTTTTGAGCCACCTGGTGGAGGTTGGGTTGAACCCCAGTAGAAGCCAAGTTACGCGCTTACGAGAGACAGGAGATTGGTCGAGACATAAACCAGCAAGCTTTGAACAGAGTCTGGCCAGGCTCCCAGCTTGGTGGGCTGGGAGTTTGAGTGTTGTTGTTGTTGTTGTCGATGATGATGATGATGATGATGATGATGATGATGATGATGATGATGATGATGATGATGATGATGATGATGATGATTAGGAGGAGGAAGAGGAGGAGGAGGAGGATGATGAGCTAAGCCATCAGGACTCATAGCTTCAGTTAGGTAATGCTACCACCAAAAGGTCTACCTGAGGACCTATAAATGGTAACCCTGTTACCCAGGTGTAGGCCACGAAAGGCTTAGTAAGTCAATACCCGCTTCGGTGGCAGCGTAGTCTTAGGTGATGCTCTTGCAATAGACTAGACCAGGGATCTTCAACCTTTTAGAGCCCAAGGGCCAACGTTCCTGTCTCTTGTTGGCTTGCGGGCCGCAATACTGTGCCTAGAATATTGGGATTGAACGTTTAATATATTATATTTGTTTTTACGCCCCAAGTGTCTCAGCTGTGATGGGCGAACACTCCCAAAATAGTACTCTCTTCCTTGTCTACTAGAGTATTCATGTACCAATTCAAGGTAAATTTGTATAAAAAGTAACATTTTTATTCGCGTATAAAGCAAAAAATAGTTAACAAAATAACTTAAAATGCGTAATTATTTTATTATTCAGTCATGTAAAATATAGATCTGTATTTGCCATTTTTTGCTCTTGAAATAATTTTATATTGTTAGTGAGCGCGGACAGCGAAAGAAAAATGCTAAAGCGGTTCGCGAGTATCCCGCGGGTTGAAGACCCCTGGACTAGACTATGGATGACGAGGAAATCGTGGTTCGATCCCGGTCGAGTGTACTGAGGGTGTTTTTTTTTAAAATATAAATTGTTTCTCACTCTCTACATAAATGTGGGTACACTTTATCTAAATTCAACCTTCCTCATCACTAACCTATTAATAGTGAAATTCGTCTAGGGGTAAGGTGTCGGACTTCTGTGCTCGGGGTCCGGGGCTCAATCCTCGGTCCCGGCACAAATTTATCTGATCGCCAAACCCTTCCTTCACCTCTGACAAGATGTGTATTAATCACAACTTGTGAATGTGAGGAATGCCAGGCCTCCACTGTGGTTCGGATCCCATGTTAAACTGTAGGTCCTCCATTTCATCTCACAATCACCCTACCATTACACATTAGCGTAAGTGCGTATAACCCGAACAGGTAGTAAGACGCGGTGCTAATAATAATAATAATAATAATAATTTAATGAACCTTTTTTTATTTTACGGGTTTATGCTACTACCAGAATAATAAATATTAATCTCCTGTCATCACGATTGATTTGTCATGGCTGTCTCAATATTTAAAGACAATCTTCTGCTTATTAATTTTTGTGTGTGAATAACTTCTGACTGCGAGTCTATGAAAACACTAATTTTTTAAGGATAGGGTAGGTAGAATTTATAGGAAATGTACCCGCATTCTTGTGGAGAGAAGGCGGGAGACCAATCTCAATAGGGTACCCCTCAGCGTGATTTTAACCATAGCCCACCTGCTACTGGCATGGCGGACTAGACGAATCTGAAATATTTTTCTGTGTGGTCGTTGATAGGACTGGTGTGACAATATTTTTTAATCCACTCACAAATAAAAATGATAAATTGTATGATGAATGCTGTAACATTCAATAATCTGCTTGAATGGGGCACTCTTTAGAAGCATATAAGTAACCCTGATGTACTTTTTTTATTAGGACAAATGAAAATGTGCTTAAACAATGAATAAAAAACTAAGGCAGCTTATGTATATAACATTTGTGCTATTAAGTATCTTAAGTTAGTAATGAATTATTTTTTTTCTAATTCAAAGTGAAAATGGGTTTGTTCTTTCTCCCTGCGGTATTTAAAAGCTATGATAACGATAATATTTACTGCGCAAAAATTAATAGGTACTTGTTAATACTTGTACTGAGTAGTTTAATAAGGCTGGGCTGAGTCAAATGTTCCCTCCTTGGCAAGGAGACTGTCAATAAAAGGTAGATGTGGCATTGATAAAATAAGCGAAATCTGGTCATCAATTGCACTATTAAAACTATTTTTTTAAATCTCTCATTATTAATAAAAAGCAAAGTTGAGTCATTTATAGCAATAACAGCTCCCCCCTAATTCATGTAAAAAACACCAACTTCCCTCAAAATTATCGATCACCTCAGGAGTCAGGATCAGTGATGCTACTCTGGTTTCCAAAGAAATATTCAACGATAGTTTCAATTTTAAATCTTGTTCTCATCTTATTTTCATTAAATTGACATTCCTCTTCATGAAATTGGAAAGCCTTTAATAATATAATTTACTTCTATTCTAATTTTGTATATTATGTAGTGAACATGATTTTTTGTATTATATGACCAGGACTGCGCGAACGCAGTCCCGACTACCAAAAATTACGCGCCCGAGTAATCCACATTTGGGACTATCGCAGGAGTCAACCCAAGCGAAGTGCAATGCAAGGGTCTCATCCTGGGGGAACCACCTTCATGATCATGGTAACCCCTACGCCAGGTAAGTATGAATAGAGATTGTTTAATATAATCGCCCAATTCTTAAGTATCTAAACTCTGTCATTGACTAGTTAACTATATATTATTAAAATATCCTAAAATTTGCCATTAGTCCTAAATTATATATATTATTCTCATATTATATAATTTCCCACAGATTATATACTAAACAATAATTCTTAATTCAATATATTAAACACATTAATATTTGAAAAACCTATTGGCACAAGCTAAATTTTAAAGTGAGCCACCGAAGATACTTATTTATCCCAAAGGTTTTACATAAAATCAATAGGTAGCAGCACTATTTGATTAAATTCAAACTTTATCATCTATTGATAGTTGGCTGCCGCTTTGCGTAACAATAGATTAAAATGGTGGTCTTTTTTCGGCTTTACTGGTGGTTGCACGAAATAATATATCATCTCATAATAAAATAAGGATATTCTATCTAAATCCCTTAGCTAAGTGATAAGACAATTTATTGATCTAGTTAGCCTGCGTTCGAATCAATGTATTTAAAGAATTAGATAATTTTATTTCCTCGTCAATCAACTGTGGTAAATCCTATATGTACTTGCTACCTAACATTTATATTGAACTATTTATCCTTACTTTGATTATATAACCTCAATAATCTAGTATTCACATTTAAAAGATTTAAACATTGACTATGATTGTGATAAAAAGTACGGCAATTTATTAATATATAATTTTTTATTATTTACTGCTTCTTATCTAAGTTCGACCGGCTATCTTTTTCAGCTAAATTAATTATTGTAAATGAATAAAAAATTAAAAATACCTTAAATAACATGGATAATTTTGTTTTAAAATTCAAATGCAGGCAAACAAATCACCGCTCAACGATGAATAGTTTCAAAATAAATGAATATACGTTTTCAAATTCATGTGTTGGCAAACATGATTTAAAGATCTTAAAAAAAGTTGAAAGTCATGTTTATGTTGTCATTATCCACCTGTGATGATAATTACTTCTTGCTAATAACAACTATTTTTTATTTCACATTTAGTCCACTGTAATTTAATAATATTTAGCACGCGTCTTACTACCCGTTCGGGTTATACGCTTTAGTCCACTGTAATAGTGATGTTGTGAATCTTATGTTTCTTGGTAAGTTTAAGTGAACAATCTAATTTATCCTATAGCAAAGTTTCTTATACAGTAGGAGAATTCAATTGTAAGACTATAATTATGTTTTGTTGCTATATATACTAATTATAATATTTTTACAATGAACAAATAGCATTAGGAAACTTTGTTCCGGGGATAATCACTACGGGTAATAAGATGTGATGGGGTGCGGGGAAGAAATTTCATATGCATTAAATGTTTTTAAAAACAAATTGCAACTTTCAACTTATAGATTATTTCCCACGGAATCAAGTGTATTCTTCTAAATGTCGGATTATTTTGACGAAATGGGCTGGCAGCCTTTGGGAGAAGGACAAACCCCGGACCAATTAATACATATGGCTCGGCTCCTTCGAGATTTTGGAATGTGGGAGGAGTTGGGACAATCTCAGCGCCTACCTCCACCAGCGTCCAAAGATATAGTCAAGAATCTTAAAGAAAAAGAAATTTCATCATCAGGTAGGTGTATGAAGGAACTTCATCTGTGAGACTGTGGCTATATTCGAATAGTCCGAGGCTCTCTAGTCGGACCCTTGAGTTTTAGACTTGATGCAGTCTTGATGATTTTACACTTCTCGCGTTGTTCATAGCGAAGACTGCATCAAACTATTTAAACGGCGACACCCTTGGGCCTGCAGTACTGCTTCCAACTGAATATCTTAGAAACTCTCTAAACGCCATCCTTATTTAAAATGACAGAAAACGTAAGTTGGTGCTCTAGAAGACAAAACGGTAATACTAAAACAATTGCCAGTCAAACACTGCAACTGACACTGCAATAACAGAGCATGGCTGGTGACCTTAGTATCCATGGTGACCAAGACCTCGAGGAGGACTCGAGCATGGTTCATAGTCCTCCCTCGTGACTATTCAGACAGGTCTACTCTTTGTCACATGGTTGCCAATGCAATTATCAAGGGCACGAGTCAAGGTAACACTGCGTAAGTAGACTATTCGGATACAGCCATTGTTTTTGAAAAATTATTATTTTGTCTCAGAGGATAGGATATAAAGTAGCTGAGCTAACAAACAACAAAAGTAAAATGCAACACAAATAGCCCAAATGGGTACTGTACCTAGTAAGATTTATTGCAAAGAAAAAGTAATAAACCACTTTTTCTGATCTAAAGGGGGTAGGGAAAACATCGTCCCTTGTCAAAAGTTCAAGTTTTTTTTTTATACATTCACCACTTTGTATACTTTATGCGCACCGTAAAGTAGTGAAATATATAGTTTTTGGAATTGTTTGTTTTAAATAATATGTAGGCTTACAAAAAAACGTAAGTGGAAGTCTAATGTGTTGTGAAAATTTGTTTGTGTTGCATTAACTTCATGGTCTGGGATCTCTCTATAGGGGTAAGGCGAAACAGGCTTAACCTCCCTGCCAAACGCATTAGCGCTACTGTCGAAGAAATACGATGTTGTTTTCTTTAATTTTTGATATCTTAAATCTCAACTCATTTGCATTCGCCATTCTTTCTATAAGTTGCTTTAAAATTGTTACAGTTGAAATTCTAAATACGCCATTATTGTGTTTGAGTTTGTTGCTTTAAAACCATGAAAATTGGAATTTAAAATACTCCATTATTACTTTTATGGGTTTGTTTTATTTAATATTAAGTTTTAGAGCTTTAAAAATGTGTATTTACAAATTCATAGCCTATGTCACAATCACCAATGGAGAACGCTACAAGCATGAGCTAGGTTAAGCTTTGGTTGACAAATTTGTATTTATCTTTGAAACATATTGTGCATTTTTGGGATGTTCTTAACACAAATAAGTCATAATAATGGCATGAACCAATCAATTATAATAATTCTTTTGAATACCTATTAAAATATTTACTGTCATTTATCCTCTTTGCATTCATATAGCTTATAAAAAAAATCTAAAACAGATACTGTAAAGTTATTTTATTTCATTGTAATATCTTGGTCTTGTATAATAACAACATTATAATGATTTTTTTTTGTTTTTTTCAGATGATAAGTGCCCTGTATGTTTGAAACTCCATTCTTTAGGAGAAGTGGTTAAAGTACTGCCATGTAACCATTCATTCCATTCAGCATGTATTCTTCCGTGGCTGGAAAAAGTAATTAATTTTTAATTCGCGGCTATAAATGTTATTTATCTGATCACTATGCAAATTTTGAAAGTAGGTACATGTTTTTTTTTTTTACCTTCACAACAGTACAGTCATTATAATTATGAACTGTTTTCATGCCTGTGGCCGGGTCAGTTTAGTAAAATGCCTCCATCTTTCCCTGTCCTTCCACCATTTTTCTTCTCTCACTTGTATGTACACTTGCTGTTAGCTGTTCTTCCCATCTCTTTCTTGGTCTCCCTTGTATTTCCTTAACATTCTCTTTTTTTCATCCTCATTACATGTCCATACCATCTTAGTCTTGCTTCCTCTACTATCTCATGTACTCTCTGTACCCCTAATCTTTCCCTGATAACTTCATTCCTAATCTTGTTTCTTCTTGTAACAGCTAACATGCTCCTCACAAACTTCATTCCCATGGTCTCCACTTTCTTAGTCTCTCTTACATCAAATGGTCATGTTTCTGATGCGTATGTTATTATGGGTGCAAATTACACCCTGTTCAACACTTTACAACACCTTTTTGCACTTCGAGGGCATTCTTCTTTTCATAGCGGATCTGAGGTCTGATTCAAACATTGCCGACTATTTGTCTGTCTAGAGTTTATAGGATGCCATATCTGATACTGCACAACTGATACAAATTAGTATTAGTACAACCCACAATAGGACTCAATTGTCGTTGACGAGGAGGACAATATTTTAATCATGGTTGGCTGTTCTGAGCATGGTTCTCCCCCCCTCCCCCCAAATGGTTTCTCACTCTCCCTCCACATAAATGTGGATACACTTACCTTAATTTATACCTCTTTGATCCCTACCTTGTTATTGTAAATTATTTCAGCAATCTGGATGGGTATTAAGATGTATGGCGTGCACACGCACACACACAATAAGTAAAAAATTGCTTTAAAATAAATAAAATAACACTAATACTCATAACGGGTTGTATGACGCTGTGAAAAAAAAACCCATTGCGGTAGAATAGTTTAAGGTGTCACAAAAGATTGAATTACCGATGGGGGAAGTGTGGGGTTTTAATCCCAGTCGAGTGTACTGATTGTGTGTTTTCCTAAATGGCTTTCCACTCTCCCTCCATGCAAATTAAGGTTCACTCCCCCTAAAGTTAATTTTGAAAAATTCTAATAGATACTACTGTTTAATGTCAAGCAGTGTAGGGCTATGGAGATACTCACTATTAGTGTATGCATTGATTATTTTGATGTTTTTTCAATAAAAACTGTTAAATGTTTCCAGACAAACAGCTGCCCATTGTGTCGACACCAGCTGCCAACCGATGATGAAGATTATGAAGCGTATCGTAAAGACAGTTTAAGAGCTAAACAAAGAGAAGATGACATTGAAACTCTTCACAATTCCATGTTCTCCTAAAATCACCGCTCATTTGATTTGTTATTGTCATCAGCTCTAATTGTTTTTAATTTATCAGAATTTTGTGATGCCATGTTTGAAACAATATATCAAAAATGATCAAACAAAGAGAAGATGACTTTGAAATTCTTCACAATACCATGTTCTCCTAAAATCACTGCTTATTTAATTTGCTACCGTAAATAGCTCTAATTGTTTTTAATTTATCAGAATTTTGTAATATCATGTTTGAAACAATATATTGAAAATGATCGAGTTTCAATATCTATCTTAATTATAATGTAAATAGTAGGAGAGTGCGATGCTTAGTAAAATATTTCTGGTTGTATCCGAATTCACTACTTATGCGGTCACCTTGCTATGTACCCTTGCTAGGCGCATCGATAATCACATGGCTAAGTGTATATTCATCCGAATTGTTACCAAGGATGCTGATGCACCCCTCACACATCCTCGAGTCCAAGGACGGAAGCAATACGTTGTCGACACATCCCTGGTGTGGTGTTTGATTGGCCAGCTTTTTATCCCCTTTTCATCTGCTAGAGCTCAGAACGTTATGTTGGCCCCATTTTAAATTTTATGGGTTCATAAAGTAGATACGTTTTAATATATTAAGAAGTTGGCTATTTCAAAAATTTTATCATTCCATCCAAGTAAACCATTTATTATCATCAAAAGTAGAAAATTGTTTATTGGCATGCTTTAATTTTCTTAAAACTGTGGGAAAAAATCAGCTTAAACAATAAAATGGTGCCAATATTAAACGTTGCAGGCTATTTATTTTCATTAAGTCCGATAGATTGTGTTTGACATAGTTTCTAAAATCATTGGTACCAAGGTTGAAGTAAAGCTTGTTGCTATTCAAATTGGTAATTTTTGATAATTGTGTGAGTGAATTCATCACATCTATCGTATCAAGGATCCTCTAAACTATTTGGCTACAGCCTCTGGCTTTGACTATTTCACATAAAATTCAATTTCTAATATTGTGCGCTGTTATTTACATTACATGCTTTCAAACATCAACAATCTGTCATAACTGAAGCATGTTGTAATAACTTGATTCATCATATTGTCTAAAATATGTTTAATATTTTTGTAATAAAACATTTGGTAGACTATATTGAGTTTCTATATGCACAATGTAATTCTTTTTCAAAATAAAACAATCGTACCTCCATTCGGCTGCAGTAATATTTCATATAATCAATACCTCTCGGCTTTGAATCAAAGAAGTATCGTATATACAAAATTGTACACAGGAAAAAGACAAACAATTTCACATCTTGCACTGCTTCTACTGGACAAAATCATAATTATCACTCTTTTAGAGTCCCCATCTCGCTACATTAGGAATCAAAAATTTAAATAAAATAAAAAGAGAATTGACTCATATAATGAGAAGAATGTTGAAAGGATCGAAGAATATGGAGGCATTTTACTAGACTGGCGCGGCCACAGAGGGAAGTGAAGGAGTCACATAATGTGTGATGATGTCACATTACAACTAAGCGTACTAGGCAGCGTTTTGTGTTAATAAACACGACTGCACGCAGATATAAACAAACAGTGACCGACTCATAGACTTTGATCATTATGCTTGGTGAACACCTACAAACATGTTTCATTAAAAAAGATTTATTATAGGTTCTACATTAAAAAAATACTATTTAAATAGGAAAGTGGGGTAGAGGGGCATGATATTGTGATGCAATATTAGAAGGTAAGTTAGCAAAATTTTAACAAGGGTTTGGGAGGGGGTAAAGAAAATGAGCAGCTCCTTGGCAGAAATTCTGTTTTTTTTATGCACTGCATCATTGACCTATATTCATATTAATGGGATAGTTGCGAGGAAGGTATGATTAAGAGAAAACTTAAACCACATATGCATGTATAACCATTTATTAAACGATACCCTCAGTACAACTAATTGTGATTTAGACCTTGATTATCTCGTCACCTAAGGCACCTCTTTGTACCAGGCAGGTCTACTCATACCAGTCGTCTCATGTAACCATCAGAATATAACAATATCCATACCCCATTTTTCTTACGAGTGAACAATCTGACGACTAAAATAAGTCTCATTATCAACTGTTTCCAGCATGTGGTCATGTCAGTTAGTAATAAATGCCTCCATCTTCCTTCCTTCTTTAATTTCTTCCATTCTTCTCCTCTTTAGAGCACATTTTCTGTAATCTGCTCATTTCATCTCTTTCTTGATCTCCCTTGCGGTCTTTTTCCTACATACTTTATTTATAGCATTTTCTTTGGCATCCCCTCTTTTTCCATCCTCATCTAGATCTACCTGTATTAATAAATCGGGTCGTGTTATCTGCAGCTATAAATTTTGATAGATATTATCAATACTTATAAAAAACACTAATAAAATAGTAAAATTTGATTAATGTCGTTCGCAAAAAAATATGTTTGTAATTACTAAAAGATACTCGAAATATTCATTTGTAAGAAAATCAAGCTATATCTGTCTACATTCCAAAATCAAGATAAAAGTTTGAACAGGAAACCAACAGCAACATTGATCGACAAAGTCTAGTCAGTGTTCTATTCCCCCCTCCTGAAGAAGGGTCTAAGGTGCCCTGAAAATTACTGTGATATGTTTTGTTATATTTGGAAGAACGTAGAGTAAAAATCCATAAAAACACATAAGGAACAACACAACATGGCTTTTACAATGAAAAGAAGAACACAGTTCACACTTAACATTGCTGCCACTGGACAAAGAGATAATGGCTGCTTCTTGAAGAAAATCGATTGTTACCGCCCAATCTCCCGGCCTAGGTTTCATTCTATCGGAACTCAACAGGAGGGATTGTGAAATGTGTAACACAACTTCCTAAAAAGGAGACAAAAAAAACAAAAGGGATAAAAAGGACAAACACAGGAAATGGATGCAAATATATAATATACATCTTTTAGGAAAACATCTTTTTACTTTATGATGAGTTTGGTTATGTGTTATTTTATATTATAAACTTTTGATGCCTATATTTTTATGGTAAGCTCATGGGCATGCTTTTATATCCTCCTTCAAATATTATTATTATTAGTACCGCGTCTTACTACCCGTTCGGGTTATACGCACTTACGCTAATGTGTAATGGTATGGTGATTGTGAGATGAAATTGAGGACCTACAGCTTAACGTGGGATCCGAACCACGGTGGAGGCCTGGCATTCCACACGTTCACAAGTTGTGATTAATACACGTCTTGTCAGAGGTGAAGGAAGGGTTTGGCAATCAGATAAATCTGTGCCGGGACTTAGGATTGAACCCCTGACCCTCGGCACAGAAGTCTGACACCTTACCCCTAGACCACCAGGTCACCTGCTTCAAATGTTAATATTAGGTAATTGCAAGAAGGCAATGGAAAACGCCCATAACTTGCATTTTGACATCAAATATTGATGTACTTGTCAACACAAAGTTTAACAAACACAATGAGGAACAGTTAAGTTACAGTGACATAAATACGACATTTCTTTAAGGAAAACCCGTTTCACTTTATGAGGTACATTTCGTTAAGGGGTGTGCCAAGTCTAATTTGAAGCAAACTCGAATCAAATATATGAAATATTTTAGAAGCCAAATTGAAGTTGGAATTTTTTTTTTTGTTATTATGCTCGAAAAAATTATACTGTGAATATTTAAACACTAAAATCAGTTAAAAAATGTTTTATTGCACACATTGTTTGTAATAATTAATTTTAATCTGATAAATAAAGTTACTATCACATCATTCAAAAATCAATTACTTTAGGTTTTTCCATATGAATATTGATTTGTAATGTACATAATAGCTCAGAATGGCAATAATTTACCATAAATTGAGTCTTTACTGGTGAAGCCTTGTAATTGTCGGAGCCAAATATTTCTTTCAAAGTGAAGTCGAATCTTATATTTGTTTCAAAGCCAAGTCAAAGCTTCGCACATCCCTACTGAAATACAACTTTTTTATTCAACAAAATACAATCAACATCTCTATTTACAATGAAACATAACCTAGTAATACTGAGCGTTAATAGTTTGAAAGCTTGTCATCAGAACAGAAAACATCCGAGTGGTGCCAGTGGTAAGCTTAATACAACACAAGATTAACTAGATTGATAGCCACACACTATAAGAGTAAAATCTCGCATGATAGTAAACAAAACTTGTGATTGTAATTGTACTATTGGCAACCCAAATCTCTCCTGAGTTAAAGATGGCTGCGTTATCTGATAGCTTGTGATCTTAATTGATCACTCAATAGCTCTGACAATTTCTGCATGTCCATCACAGACTAATGCCTTAAAATATGAGTGAAGAATGACCCTGGACATGGGAAGACGCCTGGATAGCTCGTGGTTAGAGCATTGCAATACTAAAGTAGAGATTCCAGGTTCGATTCCGTGTCCAGCTCTCATTTTTCAATTTAATGAATAAGAGAAAGTCTTATATTGATAACATATTTTGATTTGCTAAAAACAACAGTTTTTACAGTAATACATATTACATTTAATTAATTGGAGGGTAAAGGGTGTTAACAGATTTTTTTTAAAAAAAGGCCTAATATTATATTTTTCATTTTTATTTGAGGTATTAAGTGACGTGTGCACTTTCTGAACCGATAACACATGAAATTTCTAATAAGCGAGAGCCTACTAATTTTTCTGGGTGAGATATTACCACATACCTTCTAGAGTTCTTTCACATGCCACAATCGACACGGGGCCGATGGCTTTACTTACCCTCTGAAGGAAGTTGTGTAATTTTTATTGCTCAAGAAAAATTCGTCAGCCGGGTTTGAACCCACAAACATTGGGTCTTGAGGAAACCACTTTACCCCGAGACCAAAGAGGTCGACAGCTTTGTTATATCATTGGTAGATGATTAGATGGATTTGTTGCTTGATTTGGGAACAAAACATCATGATGCGTGTTTAGGTATTTTCACCTATTTTACAATGATCATGGTAAGTGTGGTATGCATAACTATCTGATTTACGCAATGACAGGGTATTGACGTTTTAAAATGTGTTTGACTAAACAATTGTATTAATTACTAGCACAAGGATTTTGAGAACTGATGTAAATAACGGAAAGAATAATTTCTAGCATTGTATTGGCTTTTATAAGGAAACACACAAGACTTGGTATATTTTTTTAGAAGGTTGTTTATTAAAAAAGAACATTTAATATATCACACTAATTAAATTAGTAGATTGTTGTGGTGTGCAAGTCATTTTATCAATTTGAAATCGAATAATATGAAATATTCATCAAGTTGAATCATAGTTTAAGTATTAAATATCATTTACAAAATGTTAAACATGACTAACAGGGCTTGGATTTTGACATGTCATCTTTTTTTTAGTTTGTCAAATAAAATGCTCATAAGTACATAAAATCATTTGATTTGTAGAAATGTATATTTTATAGATAATTTTTTGTCAGTTTGAAATTCAAGTCAATTTTTATTTTCTAGGTTTGTTTCATTTCTAGGCATTTTTTTTCTGTCATTTTAAAACATTCATGTTGAATAACATATTTTAAATAGGTACTTTAGATATTTCATAAATGCTCAGACTTAAATGTTTTCAACACACAGTTGTTGGAGTAAGAATATTCATATAGGTAATGGTAGTGAGCTTTAAATCCTTTTGCTTGTCTGATTGTAAAATACAAATACCTGGTGAGACACTCAACTAGGCTTGAGAGGGTTGCGTTGGGAGGGATAGCTATTATTCTAAAGCAGATATTTGTAAAACACTGTTATAGTTAGCATAACGCAAGGGTTAAGTTGTTAAATGCTCTTTATTGCATTTTACATTTGTAAAGGCATGTTTTATTTAGTCGTGTGAATCTATTACGAGTTTTTGTTCAAATTATTAAGTCATTTTTTGATTATTTTTAGGTTGTTCAAAATCAGAGCCCTGATGAATAAATTATATTGTAATTTAATTATCTTAAGCTTTTGTCGTGTGAACATTAATTTGTGATGTAAACGACAGCAGCAAGTGGTGAAAATTAAACGTAACTTAAATGTATATTTTCACTTTAAATATATTTATTGCCGAAGCTTCTGACAAAATTAAGAATATTTGCTCACCACTAGTAGATTGCACAGAAACACGAGTATTCACATCACAGTCAACTATGACCACCCTTTGGTCAAGAATTTGCCCCCACAATGTTTTCGCCATCTTCTTTTTCTCCCTTTGCTGCATAACCTCCGGGTGACTGTCCTTTCTGCGCCGGTTCTGGAACCAATAATCCACGTTCTGCCTGGTGGGCGTGCCAGAGTTGGGATTGAGGGACGCCAGTGTGTCGGCGTAGTGGCGCATCATCTGCCCCGTGGGGTACCTGTCGGCGCGGTACCAAGACTCCAGTTGGAGGATCTGCTCCTGGTTCCACAACACCCGCTGTCTGGAAGGCATCTGATGCCTGAATGAACGGGGAGTCCCCAGACTCAAGCTGGTTTGCTGCTGGTGTGGTAAGAGGGACTGGCACATACCTGAGGCACACAAAACACTGTCATGACTGAGCTTGCCAGACTTTGGTTACAATCTTATCAACTATAATCAACTACTTCCAAGCTTCAATTATTCGAGACTAGGGCTGTGCAAGTAGGCATTTTCACATCAAGTCACTTCACGACGAGTTTGAATTAAAACAAGTTTTTTTCGGGTTCGAGTATTAAAGGGCAATATTTGTAAAATAAATATTTCAAGTTTTTTTTATCAGCGCCACATCTTACTACCTGTTTGTGTTATAGTATACACTTGTGTACTAATCGTATTAAGAGTTTTAGGGTTAATAAGGTTATATTTAGAAAAAGTGTACCCACATTTGCGTGGATAGAGAGTGGCAAACCATTTCTCAATACACCCGAATGAGATTCGAACCTCAATCTCCCTGTTATCGGCAGTCTAGTCTACTGTGAGAGTGACGCCTTAGAACACGTGACCACCGAAGCGGGTATGCGGTAGATAAAACAAAATTGGTTTAATGTTAAAGTGTGGTAACAATCCCCCCCCCCCTTACCATGATTTGTGTTGAGAGAGAATTGACTAGAAGGACCAGAATTGTCGTGAAGCGTCGGCAACACCAGCTGACTTAGACCTTCCAAGGAAGTTATCTAGAGACAAAACAACGAATAAAACTTATGAACTGTACAGGTACACTAAGATCAAAAAGTTGATGATGCATCCATGAAGAAGAATTATATTTCTAGCAAACAGTTAGGAATTTGACTAGTTGAATTACGATGGAATAAATAGCCAAGCTATTATATTTGTTAATTATGGCTATAGCCACATCTAAATGTAATATTCTTTAAATTGAAAAATGACACCTAGACAAGGAAGTTGAACCGGGGAAGTTTGGCTTGGTATGCCAATGTTCTAACTACTGAGCTATCAAGTTGTTCCGTACCCAGGGTCATATTCACTCATATTTTATGGAAGGCAGTGTCCGTGATAGACGCGTGTAAATCGTCAGCTACATATTAGTGATCAATTTAGACCACAATCTATCAAGAACCTCTTTCATAAAGCTACAATTTACAAGGGAATTCACTTGTAAATTGTAAGAAATTAGAAAATTATGTTTCATAGAGCTACAACTAAACACTTATAATAACAAGTGAGATTTTACAGTTTACAGTTATTTTTACAATAAAGATTATAGTAAGGTTTCATAAAACTAATTGTAGATTACAAGCTACAATAATATCGTGATCAAGGTTAAATATTTAAAATCTAATAATGTGAAAATATTCGGCAATTTATGCATCTATATCACTATACCACTAAAGTTTGAGTAGATTATTCTTATTTTAGCTGAAAAATGTCTTTTAGTATTGAGATCCAACATTATATTTAAAGAAATCTAAACATTTTATGTACCACAAATCAGGTTATCCAGTGATATATTGACGGGTCAGTTCCCATATCCTTATCTGTATAGGGTTGCGGATTTCTTTGTTGAGGGATTTAAGCACCGAGAAGGTGTAGGCAGGCCTGATTAAAACCAGACAATATTCCAAAATCTCTCTTTCCATACGTCTCCTCCCTCACACGATGACTAAAGAACCTACATTCTTCAGGCTTTCCAAAATAAGAACCAAACTACAATACAAGGCTAATTAATTTAACAAATTCAATGTGGAAATTACCGTTTTCTGCGTTTGATCTCTCTCGGACAAGTCGAATGTATCTGGTGATAGCATCTGGAGGTCGAGCGACTTTAAACCACATCGACTGCCGTTCTGATCTGAGTCAAACTTGATGTTTGTGGAAGTTTCCTGTCAGAGACAAAAGGTTGGGTTAGTAAATACAATGAAAAATACATTAATACATAACTATAAAAAGTTTATAAGCATAATTAATATAGTTCTGTTAATAAAATAAGTTTAAAACTGTCCTAAATAAATGTATGCCCTACAATACATAAGAGAGTGAAGACCTGAAAATAAGCACATCCCTTTAAGGAAAATCTCTTGTAAAATTGTATCTTATCTGTGATCACAAAATCTCTTTAGTGTTTCCTAAATTTTTCGTCATTCATGTATACATTTCAAACGAGAGTACCCCCTTCCAGCACACTGTGAAGAGGGGGGCAGGGGGGAAAGAGAGCCAAATTAATACCTTCTAGTGTGTAAAGTGTAAATGGTCATTACAAATTTTAATAAATCCTGAGTATAAAGATACACAAAGCTGTGACAGGAAATAAAATTTTTATAAAAGTTGATTACAACACGTCGAATTTTTTGTCGTCGTCGTACCGCGTCTTACTATCCGTTCGGGTTATACACACTTACACTAACGTGTAATGGTAGGGTGATTGTGAGATGAAATGGAGGACCTACAGTTTAACGTGGAATCCGAACCACGGTGGAGGCCTGGCATTCCTCACATTCACAAGTTGTGATTAATACACATCTTGTCAGAGGTGAAGGAAGGTTTGGAAATCAGATAAATCTGTGCGGGGACCAAGGATTGAACCCCGGACCCTCAGCACAGAGGTCTGACACCTTACCCCCTAGACCGCCAGGTCACCAATTTTTTTAAGAAGAACGGAGGAGGAGATACCAAAGAAGATGCTGGATATTAAAGTGTGGAGCAGGAGGCCGAGAGGAAGATCAAGGGACAGGTAGGTGGCTGAAGGGAGTGCAGAAAAGTGTGGAGGAAAGAGTAGAAGAATGGTTCGTTGTGGAGGAGAAGAGGTGGGGGGAAGAAAGGATATGTTGGAGAGGCTAATGCTCCAAACAGACCCGGCCAGTGGCTTAAAACTGTTCATCACGATGATGATGATGATGAAACAAATCTTTTACTCGGTGGTATTATCGCGTATCCCATGAATTACTTTGTGTGTTTAAAGACCGCAGTTGAGGAAACATTTATCTAACACGCACCTCCTGAAATAAACTAGAAAATCGGTAATGAGGGGGTCAGAGTTTGAATCTTGTTTGGATGAAGTTTTTTTTTTTTCCTAAGTGGTTTTCCTTTCTTCACACAAATGCAAGTACATTCCCTATAAATTCTACCTTCCTCATATCTACCCCATCAGCGGATAGCACAAAATTAAAAAAAAATGTGCCAACACACTGAAATATTAAGCTGCCTTCTGTCCTCCATGATATCCAGTCGTGTTGAGGTTAAGTTGTGTTCATTTTTTATCCTCTTGTGGCGATGTTGGCCCTGGTTTTCCATGTCCATATCGTTGATGGGTTCTGCGCTGTTGAGTTGATGGTCGGTCGAATTGCTGTCCTCTGCCTGGTTGATGGATGATGTTGTTGGATGGAAAGACTCCTAAAAACATTAAATGGCCAAATTATTTTAGGTCACCTTTAATTAAATAAGCCACAGAGCTCCATGAAAAGTATATAATTATATTTTATTTAACCAGAAATGTTAAACTGGTAAAGCAATTCTCTTCTAAAACAATATCATCAAACTATTAGGTATTTGAATACTTTTCTTAGCACCGCATCTTACTACTCGTTCGGGTATGTAACAAACCATTTAGGAAAAACCTTAATACACCCGACCAGGATTTGAACCCCAATCTCCCTGTCGTTGACAGTCTAGTATTTTTCAAATTGAGTGACACCTTAGACCAGGGATGTGCAAACTTACTTACAGGAGGGCCAAATAATAAAAAAAATAATTGGCAGGCCAAAGACTTTTTAGTCATTAATTTTTAAGTTTGTTATTACCAATTAATATAATTTAACCATTTATGAAGGAGTTGGAGTCAGACAGTAAAAAATAATAATAGAGTAGTTGGAGTCAAAGGCTTGGCAAACTGACTCTACAGTCCTGGTTTTAAGAGTGAATCACATATTGGATGGAGAACATTTTTGTACTAATTAGCCCAAATATTTTTGTGTTGTTCATTAACAAACTCAAAATGTTTTGAGATTATAAATAATTATAACTCAAATGTTTTGAGATTATAAATAATTTATATATAGCTTATAATAGCGGTTTATGTCATATAGTTTCATGGAAAATCGGTATTTTTTGATCATTGATGGCCATATTAATTGTCATTACAATATAATTCCTAATAAACAAGTCTACAATAATATGCATTTTATCGGTAGTGTCTTCGGGAAGAGTGGATCGGCAATATTGGAAAGGAGGTAAGTGATAAACTGTTCCAACTGTACCGATGAAACGGAACCTTTAACCCTTTGGAACAGTTTATCACTTACCTCCTTTCCAATATTGCCGATCCACTCTTCCCGAAGACACTACCGATGAAACGGAACCTTTAATAAAATTAAAATTATAAAATTATAAAATTATTTAGCCATGGGCCACCTCATTTTTATACATAATATGCATTTTGTTACCCACTACTTATAAACTAATTATAATTTACAAGAGACACAACACCCAGCCTCCTGGTCATTAAATTATCACTGATAAAATGGGAGAAACAAAGTAGAGCCCTGTAAAAATGGTTTTATTTTAGTTACATTTAGTTTTTTAAACCTCACTTTTCGGTGTTATTTCGTGTTTATTCAAAATTACATGTTATCTGAGGTGTTTAAGTATTATTTACATATTAAGACAATGTATAAAAAATTAAAGTTTACTATTGAAACCTTATTTATTTGCTTTAAAATTCTTTGTCAAATTCGTTTGCATATTTCACAAATTTGTAGCCTAAAGTTAGCTTACACTACACCAAAATACTAATCAAATTACAGCATGATCAAAATTTCTACTTAATTTCTTCTTAATGTCGTGTTTCTTAAAGATTTTTTTCTGTAAAAGCGGTGTTATTTTGTTTAATAGGAGGATTTCGTGTAACAAGGCAGTTTCATTTTATTTCGCTTTTCAAAAACATTGTAAATCATATCTAAAAACTATCAAAGGAAAAAGTACTCGATTCCATCTTTGTATGGTACTTTTCGCTTTATCGCATCTCACCATTTTTACAGGACTCTACCAATGATACATTATTGGCCATGCCGAGAATCGAGCCTGAGATTCTTAGTTCAGAAGGCAGACATGATAAAGACAGAGCTAAGGTGATTTATATATGAACAATATAGATCGGGATAAACTAAAATAGAGAAAAAAAGGGCTATGTGTGTAAAGGTAGGTATATTGTTAATATTTCTAAGAACCCAAATAAACCAATGAGGTACTTCACCTTAGGCATGCCTGTAGTGAGACCTCTAATCTGCAGCGTCTCCGCGTTCGGAGGAAGCCGGGGAGACATTCGTTCTTTACTGTCACTTCACCGTTGTACATGAAGTGAATGAGTGATTCCAACTCTTCAAATGTCACATCTTTCAAAATGACAATAGGATGCGGGTGGGTGTTTTCTTCAAACAGATCCTGAAACAGTCATCTTACTCTAAGAATAGACAGTAAGCACGCTTTGGTGGCTGCATGGTCTAATGAGTCACAACTCGCAATGGACTAGACTGCCGATGATAAGAGCGAGGTTCAAACCAGATTGGCTGCACTGAGGTTTTTTCCCCCCTAAATGGTTTTCCACTCTTCCACCACCCAAATGTGGATACAATTTTCTCTAAATTCAGCCGTCCTCATTATTAACACTTAACAGTAGTTGGTACATAAGTGTAAAACCCGAACCGGTTTAAGACACGGTGCTAAAAAAACACCATAAAACCGCAATTTTGTTTAATTTTTTTAAGTTATTTTAAATCAGGTCGTTACATTTGATATTAGTGCAGTAAAGCACCAAAACAACATACGTAGATATTCATTTGTAATAGCTGTGTAAATCTTTAATCTGCTCATATATTTTTATTGATTTATTTTTATGCTGTAAGCCTACTACATTTTATAATAAATGCCAACCATTGTTCCAGGTAATAGGTTTTTTTGATGCTTTTATGGCAAGTAACCTAAAATTCTCGCGTGGAGGCCAGAAGGTAGGTGGTGGTGGCGCTTGGAGGGAGATATGTCAGGTTTGGAGTGGGGGATGTACACCGCTGGAGGGGAAGGGCTCGCGCTCCCCAGCACAGTAGACCTACTACAGTAGTATAAGCTTAACATATTTGTAAACATTCTATATCAGCCAGTCCCTGTCTTTAGCATGATTACAATTACTTACCATTTACAAAAGCTCCACACTACTCATTTCCTCAATCGCTTCGCTATCTGCACCGTCGTAGTTTACTTCTTCGTTGCATTGAAAAACTTTTTTAAAATAATTGAACATCAATGCTTTATATGTGCACGGACAACTAGTAAACAATCAGCAGACAATGCTAGCGGTAGAAAGGACCGAGAAGCACTGGGCTGCTCACTTCCCTCACCACTGGAAAATGAATGAAAACCTGTTTGCTCATTCGAAGTCAAGCTTCACCACCTGTCGGCCGGCCTATAATTAATGCTCAAGATGTCCTGATCGTTGTGGATCTTTATTTTTAAGGTAAAACAAAGTAGCTAAGCAAGGTGACTCAGGGTTCGTTTGGGCCGGGAAACTAAAAACAGGGTCGCCACTATTTTCAAAATACAAAATCCCCTTTGTGTTACATGCTTTTCAGAATGAGTTCCCATTTCTACAGAATAAATGGTATGACCTAACAATAGTTAGAAAATTAATTTTTCTCAAAAACTACAGGATGAAATGACCTTTATGGGGAAATCTATGCAATTCTTACACAACCCAATGTTTGGAGGGGGAAGGGGGTAAAGAGGAATAGGGTGCCGGGGCCTGGATTTGTTTGAATCAGTGTGCTTATTTCTTTGGTTCAATTTTTGCTTCCATGCAAAGACCTATAAAAATAAAGCTTATATATAGTTTAATTTTCCAAATTCTCAAAAACTCTTTTTAGTTTTTGTAAAATTCCTTGTGTTATTTTAGTTTTCTAGGTGTGGCAGCTCTTCAAAATACAAAGTTTTTTTTTAAAGCATCACACCTTACTATCTGTTAGGGTTATATGCCTATGTACTAATTACACTAATGTTAGGGATTATAAAGATTTAATTTAGAGGAAGTGTACCCTTATTTTCATAGAGGGAGAGTGGAAAATAATTTAAGACAAAAAAACTCAGTACACCCGATTGAGATTCGAACCTCGATCGACCTGTCATTGGCAGTCTAGCCTATTGCAAGAATTGAGCCTTAGCTACCGAAGCGGATTTCAAAACCTAAGTGGCTTCTCATCGGAGCAGAGCCTGAAAATTTGGGCATATAAGTGAATGATCCAAGGTTGAGAGTCCCCATTTCGCTTAGATTCATGGCTAGGTAGGTATTTAAAAATTGCAATGAGGCCTCTTTTTGTTGATCTGACTTGTTTCAAGCTTATGCTTGTTTTATATCCAACAACTCACCTGAAAGTAGTTGGAGCAAGCCGACAATATGGCCCTGTGGGCTCTCAAAGATCGACCTTCGCAAGCGAGCGTAACGTCCACCAATAGTTCTCGATTCAGCAACGTACGGAAAGCTTCGCTCAGCTGCTGTTGATAACATCGCCAACGAAGACAAAACTCTTGACTGTCACTCATACCTTTAAAATAATTAAATATATTTTAAAATATTTAAAGGATTCTTTTGATGGGTTTTATTTTAAAAATTACAATGAAAAACATGAAATTTGTAGTGTTGGGTTTATTAATTTTTTTTCTTGAAAATATTTACCTAGGTATTACGTATTTTCCAGGCCTCCACCGTGGTTCGGATTCCACGTTAAACTGTAGGTCCTCCATTTCATCTCACAATCACCCTACCATTGCACATTAGCGTAAGTGTGTATAACCCGAACGGGTAGTAAGACGCGGTGCTAATAATAATAATAATAATAATAATAATAATAATATATGTATTTTAACAAATCAATTATGATAAAGACTCTCTTACGGGTTTAGTTCAATTTTATTTAACTTAATATTCAGCTTTGGCGGCTGCATGGTCTAAGACATCTCTTTTGTAATAGACTAAAGAGCCGATTACAGGGAGATCGTGGTTCGATCCCTGTTGGGTGTACTGAGGGTGGTTTTTCCTAAGTAGGCCTGCATGTTTACAAATTTACCATTTTTACTGTGTGTTATTAAGTAGGCTACAGTCAAATACAAAATTATGTTTACATTTCATGTTCAAATTTTCATCAATACATTCAGTTTTACTGGCCTGTACATTATCACAAAGCGTGTAGGACAATCCTTTGGTTTAAATTTTACTAGGCCTAAATAATTAAAAATCACCACACCGGTTAATCCGCAGTCCTGTTAATAGGACCCTAAATAATCAAGAGTCTATTGTAGGTCTACTTTAATTATATTTATTTGAAATTATTTCATTTTTACAACATTTAGACAACTCTATAAAACCTAAGTCTAAATGTAGGCCTAAGTATACTACTGTATGCCAACACATGATCCCTTATGTTATGACAATCATCTTATACAAATAAGAGTCAAATTGTTTATTTTGTCAAAAACTTATTCACCGAGATTCTAATTTATTAGTGAATGGAGAGAAAGCAAGGTTAGATCAAGTCAGCTCGAGTACTTATTATATCGGTAATGAAGGTTATGTTAAGCTTGGTTGAAAAACAACCTTATTAATAAATATATTGTTTAGCCTTAAAATATATAGATTATTACTCTATTTTAATATTTGACTTCCGGTACATGAATTCTGGTTGGTGTGTCCACTCAGGTCTTAGGGCCTACCACGTTTTCAGTTCAGTTTTAATATAACCTTAGGCGAGTTTGATGGATGTAAAATTGTTAGTGGGTGTGCAGTGTGTTTTCGTCTAGCTAAGAAAGGATTAGTTGACCCTTTTCTTATAAATTCGTCTGTTGTGAAAGAGAAGGTTGAATTTAGAGGAGGTTTTATTTTACTTAGTGTCTTACTACCCATTCGGGTTATACCCTTATGTACTAATTATGCTAATGGGCTAGGAATTGGGAATGTTGAAATTAGAGGAAGTGAGCCCACATTTGCATGGATGGAGAGTAGAAAACTATTTAAGAACCCCTCCCCCCCCCCCCCCCCCCCCCAAGTTCACCCAACCGAGATTCAAACCTCAATCTCCCTGTCCTCGGCAGTCTGGCTCTACACGAAACTAGCTCGTTAGCCAACTACGCCACCAAGGTGGGTTTTAGAGGAAGTGTGTCTGTATTTGTGTGGAGGGAGAGTGGAGAATCATTTAAGGAAAACCACCCTCAGTGCGGTCGTTGCAGAAGATAATTGCAGATTAATCAGCTCTTTATATATATAAGTAAAGTGCCAATAGTGCAATTTTACATATTTTTCAACGATATTTGTTCCTGTGTCACTTTGATAAGTTTGGTTTTGAATTGTTTACTATTTAAAGTTAACAAAGAGTTTTTTAATCATTACTATTATTAGCACCATGTCTTACTACCCCTTCAGGTTATACGCACTTACCCTAATGTGTAATAATATGATGATTGTGAGATTAAATGGCAGACCTAAGGTTTAACATGGGATCTGAACCACGGCGGAGGCCTGGCATTCCACCCATTCACAAGTTGTGATTAATACACGTCTTGTCAGGGGTGAAGGAAGGGTTTGCCAATCAGATAAATCTGTGCCGGGACTGAGGATTTAGCCCTGGAGCCCCAGCACAGAAGTCCGACACCTTACCCCTAGACCGCCGGGTTACCAATATTTTTTTAATAATCTTGCATTTAGTATCATTGAATTCCTTACTATATAGTGTAATTTAGTGGTTTAAATTTTGTGATTTTCAGGTTCTTTAGATAAAATAATTTGCCTAGTAGGAAAGGTTCTCAGGTTTCTTCCCCGGGTATTCCTAACTTTGGCCAGCTCCATGATTGAGTATAAGGAGACTCTATGCTTGAGGTGCTTGAAGTAAAGATGATAACAAGAAAAATCAGAGAAAATGGTTGAGAAGTGCACTGAAAATAGCCAAGTGAAGAATTTACCTTAGGGGATGATTCATGTTTAATTCAATGGCTACACGAGGACTAATAAAATGTTTCTAGAAATTGGGTGAGTAGCTTTATAAAAAAATACTAATAATATAATGATATATTACTTTTGTGTAAGGTGAAGAAGTCATGACGGGGAAAAGAGATCGGTTCAAGCAATATTAATACGGCTTATTAACTTAGAGATATTCAACAAACATTTCTCTATGTAGTATTAGCATAGAACTTTAAAAAAATAAATTAATGATAACTAGGCTTAATAATCCTAATACCTTACTAAAACCCACCTGAATGTTTCGAAGATTTATATAAAATAGGTCTAGAGTTAGTTTGTCAAATTGAAATTACTTTAATATTTCACACTTAACAATTATATTTATTTCTATTTTTAAAGCCTAAAATTAATTTTAAAGTTCATATACAATATTGTGGTAATCTCTAAATAATATTATTCCAAAATTGGCACTTGTTTGTTTAGATTAGTGGCATTTGTTTTGTTTTCGTATATCCAAAACAACTACCAATTCCATCCAATTGTCATTAGCAGGGTTGCCAGCTCAAACTATCAAGCTACAACCATTGATCTCTATACTATAACTGGATGGACATCTGTGGCTGAAATTTTCAAGCTGTCGTCTGCATACCATTGGGTAAGAGAGAAAGAAACTTTCGGGTATCTCTGTTTCTCTTTCACCCATACAAGGCAATGTGGCATTTTGACATAGTTCATTAATTTGATTGATTATATGAGATACATCAATGTGAGAGTGGTTAAATTAAATAAATATGTTAGTTAAAGCTTTGAAGAGCATATAAAAGTTCAAAACAGGTTAGTTTTTTCTTTAAATAAGTTGATGTAGCCTAATATGTACGATTATTTTTGAAGGAAGCTTACTCTTAAGGCTTTATCTCGTACCAGAATCCTACCCTATATTTGTTTCTAGTTAGGATAAAAGACCTTCCAGAAGGAAATTTCTACTTCTGTTCTAAATTGCTGTTCATCCTACCAAAATATTATATATATGATAGTATTCTGGTACGAAATAAAGCCTTACAGATTGGAATTATTACTAAAATTCGGGTTTATAAGATACTGTACTTCCTACAAGCCAATAACCTAAATTATCATTTGAACGTAAGACTTCTACACAAAGTGTGTCATTCAAACAAATGTAATACAGTTTTTAGCTAACTTGTTTCATTATAGTTATCGAAATGTCAACATAATATGATTTCTGAAAGATATGAGCCAACTTAAAAAAACAGGTATTATTACAATAATACTTTCCACAAGCCTATAACCTAAGTGATAGTTTGAATGCATGGCAACTATTCAAAGTTTGTCATTCAAACAAATGTAATCAATTTTTAAGATACCTTGTTCATTATATTTATCGAACTTTCAATAAAATATTATTTCTGAAACCAATATACACGATAATAACCAACTTTAAATATAAGTGTTGTCGTGGCAGACTGTAAACAACATTGATGATAACTACATAAAAATTGAAATATCTAAGGTTTTATTCGTATTTGTATAGTATTACCTGTAAAACTGGATTGTATATCCTTTAATGTAAATGTTTCTTCAGGAAAGTATGGTATAATACTTCACTATTTTCAAACAATAACACTTTTATTCATCAGAGACATGTTTTCGCATAAGAACATTTAAAGAAACCGTTAAATCTTTCCCCCCCTCAGTGTAGCAGACGATACACTTGAGCGTCACGCTTTTGTCCTTGGAATGTGCATGTGTATGTCCATCCAGTTATACTATAGAGATCAATGGCTACAACTAACCGAATTATCAAATTTCCCACTAAATATGACCTAAAAAAAAGCTAGATCTACGGAATGTTCAAAAAACTTAAAATTATAGTGCTTGAGTGCTAATAGTGGAGAAAATAGAAGATTTGTCCCATACTCGTGCACCAAGCGGGGTCGTTTTCAAATTAAGCCACATGATCACCATTGATCTAGATGGATGTATGTAGCTGAAATATTCGAACCATCATCTACATATGTTGTGTAGGAGAGAAGGTGCCTTTCAGGTATCTCTTTTTCTCATACACACATACAAATAAACAAGACAATGTGGCATTTGACATCGTTCGCTAAATTGATTAAAAAATTAGACACATCAATATGTGATTAGTCAAATTAAATGAATGTGCTAATAACAGGCCTGAAGAGCATAACAAAAATTGAAACGTGTGACCTTAATGATCTTTTGAACGGAAGATCTGTGTTCAAAGTTGGTCATTCGAACTAATATAATCAAATTTTAGAGCTACTTTATTTCATTATAGTTATAGAACTTTCAATATAACTTGGTTTCTGAAAACAATATACAATCTACGAGCCTACTTTAAATATATTGTAATATACTAATATTTTCTACAAGTAATGATCGTTTGAACGTAAAACTACTAAACAAAGTTGGTCATTCAAATAAATGTACTTAATTTTTAAGATACCTTAAACTTTCAATATAACATGGTTTCTGAAACCAATATACAAGCTAATAGCAAACTTGGAATATATTGTAGTCTTGGCAGAATGTAAGATTTTTTCGTATTTGTATAATATGATCTGTAAAGCGGAATTGTATATCCTTTAATTTAATGTTGCTTCAAACAAGTGTAGTAAAATATCTACCTATTTTTTTCAAACAATAACACTTTTAATCACCAAATACATGTTTTTACAATATAACATAGAAAGACATCGTTAAATCTGTCCCTTCACAATCAAGCAGATGACAAACTTGAACGTCACTCTTTGGCCCTTTACAAGGATGGTATTCATTTATATAGATCACTGGTGATCACATACACTAATATCAAAAACAATCTTAAGTTCTTGGGAAGCCAACAGATATGAAATACAAATATTGCAATTGAATTATGTTTAGTAATCTCACTTTAAAACAGCAATAGAGCTATTAATACTAAACTTAATTGCGTAATACGTATGTGTCACACTTAGATCAATACAAAAACAAGATTTAAAAAATTGAATAAAGTATCTAAATTTACCACTAGAATAAAACTAAAACATAATTTTAAAAAGATAGAAATCCCGCTAGCCACTGTTTGATCACTTTACCCACCAGCCCCACTCTGAAATATGTTAGATCTAATGGGAAAACCGTTAGGTTGGCAACACTGATCTGTAGTATTGTGTTGGCACACGTTTTTCAATCACTTATATGTAAAGACGCCAGCTTTACGATCACAAAAATGTGTGGAAGTGGCATACAGTCCCTGTGAGACTACAATGTGATGGGGTCAGTCAGGATGGGTTGAATAAATGGCCAACGATTAATACTATTGGGTTTATTAAAATTAAATGAACAAATATATTGTCGTTATAATGATGAGGGTTGGGCCCATCTATCGTCCAGTCACCTGTGAGCTCAGGTGATATTATTAATTTCGGTATAAGTCTGCAATCTCTCTAAAACGGTGTCACACAAACAAGTACATGGAAAGAACCGAAGACACCTTTCATGACACTTAAACACGCTCGGGGAATTGCCCACAATCATCTGTGTTAACCATGTCTTGACCACTGTCTGAACCATTATCGTACTCACGGCGCTTAAGGACCACCATTTCTGACCCCACATTTTAAACGACACACTCTGACAACTATCTAAAACCAAATGCTCAGCGCTCTGTTAAAAGATACACAAACTAGATTCTGCCAACGAGGAGTTTCCTCCGATGACGGTATAAAGCATTAATAAACGGGCTTCCATCCACAACATAAAATCACGCGATATCTGAGACAGCGATTTACACAGATCTACTGCTGTGTCAACTAGACTAACAGCAATCGGCCTGCGTGCCTCTTTGACAGGAAACGTCTCCTATTTCAAATTCCTGACTTTTCACTTATGTGCTTACATCAAGATACTAAACTCATTGAGAATGAAATCACTAAGTTGAGAGCTTCACTATAATCTATATTTTTATCTGATCGGGTGTTGTGAACTTTTTTTATGTACGTTAATTTGAGCCCTTTCTCTTACCATATAAGCTGACTGCCAGGGACAGCTAAAGTTTTTTTATATCATAACATGTATACTCTCTTTAGGTAGGTAATTTAAAGGGCTTTATTTTTTTTTTAAAGAAATTTTCTATGAGAAATCTATATTTTTCGAGTTATTTTGAATTATTGTGAAGTGTCTAGCAATTTTGTGGTATTGAAGTACACGAAACACCATTTCAACATACAATATTATCTGATCGGGTCTTGTGAACTTTTTATATACGTTAAATCGAGCCCTTCCCATTACCATATACGTTGACTACAGAAGAGCCAGGTACAGCTAAAGTTTTTAACCGATCGTAACATATAAACTCTCTTTAGATAGGTAATTCCAAGGCCTTCCTTTTATAAAGAGAAATTTTGTATGAAAAATCGTTATTTTTCGAGTTATTTTGAATTTTGTGAAATATCTAACACTTTTTTTATTATTAAAAAAATTTATTTGAATCCCAACAAAATATTGAAGAATATTATGTAGAAAGTTGAAGATGTCGCATTTTATTAATGGCATCTAAATATAACTGGTTGGACAGAGGACATATGTGACTGAAAGTTTCTATATGTCATCGCCACACCAATGTGTGAAAAAAATAAATACTTCCGTGTAATATTTTATCTCTTTTTACACAACTAAGACGATGACACATTTATACATACTTTAATATTTAAAACAAATTTAATAATATATCAGGGTATTAATGTGATAAACGGTTTACTAAAATATATAAATATCATAAATATGTACAATACTAAAAAGATTTTTCCCCTCTTAACTCACAGCTCCACCATCAAAATAATGTTTAATGATGGCACCTAAAATACTGCGTCACTGTTTTTAGACTTATTTTAAATATACCTATAGTTTTTCTTCTGTTAGCTTCACTTGCAGCGCGAGATATCCTCTCATTGGGACACCTAGGTAGAAAGAGCTGAGTATGCTAGCCCTGGATATTTCTGGTCCTTAATTGGCGGGTAGACTAACACGAATTTTACAAACAGTAAATACGGAATAAGGGGTTTATGAGCTATGGTCAAAGCCGTCTTGTTCCAGCCAAATCGTGGCCACTGGACACCTGGGCCTGGATTCACTAACAGGAGCAAATAGTTGCGCCGGCGCAAGTTTGAAAGATGTGCTCAAATCCTTATTCACTAAAAGAAGCAGGCGCAATTTGAGAGCAAAGTTGCGCCTTTTATTTGCCACCACTCAAGAGTAGGCGCAACTATTAAATCATGATTGTCACTTCATTAAATTTAAATGGCGGCATATTATCGTTATGGCTTAAAATACAATAATTAGTTAACTGTACTCCAATTAATAATAAAGAAATTAAAATAACAGACGTTTGTCAAGCACAAAATTTGTTTCAATTTAGATAGTGGTAACAAAGCAATTACTTACCTTTTATTGTTGAAATCTTACATTCAAACAACGTAATGGCATTTATTGCATTATTACAAAACAAAACGTCAAACGAAACCACGAACTGTGTAATCTTTGTCTAGATCCAAAGAGGTTTGTATTCCTCCAAATCCAAAGACATCGCGTCAGTAAATATGGTGGTTAGTTTAGCTTTAAAATAAATTTTAAAGTTTCTATAAGTGTTTTCTTAATGGAACTTAAGCTTTAAACTAATAATATTAATAAATACTAAATAATATACTAATATTGGTTTTGTAAAGCACCCACAAAGAGGCCGTTTCTAATTTTATTGCTAGTCTACAAGCAAAATATTTAGAAATCCTTGTATTTGCTGTCATTTTCATTAGAGATTTAAAATAAAGTAGCCTTGACTTTGAAAGGAAATTCTTCACAAGGATTGGTCGAAACAGCACAATTGATGACGTTTATGGTGACGTCACCATAATCTTGCCACCAGTTTGCGCCTTGTTTAGTGAATACGGAAATGGAGCAAATAAATAAGGCGCATCTTGGGGAGCATCTTGGGCGCAAAGTTGCGCCATTTCTATACTTGCGCCGGAGCAGATTTGCTCCCGTTAGTGAATCCAGGCCCTGGTGTACAAATTTACCGTTATGTGTATATCAACCTAAAGGTACACTATCACTAGAGTTTTGTACAATAAAACGTTACGTTGTTCTAAGTCTTAGCAGCAAAAATAATTAATAAAACTAAACATAGTTACTGTCACGTTATCTACTTAGGTAAAATTGGCGTATCACTCCAAACCCCGGCCTACTTTGTTCGTGAAACACAAGGGCTATCGTATTGTTACTTTGAGTATCCTGTGAACACTGGGACTCTTTAGATTATTAAAAAACAACAACTGTCCTCCCTTGTTCATCTTGGAGAAACTGTATGTAGAGTAATTAATTATGATCTTAATAAAAATACTTTTAGCTCACCTCGAACTCTGTTCAGGGTTAGATTCGGAAGCACGTGGCTTTCCACCTTAGTATACCTGGGATCCCTGCCGATATCAGGTGAATTCCTTCTTGAGTGATACTGAACCTCCGGAGGTGACACCTTCCTTTTTTGTGTGTAGATTGGTGCTAGTAAAGATTTCACGGAACACACATGCATCTCTTCTCAATCATGCTTGAGGCCGCCAACTTGCTCACAATTTCGTGCAATTAAAACAAGTACCCCTATCAAACAGCAACTGCGGTTATCTGAACATCTTAGAAACACGAAACGGATGTCACTTAGTAGCTACCAAAGAAATATGCTATTACCTTATATTATAAAACATAAAAGAAACTAAGTATTCACTAGGAAAGAAAGGCAGTTGTCTAGCTCTCAAAGCCACCTTCCACGGCTGCACTCTTCCATACGACTGCGCTTGGGAATGAGATTAGGGAGGGAATTCTGCGATCAGCTGATGAACTCTTTCGACCCTGATCTAACTTCGTGGTAAGTACCTTCATATGGTGGTAGTGCCCGGGCCAAGATCACGGAAGTTTAATTTCCTTTACCACCACGAAACAATCACAAGTAAAACAGTCTCATACAATACTTATGACTTAGTGGAAAAAATACGGTGATAGGTTCCTAGTAGTTTATAAACAATATATCAAAGTTCAAAGTTCAAAGCCAGGGTTTGTCCCATCCATCCCTGGAAGACTACAAGGTTGAACGTCACGTTTTGGAGATTTGCAAATGGCGTGTTCTTGTCCCAGCAATAGCATATAGAGCACACTGAATTTCGTTGGACAAATAATTAATTTCATATACCCAAAAAGTATTTAATTGAAGAATGGCGAACAATTAAATTATACAGTGTTTAGCCGTTGACAGTGCAAGTAAAAATGCATGAAGCATCAATGTGTCAAAGTGTAGCAGCTTTAAGAATAACCTAAAATTAATACATAACGCATCGCTGATTCTGACTAGTGTACAGTGTACAGTACACAGTCCATAAAAATGTTTATAATGAAATATTGTATTTATAGTCTTACTTAAATCGAGTGTTTTTATTCATAAACATTGGCGTAAACTCTTTACTCTACTACATAAGATATTTAAAAATACTTCACTTAAGGGTTCACCTGAACACATAGTTATTTAAACTGTATTTCTCGAAACATCAAATTAACCTAATTTATTAGGTGCATGTATTATTAAATAAAATTGGATTGCACTTTAGTTTTAATTTTATTATTATCATGAATATGATCACAGATAATTCTCACTCTCAGAATAAAAAATATAATATCTATCCAGAATAAAATACAAAGACAATTTGGTAAGTTTTCAAAAAAAATTTTTGACCTAGAATTTTTTGACAATAGTTGTTTTATTGCTATCGTAAGCCCACATTTGTTGGTGTGTGTTTGAGTGCTATCAACCATAACATTTATTATAATTTGGCAGAGGAAAAATTAACGAATCCCAGCGTGTTTCAATACTAGCCACGACAGTTTTTCACATACATGATATCAATAATAATTTTATTTAATACTATATTATGAAACTCACAAGCATACATAGACTTACATAATACATTGGCTACTAAAATTATAATATTTTGAATTTTCTTTACTAAATAAATGTTAATATAGTTCTATTTAGCATACTTAAAGGAATTTTTCGTAAACATTACTATATACGATACGGTAAATTACAAAACACAAAAAATACTATTTGACTTGCAACAAAGTCTTAAGTAAATAAAATTGTATGACATTTAAAAAATAAAATTGGCAGCACACATTCGACAGTGAAAGTATTTTGATATACGGTACTTACTTCAATTCTAACATAATTCGGTCTTAAGTCGATAGACGCCTGTCTTACAACTTTTAGGGCCGGTTGCACAAACAACAATCAGTGGCTTGATCAGAGATCAGATGTATGTTGATCTCCAATCAGTGTCTCAAACCTCATTTTCAGTTGCACCATTAACGATTAGGACGGGATTGTCGATCAAATCTCTGGTCAAGTTAACCAGCCAATTTTCTCCCATCAACTGTTTGATTCCCCGATCAGTGTTTTGATGGTTAAAATAACCTGTAACAGTTATGTTCTTGATAAATATAATTTGTACTTTATAATCTTTATTTATTAAGTAATATTTAATAAGTATATTTTTATATAATTCAATTTATTTTTAATGTGAGTTTGATTCATAAATGTGACGTATGGAGTCTTCAGATGAAGAAGTTTTTAATTTATGTAACGAGGTTATAGAAAATGTTCAAGTTCCAAGACAACTACGAGAAAGATATGTACTTTTCTTTAAATATAATGATAGAAAATTTGAGATGAGGTTTAGATAAATTAAAGTTGGGACTTCGGGATTTCTTTTCACTCATTATGTTATTTTGAAATAATATAAATACTTTAAAAGCTCATTTTATAACTTAACTATAGTAATACATTAATACAAACGTCTATTAATAATTTCAAACAAATTTATATGTATTAATTTAACAAATAAAGAAAAAAAGATATTCACAAAGCCAATCGGGTGTAAACTTTTAGGTTATGTCACAACAATCAGCTGTTCGAAAAGAACTTTTTACAAGGTTGCCATGTTAGTTTTATTTGATTCTCCGGTCAAATTTGTGGTCAGGTGATCGGAGTTTTTAATCACTAGTTAACTTTGTTGCAACCCAAATTTTTCTTGATCTATGATTAAGCTGATTGACAATCCGGTGATTGAAGAATCAATATGATGTTTGTGCAACCGGCCCTTAATCTTATAAAAGTTTAAATTTCATTTTGAAGTTCGGTCAAATCAGTAATGTGGTCTGCTTTAAATAAAACTAAACTATTCCTCAAAGATTGTTTGGCGCTATAGCTAGGATTAAACTTTTGGAAACCATTTAATAACTATTTTTTCTATTACTGTTGTGATAATCCACGTTAACTATATCAACAACATTGAACCGTTTCACTTTCGAGTTTTAAAATTTACCCACATGGGCGCTTCATGCGTTCTACTAGCGCTCCTACATTCTAAACACGGTTCCTATAGTCTTGACCAAAATGAAGTGTTTAATTTAAATTATTTGATTTTGCAAGGTTGGCTAAGCACTCCCTTAACTATAATAGTGATGTGTCAATTTTGTATGAAATTTGCAAATATTATTAAATAAACAATATGATTACGTGATTAATACTACCAGTTTTGGAAAATATAGTTTTTCATATATCAATAGAAAGAAGAAATTCTTCAAAGAAAACTCATCATGTCATATCTAGTTATCATATTAATTTGTGCTCATTGTTTTATTAAAGGCCAAGCATTACAACCAACTGAACATCTCACCAATCAAAGTAACATTCTTGCGTTAATGAAAGATGATCTTGGAATTTGTGACTTTCCTTCTAAAGATGTATTGACATATCCACATTCTGTACCTTTTTTAGCACAATGCGACAGAAATATTCCGCACATTCAATGATACCTACCAATACTACGATGTAGAATTTTGCTTTGTATGGCCTTCTATGATGTCAGTCTTCGTATTTGTGAACAAGTTCGATTAAATAATACCTTTATTATTGAGCAACTACCAAATAATTCAACCGCGTTAATAACTTTAGTTGATACAATAATTCCAAAAAAATTAAATTCTTCTAATTTATTTTGTTCAAGCCTTCAAAAGACACTTTTGAATAGCTCCTACTCTCAAACTAAAAAGCCAATAAGCTTTCTAAATAAACAATTAGAGGATCTTGAAAAATGCAAACGCATATGTTTTGATTATATTAAAAACATTCAACCCCTTTGCTCAGTATTACTTTGGGGCAATTCCTTGCTCAGTGCACCGGTAAATAAAAATGGTAAGCTATGTATTTTAAGTGGTCCATTCCTAGTTATGGACCAATAAATAAAAATAGAAGTTCACAGGGTGACCTTTTAGTGTGTCCACTAGTTTCAATAAACTGCTCTGTATGCCCTACAGTTTACATTTTATATTATACAATACCACTTTGTCCAGTGGCAGCAATGTAAAGTGTAAATTGTGTTCTTATTTACATTGTAAAAGCCATATTGTGTTTGTTCCCTTTTATATGTTTTCTATACAACTTTCCTGTACCTTCGTCCAACTATCTATTACAAATATAAGATTGGGGTAAGTTATTTTAAACCCCAGCGCTCAAGGTTTAAAAAAGGGTGGTGAGTTTTTTTTTCTTCCTAATCGATGCACCATCATTTTTCACTAAGTAGGCTAAAATATAACTTATGATAAAATAGGAATATTTTGTTTGGGGGGAAAAAGTGTCTTAAATGTGCGATAGTGTGTGTACAGTCCTCTCTGTCTGCCATATTCGGCTAGAGAAGGTTCATGTTTACGTTTGAGAAAACATTTTCTTGCCGAAATAAACCTTATTAACTCCACAAGACACAAAAGAGACTGACCAGGCAAAAACTTGTCCAGTTCATGGAGTGGGTAACGATTGGAGCTGCCCAGTTCATGAAAATGCCAATTCAGTACAAGCACTGCACAATTCTTGAAATTTACTATTTTTTTGGCCAGTTTATGAAATCCTATTTGGCATAAAATTGAGAAAGTATATATAAAAAAAGAAAAACTTAGTCTTCATCTCATTTAACATTAGGCCTACCACACTTGACATTTGCCAGCCAATTTTCAAAACTTTGTCGGGGGGGATACCACTTTAAATAGCTCCTATAGTAGGCTTCCAATTTTCCAAAAGATTTACAGTGGAAGACCAAATTTGTAAATAGCTTCTAGGGGGAATTAAAATATCACAATATTTTTAGGGGAGGACCACTTCAACTATCGTCTGGGGGCATTCAATATTACAAACCTTTACTGATGGAGGAGGGCCCCCAGGCCCACCTTTCTTTGGAAGTAAAAGACACTCAAAAACACTTTTTTTCCCCTTCTTTTGTTAACTGCCCCCATGCACAATTAAGGTTAAGCTGCTACTGAAGTCGAGAAGTACGAAGAGAGAGGGGGCTCACATTTTTACCCTGGTATCAGGCCCGTTTTGAGCACCTGGCAGGTCTGGCTAATGTTGCATTAACCCTTTTACTGCGTTAATCGGATATATCCGATCTCGGCAATATAGCCATTGACTGCGGAAATCGACTTTAACCCCACGACATGTAAACTTTATCTACCCTTGCTGCAACAGTCGGAAATAGCCACAAGAGTGTTAGAACGCTGAATTTTTCGTACTAGCATGCACGTGCGCCCCTGAAATCTGGTTTTTAATTTCGAGAACGGTCAGTTACCGGCTACTAAATCATAACAGTAGTAACACTTGTTTACTTCCGCATTTAAGTACTTGTATCGATACAAAATATATATTATTATGCGATTTATTGACAACGTGGTGCTAAATTTCATATTTAAAATGCATTAGTAGTTGAAAATCACATTATTTAATCATAATCATGATCATGAAAATTTTCAGATTTTGAATTTTTGACCTATAATTAGCATTTCTGAAGATAAGAAGTAAAAATTAAATACGCAGCAAAAGGGTTAAAGTCTTATCAATAGTATGATGTAGTAATCAAGTATGATGAACTAATAAATCCAAGATATTGGTGTTGATTCCATCTAATCTATAGTTTTACAAATTCCATTTTTTAAAGTAGACCTAAATAGTTTAACCATCTTGCCCCTCTTAGGTTCAGGGTTATATAATTATTATTTTATATAAATAATTTAACTTTTTGAAATATTTTTTATAAACATTTCTAGATATACTCTCATTAATGTGGGCACTAAACATAGACTTGTAGTGTGTCCAAATCTTGGGTGTAATTTATTAAGCCTTCAGTGTCAAATGCCTTGTTGGTAGGGTGAAAAATTCCATATTAAAATAAATCATTTCTAATTAATTGCAATTATTACTTCTTTCAGGAAAAGCAACTGAACTATATTTAACTACTCTCAATGACAACATTGGTCTCACGAAAGGTGCTAACAAAACAACGGCCGATGTGATTCCTTCGAATAAAAACCCATCGCGGTGGCAAGAGAATCCTGTCAGGAAGACACCTCCCAACTTGATGCAAGACGATCCAGAAAAACCCTCGCAGGAAAATCGCAACAAACCTGCTGTACAAATAAATCAAACTGACCCACTTTCGGTGGGACCAGTTCACTCGCCGCAGACAGCTCCAGGTGCGAGTGTATTTTTAGTAAAACCCGAGGAACTATTTGTTCCACCATCTGGGGAGGAAAATCTAACAAGGCAGGTGTCTTCATTCCTTTCCGCCAACAAAACACTGAGTAATACCTCCATAGCTACTCAATATAATGATGGAAACAAATCAGCATTAACTGAAGCGAAGAAAATGAATGATACAAATAAAATGGTTGAACAGTCAAAGGAAAGTCTTGATGGAATTAACAAAACTATAGCTCACAATAATACAATAAAGCCTAATACAAGTGACAATAATATTACGGTGCCAGAAGCTACTTTGGAAAGTATAGAAAAACTTAAAACACATATTGAAACCCCTTCAAATACTTATGAACAAAGCTCAATAACTTTGAAAGAAAAGACTGCAATGGATGGCGAAGCTAAAGAACAGATTCAGAAAGGCTCTTTGTATGAGCCTGAAAACGTTCTAAAAGTCAATGATGCAGACATTACAAAGGATATCACTTTTAAAGTTCCAGGCCTCGAGACAAAGTCGGGCGAGGCAGAGGAATTGCCATTAAATCTTCAAAACAATGAGGAAGACAATTTAAGTATCGGCGATTATAATCAAGGTGAAGCTCCCATGGACAGCGATACGGATATGTCGGGTGCTGACGAGCACACAGACATTAACGATAGAGTCAACGTTGAGTCCGAGCCAGATGTACCACCAGCACAAAATTTGGAAGGTAAGGGCAACAGTAGCAATAATCCTGAAGAGCCCATCTCCCGGCTGATTATTTATTAAATTAGATACCTACAAAATTATGCATGAGGCAGAAAACTTTTTGAGACTTTTATGCATTCTCCATTTAACAATAACAAAGTTTGGATCATTGTCATTGGTGTTTTCATTTTAAAATAACTATTTTTTAAATTTTGTAGTATTTACAAAAGATGGTATTTACAGTTTCACTGGTTTCAATTCCACTGTTTCTTAAAGTATAAGTCGACGCGGGTGGTCTTGGGGTGAAGTGCACGCAGGAGCCGATGTTCGTAGGTTCAAACCAGCCAGGGTCGAATTGATTTTTCTTGGGCGAAAAAAAATTCATAGCACAGTTTCCTATGGAGGGGAAGTAAAGCCGTTAGACCCATGTCGGTTGTGGCATGTAAAAAACCTTGGAAGGGACGTGGAAATACTTTTCCCGGCAAAATTGGTAGGCCCTATTGCTCTCGCTCATAGAAATTATTGTGTGCTGATATAATCAGTTGGTTCAGAAAGTATATGTTGAATATCTCAAATAAATAAAAATAAATAGGTATCGAAAGTAGAATACAGAAAACAGCACCATGATGCAATGTATGGTTAGAGCTATATATCTCCTAGCTAGATTATCAGTGGGGTGAGACAGGTTATATCTTTAGACCTGTCTTAATGCACGATTATGTTTATTTTTATGATGGGATGCTTTCCTATAATGCTGTGGGAATGAGATGCTTTATAAGATTAGGACTGTTTCTAAACTCTAAAAATATTCAAACTATCATTCTATTTATTTAAGCTAGTTTTTGGCAATAATTCGACAGCCTAGCTCAGTCGGTAGTATGTCTCTCTACTGAGCTAAGGGTCCCCGGTTTGATTCCCGGCATGGCCAAAAAGTTTATCATTGATGAAATGTGGGCTTACCCTTTCACAGTGATGAATTAATGCTCGGGGACTGGATGTTGTTCCTGTCCTAGTCTTAAGTTAAATTATAAGGCATATGAATCTACGACAGTTCTTGCAAGTCGGTAGTAGGAAATATATGGCTTGAATAAAAAACCGACCCAAACCACAGGCGGGAAACCGTAATGGATGTAAAGTAAAGTGATTGGCAATTTACTTGTTTGTATTAGCTTACCTATTTCTGTCATCTATACACACTGATTTTGGTAGGAAAAGATATTTGAAAGTCCCTTTTATTGATAAAAGGATTTTGGTAAGAAAAAAAAAAGTCTTTGAGACAGCCATTCCTACAAAAATCACTTTAGGTATAGTATTTCTTATGTGAGCCAAGTTTTTCATAGTTTGTAAATTTACTATACTGGTTTTAGAATTTTTTATGTGGGACTTAGGATGTAAAGTTTAAAAAAGTTTTATCTTAATTTAAATTTTCTAATTGTTGTTTTTGTTATCATTATTATTGTTATTGTTATTGTTAGGTATTATTGTTTTTGTCATTGTCATTTATTTATTATTAGTCCTATTATTTATTACTATTATTATTATTATTATTTGGGTATTGTTTGCCTAAGTATTGGCCACATAAATCAAGTCACCTGACCATGTTGTATGAGATTAAAATCCGTTGAAATCGCTTAAATTCAGATTAAAGTTAGGCTAGGTAAAGTTATAAAAAAAATTAATTGAGCTTTTTTTTAAAATGATTATAATTTTTTCTCCCCCTCCCAACAGATGGAGATTTGTCCTTACCAGGTGAAATATTAACACCCATGAAGTCAGGAAATGATAATGATGGTAATGGTAAGTTGCAATACTGGAAAAAAAAGTTTATTTGGTCTGACATGGTTGATAAAGCACTTGAAAATCTGAAGCAGTCAAAGAAATTTTCAAATGTCAATGAAATTATAAGATTTTTTGTGATTATTTTTAAAATACTAAATTTAGAAGAGAATGTTTAACAATGAGGTGGCTCAATGGCTAAATAATTTTATAATAATGGAAATTGTTGAAAATAAAGAAAAAGGAAAAATAAACTGATACCCTAAGTGTAAGTTTAGTAAAGAAAGCTCACCTAGGGAAAGAGGAAAAATGCACAATGGTGACATCTTCTTTCCTTTTTCCTTCTTCTTTCCTTTTTCCTTCTTTCCTTTTTCCTTCTTCTATAGTAGAAATAGTCAAACACATAACTAACCACAAATAGAGTAGTATTTTGACTTTGTTGGTTTCATCAAATAAAAAGAGAAGAGGGGATTACACTTTACACAAAGAATAAATTACTCTATTTTTAAATAAAAAAAAACTATTAGAAACACTTTGCCAACTGTTGTAGGAGTAAAAATAATAAAAATAAATATCTCAAAGGTTATAGGTGTGGTTGTCCAATGTAAATCATCATCATCATGAACTGTTTTCAGCCTGTGGCCAGGTCCGTTTAGTTAAGTTCCTCCATCTACCTCTGTCCTTCCAACATTCTTCCTCCTCCACGCTCTTCTTCTCACGGTTACACACTTGCTGCTATCTGTTCCTCATTCCATCTCCTCCTTGGTCTCTTCTCCCATGTGCTGCAACAGGGGTTACCACAGATAAAAGGGCACAGCTATGGGTACACTCATGGCTCGCTGATATGTAAATCTTTACTTGAGACTACTAGAAGAACGCTTTTTTTTTTTACAATTTCAGCCCATCAAACCCTCTGTATGGCTGCGTAATATTGATTACATTTTCATGATCCAGCCTCACTCTGAATTATCCTTGGACATCTTTCTATATAATCTCAATAACTACTGCCTTTTTAACTTCACCCACAATAAATCACAGCATAGTCTCGCTATCGCCTTCCTTGATACAACCATATTCGCAACACAACATATAAAACCCATCAATCGCCAACACAATACCTCCACTATCATAGCAGCCATCCTTCATATACAAAAAGGTGTCTACCATTCAACCTTGCCACCCGAACTAAATGGATATGTTCATAACCCGATGACCTAACTGGATATTGTGAACCACTCTCAAAAGCTTTCCAAGGTCGAGGCTACTCCAAGCCTTAACAGACAACCACATCTCCAGAGACGACAATGACCCTCCAACAATAGTTGAAGACATCCCTCAACACAATACCATTCGGTTCCACACCGAATTAACACTATTCTTAAAAGAGGCTACAAGCTCTTAACCAGTTTCACCCAGACCCTAAACCTTCTTAGTTCATCCCCAAGAGTCATTTTCAAACGGACGCCCAATCTCCACAATATTCTGGTGCGTCCTAAACTTCCTGACCCCAAGAGAATCCAAGAAGAAAAACTGACTATCAAAGGATCATGCTCCTGTGGTAACCCCCGTTGCACCACATGGGGATCCAACTACCAGCTACTTCTTTCAACAGCAAAGTTATTAAATTTTGTTTTGGCACAAACCACAAAGACTCGCACAATTCTTTACCCATCCATGCTGGTACCCACAACCAGAACTTTAAAACCTGTTACTCCTACAGCTTGCAAAGCGTTTCTCTCAGTTTCTTTTTGAATTCAAAATTGAGTATTTTAGTATTTGTGTAAAGTTTATTCCCTTTCTCTTTTTGTTAGATGAAGGCAACAATGCCAAAATATTACTCAATTTGTGTTTAAATGTGTAATGTGTGTGAGACTACTATTTCTACTATTAGAAGACTAAAGAAAGAAGATGTCACCTTTGTGCATTGGATTCTTCTCACAATTTTCATCTTTCCCTAGATAGGCTTTTTTGATTAAATTTACACTTATTTGATTATTTTTTCCTTTTTATTTAGTTCTATCATTTTCCATTATTATAAGGTTTAGGAGGGAATAATGCAGATTAAGATTAGTTTTATATTCATAAACATTACAAAGAATAGTTAAATACGGTAAGTTCTTGCTTGACTTACACAGTTTCATAGACATGTTTCTATGGTACTTTGACTTAAGACTATCAACACCATCCATAAAGCACCACTTTAAAGTCCAAACATAGTAGTTGGTGTTGTTAGTAAGTTGACTTACACCTGATAGCGTAATTTCCATTTTGTTATACCTTGAGAGAAATTAATATCTTCAACAGTTTCTCACCCTTCTTGGCAGGCCGAATAGTCTAAGGTTGGTGTCACTGTTGCAATAGACTGGACTGCCTATGAGAGGGAGTTTTATGATTTAAATCCTGATCGAATATACTGAGTTTTTTTTTTCTGAATGATTTTCTATTCTCCCTCTACACAAATATGGGTACACTTCCTCTAAATTACACCTTCCTCATCCCTAACACATTGGTGTGATTAGTACTCGAACAGGTAGGGAAACATAGTATTAAAAAGAAAAGCCTTTTTCTGAATAATAAATACTTTATGGATTACTGTGTAAGCTACAGTAAAAATAAAGAGTAGGCTATGATCCAAATCGCCGTTGTTTGACAGAGAGGCAGACGGGTAAAATGCCAGCAGAAGGTCCAGACGACACCGCTTACAACCGCGGGGGAGCATTCAGCGACGACGAGGATTCACACTTTTTCGCTTACTTCATGACAATGGTGCTAATCTGCATCGTTGGCTACTTGGTGTTCCACAACAAACAGAAGGTAAAGGACCGTTCTTCATTCAGTCTGTCAAATGTTCTGCCATGAAACAAAGCTATTTTTTTATTGTTTTATTCAGGGTATTTAACCTAACTGGCACTCTATGAACATAAGGTTGTTTCATTACCTAAACTACAAACCAAGCTGTGTCGATGGTCGAATGGCATAACACATCACTCTCGTGTTTGACAGGATTGCCGAAGCTAAAATTCTGGTCGGGTGTAACTACAATCTTGCATGCAACACTTAAATTGTTTTTATTATTTCTTTTATTGCCAACTTAATTGAATATCTCCTCTTACCTTTACATTCTTCCATACATAACTAAACTTATTATCATCATCATTATAATTAATTCTATCATTATTATTATTTATTGGATGTTTTGTCTTACGACATGTCCATTTGTCATTGAACTTAGACCGCCAATACGTCCTGTCTTCACCTCCTCCTTAAGCTCCCAGAATTTTCTTCTTTCCTTCAAGTCGTCCAATATTTGAATCCTCCTCCTTCCTAAGCTCCTATTTCCCTCAACCTTGCCTTCTATGAAGTCTTGCAGAAGACGGTTCCTCCTAAGGATGTGTCCAATCCAGTTTGCTTTATAACGAAGAATCACATCCAAAACGGTTCTCTTCTCACCCACTCTTCTTAAGACTTCATTTATCAGCCCTCTCTGTCCACCTGATCTTATAAATATATTATTTGTGTGGTTATATCTTCCCTCGTTAATTTGTATCTAGATTTTGGCGCTTGCTGTGGAGGGCCGATCTAGAAAAGGGTCTCGTAGAAGGCCCAACACAGCCGGATACAGGAAGCTCGACAGTAACCTTGAGGAGGCTGTGACGTCATCGTGCAGCCAGTCCGTCACCCACGTCATATACTAAAGACACCTTTGCACTGTCATTGATGTCATTTTGTTGGGTACTTGTTGCTCCAATACCTAAACACCACTGCTTATTCAGACTATCATTTTTATTTTTGTACTTAAATAAATAATGTTTGTCTTTGCAGGGTTTTTATAATAACTTATGCATATTGTGATTTTTTTTACTATATCTTATATCTAATCAATTTGTAAAGACAACATCTTTTGTAAACAAACTCAAATTTCCCAAAAGCTATTCTTTCTTTAGTATCAATATTTTTTTATATAATATAAATTTTGAATTTTGAGCAGACCTATTACTTTTTGGTTCTTGTCTTGTAGCAATTAAAAAAAGGACAATAAATTGGTGTACAGCGATAAAACTTTTTCCTGTATGTAAGAACATAATGTATGCATATATTTCATGGTCTTATCATTTTTGACATAGAATATTAGTTGTTTTTTATAAATTATTTTGTACAGCTTTGGTACCTGGTTACTTGACTCAAAATAAAAATAAAAATTAATTAATACCTGTGTGTATGGGTCTAGAATCGCAACTAAGCTCTCACATTTTCAATAATTATAAATAAATAGTTCCTTAAGTTATTTAATCACTTAATATACTTGCATGGTTTTTGGTTAAGAATGATTATCTGAATTGTAAAATAGACACACTAGGTTGTTATAGGTCAGCTTTTAGGATGGTCATTAAAAAAAATTAAATTTGTTTCTCTTGTTTAGTTGTTTAGTGCATGTGTAACACACATTTACTTCTGTTAATATAACTATGTTGTTCAACCTAAATATAATTATTTTTTCTACTCATATCAACGATTATGTGGTCTAAAGCGCTAATGTTTAAATAGCCTGGATTGCTTCTGAGGGAGGGAGGAGGTGGGGTGGCTTGACCGTCTAGGTGCGTTGATATGGTTTTCCTATCCTCCCTCCATGCTAATGCAGGTACACTTGCTCAAAAATTAGTAGGCTCTACCTCTTACAAAAGGTTGTTAATAACGTTTATGTTGAAACACACCGATGTAACATTTATTTTGTATTTTTATTACCAGGCTAGGGATAAGATGGAGGCTTCTCGGAATGGGGTTGAATGGCGAGCTTACATTCTGGCGGCCACCAACTCTCGAGTTCCCGAAGGCCAAAAAGTTAGTTAATTATGTTAAATATTGTAAAATAATGTTGGTTACTTTGATCTTTAAGTGCAGCATTGAATTACATTTTTTAATGAAATATAAACATCAATTTAGTTATATATTATTTCATGTTAGTTGTATCTATTCTCTTCCTTTTAATTGTGCTAAAAAAACAATTTTGAGTGGTTTAGTTTAACAATATATGTGTTTTTCTTTTGATATGTGTTAAATTTATTAATGTAAATTTAATATATTTTTATTACAAGGGGGAAAAAAAAATAAAAAAATCATGCTATAGTAAAGATAAACCATTAATTTTATGACTAATTTGTTAAACAGTTTACCAAAATGTGGCCATAAGTAAAGCTCATTAGTCAAGTTTTGTTTGGCTAAACTTTTTTTTTTGTAGATAAATATTCATTAGTAACTAATAAAATATATTCAAATAGCAGGCTCATTAGTTTTGTCATCTATGGTATTAGGTACACAAATTATGGTATTTGTATTGGAATATTTATTGGTAAACCATATCTGTAGACTTATACATTTAATACAATTGTTTGATTACAGAGAATTACATGTGAATCTATATCATATTGGTGTGTAAAGGCCAATTAATCCATGCCCTTTAAAGTTATAGCAGGATTTTTATAGGAAGGATAGCTACAAACGTTACTGAGACTTTGCTTTACTTTAATATATTTCTACGTCAAGTCAAGGGCTATTCAGATGTCACTTTTGATAGAGTGTATCAATACCTATAAAATAATAATTACTATGGCGGTACGAGCCCTCCCCAATAGTTGCATTACCTCCTACCTTTGTAGATGGGAGCTTGCTAACCAATATATACCAAATCCAGGCACCCCCCTGGTCTCGATCATAGATAACCATCTCTCCTTTTCTTCCAAGCAGGCCTACTCACACTGGTCAGTCATTTCTATTGATAATTTAATAATTAGTTAATTTAATATACTATAAATACAACATTCTATTCATCTACCAAGAGTCAAGACACAAGTTTGAACAGGCAACTACAGAATCCAATCCAAAAAAAAGAAACAGGCAACAACAGTATCTAAGTGACCATTATCTACCTTTAGCCTTACTGCCATAGTTCAATTGGTGGTTTACTCACTTATGCTGAAGAAGGGGACTGATGTACCCCTAAAATCATAATTATATGTTCTTTTGTGTTTTTGATTGTGAATTTCAAGGCCTACAGCTTTCTGGAAAGTATGTAGGCTTTGTCCTTCTATCTTCTTTTGAATATTTAATTTTCAATTAATAAACGACAAAGTATTCATGACATCCACATTATAATAAAACTTCAAATTGACCGTCCATAAAGACAAGATTAATTCATAATATAGCCAACCAATATAATGTATGTCTCCATCCATATGTGTCGTGCGTGTGTTTGTGTATATCTAAAGAACAGTTTGCAGTTCCGTATAACATAAATGATACACTGGTGGTTAGTTTAGGTTCTCGTGTAAACTTGCTGTTAAGTATTTCTTTAGCATAAAAAAAACTCGCATGGCTAGAGAAAATTTTGTTGAATTGTGAAGTTTCGACTCTGGAACTTTTAAGTAAGAATGGATTTTATTTTTATCGATTAATTTAACACATGGCTTACTTCAAAGGAGAAGAATAAAGAGAAGGATGTTTAAATAAGAATTGCACCAGCACTTTTATGGAAGTAGACTGTGAAACCATTACATAGTTAAACAATCTCAATACAGCTGGTTAGAATTGAATCCTGTCCTTCTTAGAAGATGTACTGCAATGCATTGGATGAGTTGTTCAACCAATAAGAGACTTAACTCATTATATTGGATCAACACTATCAACTGTTTCCAGCCTGTGGCTGGGCCGGTTTAGTAAAATGCCTCCATCTTCCTCTGTCCTTCCAACATTCTTACTCCTTACTTTCGTCCTTTCTTATCCTCTCACTCGCACATGTGCTGTTATCTATTATCCATTATAATGTATTGATAAACGTAAATTGTAAAGACGCCACAATTTCACGAGATGTGTTTTTATGAAGTCCTACTTTCCACATTAAAATGATTACCAAAACTTATTCAAAGTTCATTGAAACAATTTTAATTATAATAAATACATATACAAAATAAAACTATTTCCACGAAAATAACCACGTGACCTTTTAAATTTGAATTATATTCAGTTAAAAAAAATTAAATGTGAATTAATGATATCCAACTTTTTTTTTTTCCTCTCGATACCAGAAGTCATCATTTTTTTGCCTTTGTTGACAAAGATTGATAGCGGATTTTGCTTTGATTAGTTCATAGAGAGTGTCATATATTGTCTTGCTTGGTTCACCATACATTTGAAAGATCTGTCTTTGGGTTTCTATCCAAAAGTACCTATATAAGGAGGGGTGTGAAAAGGTAAGCTTAAGTGTTTTTTTCAGTTATATCAAAACTTTTTTGGGTCTAAATAAATCAAATATTGCTTCAATAGAAACATAGAATTTAAATTTCTTCACATGAGAATATCAACTGTTTTTGAATATCTGCTAAGGGTGCCTTGGAATTTAATGACGACTTTCTATCCACTTAAAAAGTTCGATACCAAATGTCGCTATGGTACTGACAGATATTCAACCACTCTAATAATATAATCTAGAAAATAAACTCTTATGTTTGTACTGAACAAAAATTTGATTTATTATGGAAAAAAAAAGTTTTGCTATAGAAACTGCAAAAATACTGGCTTTTTCTTGTGTTTCCTTGAGGACATTTTGAAAAAATGGGTAAAACTTTTACTTATCACCGTATCATTCCAACCCTTTATCTCCCTCTGTCCTTCCACCATTCTTCCTCCTGCACTCTCTTCCACTCTCCTTCTCTCACTTGCACTCTTGTTGCTATTTGTTCCTCCTATCTCTTCCTTGCAGCTTCTTCCCTACATACTTCACATCCATTAATCTTCTTGGAATCCTCTCCCCTTCCATCCTCATTACGTCTCCATACCATCTCATCCTTGCTCTCTCGACTATCTCATGTACCTCCTGTACTCCAACTTTTGACCTCATTCATCGTCGAGACCCAAAACTTGAAATTGTTGATTGATTTGTGTGGGTGTTGTAATGAGTGTAACATAACTCGTAGATGTTGTCTAGACTGGTGTGTACCATGACAGTCTTTGTTGTCCAATTATAGATGTGATGTTAGACAATCATCGTATTAGTAGTCATTTTCATAAAATTTGTATTTTTCATGTGCCAAAAACTAGGGAGTTTTTTTTTTTTTTAGAAATTGTGCACACTTGACATAACTTTCGAAACAACGAAAATCCATCTAATGCCTCATTTTACTCCCCCTTATATCCTTTCTATGCCAAAATTTGTCCCACACCTTTCAGCATAGTGTATCACTCAATCGACCGACCCATGTTCAAGTTAAAAAAAAAAGAGAGTAAAATTACTTTCGTAAGATAAGAGCTCCATAATCCTAAGAATAATGTAATTATTAAGTGTACTAGCCATTTAAAAAGTATTTTATTTATGGTATAAAAGAAAGTTGTGCTTTAAAAAAATATCCATTATGAGTGAAATCTCTTTTTTTTAGAGGTATTAATGAGTGTATTCTATTTGTTTTGTATTCAATTACATTTTCAAACTAAATTGTTTAGTACAATTAGCTAAGTCATTAAAAATTATGTGAATAAATTGTAACCAGCATTGGTTTGGTTTGGTTCTTTGGTTCTTCACTTCAGACCTAAGTTTAAATTTAAAAAAAAATATAATTACATATGGTAAAATAAATTTAGTTGATTTAAAAAAATATTAATTAAGGGACCCTTTATGTATACTGGCAGCTGGGTGACATATTTTGTTACCACCCACGTTTTAGAAAGCTGAAAACACCAGAGATAAAACACATTAAACTAGATCACGTGATTAAGTAGAATTTGGAACCAAGAAACAGGAACTGGAATAATAAAATCTTAATACTTAATAATTGTAATTTGTTGTAAGTAGATTGTATTGAATTAAAATGTCTGTAGAGTCACTCTACTTTGTATTCACTCATCATCACACTGGTTCATTAATTTTATTTTTTATTGAGTGGACTGCCTCTTACTACCCATCTGGTCTATCCTTATATTTTCATTTAATGCGGAAATGGATGAAGTACGCGTGGAAGAAAGTGGGTCACCGTTTATAAATAAAACAACACAAAAAGCCTTGAGTACACCTATCTGAGATTTGAACCCTGATATTCTTGTTATTTGTCAATACTGAATATCGATAGAGCGATGGTTTATTTCATGCGCACACTGTAGTTGATTACTTCATAATCATCATCATCATCAACAACAATCGTTTCCAGCCTGTGGCCGGGTCAGTTTGGTAAAATTCCTCCATCTTCCTCTATTCTTCCACCACTCTTCCTCTTTCAATTTCTTCCATTCTTCTCATTACTAAAATCTTAAATTAGATATCTGCGAAGAATGTTTTTCGATTTTGAATTGAAGCAAATATATTTCACAAATTTCAAATAATTATCAAATCAAATCCTAGTTAAATATGCTAAAATCACAAAACTTAAATCATTTAAGATGTGCAGTATAAAAGTTTACATCTTCCATACTGCGGGGTTATGTGATTACATTTTCACACAGGAGCAATTAAAGCCAAGCCAACACTTGCAATATTCTAGAAAACCCGCTCACCGCTTTTACAAAATTCCTGCTTTCTCTTATACTATGCACCGATAACTTAACGTTATTCGACATTCTTGGCATATGGGTGGATTAGATAAAGATTGCTAAGCTAGGTTTGAAATGAGTACAAACTTGAAAAAATTAACGCTGTATAGTCTTCAAACTACCTAAAAATTTCCTTCTAAAATTTGAATTAAATGTTATCTTTTACCGTTGATTTAAATATGAATTTCTTAGAGAATTATGGTGTGTTCGGATTAACCAATATCGAATTAGACAGATCCCACTGTACATTTATTGGTACTTCTCCATTTCTTCTGTTATGAACCATTGTGATGCTAATGATCTAGTAGTTTTAGTCACTCGATTAAATGAAAAAAAGAAGAAAAAAACATTTAAGTTTTCACTGGACAAACTTGGTCATATGTTATTGAAAGTTCGCTGGTTATGTTTATACTTCATATTTTTCATTAATTGTAATTTTAGGCGGGGAATTCTTTTTGTGTAAACTAAGAAGTGTGACAATTAAATGTTTGTTCAATTTATTTTGTAGTTAAACTAGTTGCGAGAGTGAAATTATATAAATATATTTATTTTTAGGATTGTCTCTACTTGTATTACATTAATATTATATACATAAACATTTAGTAATACGGGGCTAGCCTAAATGTTCTTTTAACATTTCAATGGTTTGTCTAGTAAACAAATATTGGATAAAATTCAGCAGAACTGAAAGACCTAATCAGTTTTCTCCTTGTTACCTATCGAAGGGGTACACCGCGCCCGGCTGATGTTACTGACCAACCAAATAAAATTTAAGCGGGACCTGCTTTGCAATAGTCTAAACTGCCAAAGACAGGGAGATTACGGTTCAATCCCGGCCGAGTGTATTAAGGGTGGTTTTTTCTAAATGGTTTTCCACTCCCCCTCCATGTAAATGCAGGCACACCTCTTTTAAATTCAACCTTTCTAATCCCTAACACTTCGGTGTAATTAATACATAGGTGTATAACCCGAACGGGTATTAAAACGCGGTGCTTAAAAAAAAGATAGTGGTTTTTGCAGTACTATATGGTACCATTATACTGACACCACCTGGCTATTACATGGCTGTGAACATTTTCTGTAATAAAAATTGCTAGTAAAAATGAATTTTTCTTAGCAAGAGATTTTTTTAATTTGTTAACTTTTACTCGCTTTTAATAACTCAACAACCCGCCTCGGTGGCATAGCTAGTTACTGCGCTAGATGGCCGAGCATGGAGAAATTGAGGTTTCAATTTCGCTTGGGTGAACTGGGGGTGGGTTTTTAAAAATGGTTTACCACTCGCCTTCCATGCAAATGCGGGTTCACCTCTATATTCAACCTTCCCAATTCCTAATCCATTAGTGTAATTAGTACTTAAGCGTATAACCCGAACGGGTAGTAAGGCGCGGTGCTAAATAAAAAAAAAATACTAACTCTAAATGTATGTTCTAAATTTCCACAAGTTATGGACTAGCATTGGTGATCAGCAGGACTAAGGTGTTAACCTTATCTTGTCTGGTTTGCCCCATGTGGGGCAGTTACTTCAAATATTGTCTGGGTTTATTGAGGGTTCCCCACCTCCCCTAAATGGTTTATTCATCCTTCCCCCACCACTACTTAAATGTAAGTATATATTTCCTCAAAATTTTATCTTATTTATAATCCAGATGCTTGTAAAATCAGCTTTTCTGTAAGCCTTAATATTGAAAATTGTTTCATGGTTTCACAAAATATATTTTTAAATTGCCGAATATATATTACCACTTAGGCTAGCCCTGAAAAAAAAAATTAGTAAAATAGTGAAAAATTAATTCACACAAAACATTTTGTCAATCTTGGCAATATTAATAAAAAGTGCAGCTACTATAAATTAATTGCACACTAACTTTAATATTTTGTATAGAAATGAACCTATTTATAGAGTGAGTGTTATCTTTTAATAATTAAAAGCACAAAAAACATTTAGCCCTATTCCTAAATATTTTTATGCATGCGATGTTTGTGTTTGTAATAAATTGTGCATTTAATATTCAGTAGTATAAAGTGTTTTATCACATGTAATCAAGATATATATTTTTTAGTTGTTTAAACTTCCAAGTATTTTTTTCAGAACTCAAGTCGAGCTCATTATTTTTAGACCAAAATACTTAAACTATTCCATTAAATAAATCACCTTAGTTGTGTATTTTTTTCCTTCAATAAATAATACTTTGGAACACACTCATATTAAAATATTATTACAAATTGTTATATTAAATACTATGTTTCACAATTTAAAATTATCAAAATTAATTTTAAGCTAGGTATTCTTGTTTTGATTAATTCAATTTTTTCAAAGTCACATGTTAATTATGTGGCTCTACTGTTATGTATAACATATTTCTTATGTAATTTCAATACACTGTACTATATTTTTGTTGTGTTGTATGGGTGAATGTAAAGTGTTCCTGTATTGTTTCATACAACACACTAACATGTCAAAAACAACTGAAATTGATTTAAATAAAATACAATATAAGGAAGTTTTATTAGTTATGCGAATCAACGAATTGTATTCTCTATTTTCCTTGGTTCATAAGATTGGTCCTGAAATACTTAGCAATATAAAGAACGGCCCCATAGCTGATTTGAACGAAGTGTGACTAAAATAATATGATGTTTCCTTCATATAACCTGTAAGGTAGAAAACTTACATTCCACTATGGTTTATCTTATAAGATAGGATCATAGTGTAGTCCATCAAGTTAAAACTGTGATCTTTAAAGGTAAATGAGGAGTGTATTTTCGGATTAAAATTATGTTAGAATGAACCGGCTTTAGTTACTAGTTGAGACAGCTGGTTTGGAATACAAAGTTTTTGGATGAAGCGAGGTTTTTGAGGGTGATAATGTTATTCGTTTGAGATCTCCCTATGCAGATAGGTGGAATAATATATCAACAAATGAAACCCATGTGGGTTTTAACTGTACACACGTCATTAATAGAGTAATCTGCCCAAAGTACCTTCCCCTTCCACCCCATCCGGCTATCATCTAGCGTATAGTCTACCTCAATAGTTTTAGGGTAAAGTGCTCGCCTCAGGACCTGATGTTTGTGGGTTCAAACCCAAGCACAGTCAACAAATTTTTCTTGAACGGTAACAATTTATAGCACAATTTCCTTCAGAGAGGGAAAGTAAAGCCATCATTCCTATGTCGATTGTGGCATGTGAAAATACCTTTCTCGTCAAAATTAATAGGTCCTATCGCTCTCGCTCATAGAAATTCTCGTGTACTGATATAATCGGTCAGTTCAGAAAGTGCACGTTTGATACCTCAAATACATTTTAAATAATCTGGCAAATAAATAAAAATTTACAACAACTTGGTCGGGTAGGAGGTGGTGTTTTGCTGATAGTTTCATATACTACACTTTATAAGGCATATAACCCGAATGGGTAGTAAGACACAGTGCTAAAAGAAAAACGGCTGTTGGCTTAGTGTGATTGGTTTTGTGCTGATATGTCAGACCCAGAGGTTCATGTTAAATACCTCAATTAAAAAATAAAGTTAGAATATTTTTGATCACAATTTGTCCATTGTCACTGGTAATTGCTGGCTTTGATCTAAACTAGATCCCCTGCAAGATGTAAGCTCTAACAGACGCGGGACTAACCCCGTAGAAAATATGCATCCTTAGGAGCAGTCTGCAAACTAAACGTACGCGGTGCACCCAACACTCTCCTTCAAACCTGCACCAAGGGTGCAAAGCTCCCAGGGGTGCACTACAACAAACAAAAATTTCTTTTAGTGTTTTAAAAGAATCACAATTTAAAATAAATAAGCTATTATTTATAAATAAATAAATCACATCTAAATATTGGATCTAATATTAAGAATGATCTAAGATAGAGGGTCACAAACTTTGTGAGTGGTGTACTACCCCAACAATTTCTGTAATTTGGAGCTCCACCAGGTACATTTAGAATGGTGCGCAGGGATATAGTAACACAGACTGCGCTGCTGTACCGGCTATCTGAGCTTGAATCAGTGTTTCCAACCCTACAACCACTGTTTAAATCTGTTTTACTTTTGTTTTGACTGGGTCGTGATATATTTGTAAGAATCGATGAGGTCTTATTTTCTTACAACTTTAATTTGCTGGTTTTTTGTTTGGCTTTTCACGGCGTACCACCGGGAATAATTGTACGTACCAATGATGGTATGTGTTCCACAGTGTGGGAAACGCTTATCTAAGGCGTGACGCTCGAGAATTTCTCTGAGCGAAAGCAAAAGGGTCCAACAATTCTGCCGGGAATTCTTCCAGGGTTCTTTTAAATGCCACAATCGACACTGGACTGATGGCTTTACTTCCACTCCTAAAGAAGTTGTGCTACTGATTTTTATCGCTCAAGAAAAATTCGTGAATCCCGGCTAGGTTTGAACCCACGAACCTCAAGTCCTGAGGCGATCACTTTACCCCAAGACCACTGAGGTCAACCATTCCTGTTAAAAGTTGGAAATTCTGAACGGGTAGATAATAATAATAAATTTTGAACTGACGAGAAAATTTCTTCTCGTGTCGATCCTACTATAGTTTTATAGTCGACCTCTAAACAAGACAACCATAAGGATGGGGGGAGGAGGTAAGAGGGGAGGGGGGGTCCTTCAATTGATCTGTAAATGGCGCTGTCAAGGTGCGACGATTACCGACGAAGGTAAACGCATCCCCCACCCCCTCCTCCCTCTGACGACCATATGTCACACCTGTTAACCCGCTCGAAAAAACAAACCACTTGCGACGCGACGTTGGCCGTCTCTTCCCTTCAGTGTGTGATCTCGCGTGGACCGACGCGGTAACGTCTTCTGAAGTTCGCGTCTCCTTCTCTACCACCCTCACCCTCCTTTCGGTGTACCAAGACGCTGACGGGACGCGAAGTCAGGACTGGGCTTAGGAAGAACAGCCTTCTTTTCAAAAACCGTTTGAAGTTTGACGGTGCGAAGTTTTTTTTTCCCACGTAATCTTCACTCAATTGTTTTACGTTCAACTTCCAACGAATTAAACTGATCCGAAGTATTAACAGTTTAAATTTTTTTTTACACCGTCTTAAGTCTGCCAACCGGAATAAACCGAAGATGTACGGAATGTTATTGGAGAGCGTCCATCATTTTCTACAGGTCAGTCAACACAGTTGCTTTTTTTTTTACTCCTTGTCAAATACAGGCGGTTTTTTTTTCTCACCGCATCTTTCGGGTCATACAAATACTTTAATTACTGTAGTCGATTAGCCATATAAGTGGTGGTAACTGGTAACTTAGAAGTGGTAACTGATAGCCATAAAGTTACCAAATCTACTCTCATCCATTCATTTCGCCAAACCTCATAATCTTTTCTAATTTTTTGGCTGTCAAAATTTTCACAACGAACATTATTTTTTATTAGCACCGTGTCTTACTACCCGTTCGGGTTATACGCTTATGTACTAATTACACTAATGGTTTTAGAGATTAGAAGGTCCATATTTATAGAAAGTGTACCTTCATTTGTGTGGGGTGAGAATGGAAAAACCACTTCAGGAAAACTCACCGTCGGTACACCCGATTGAGATTCGAACCTCGATCTCCCCGTCATCGGCAGTCTAGTCTACTGCGAGAGTAGTGCGTTAGACCACGTGACCACCGAAGCGGGTTTCTTTTCTCTTAATATTTTCGGAATATTATATATAATTAAATATTGTGCCCGGAAAAATTGGTAGACCCTTTCACTCTCGCTCATAGAAATCCTCTTACTCTGATCATTCGGATCAAAAAGTGTAGACTAAATACCTCAAAATAATATATTTAAATATTAAAGTGATTCGCCGACAAATCGACCCTGAGTGACATAAAACCATAAAAGTGATTACGTTGTTAATCAATCTCATTTTAAAATACATTCTTGATATTAGATAAAATAGTTAGGTACTATTCATTTATTTAAAAATAAATTCTAGCTGATTTAATTTAAATAGTTATTTTTTTAATCTTTAGCTAATGATACATTTGGTTGGTATGCGGACCTTAAGACCTTTGTGCCCTTAAGGACTGCCATAGGTTTGCCTAATGTGTGCGAAGCTTCACCTTAACTTCGAAAAAATAATCCCTTCTTTGACAATATTTTTTACATCCATTACTGTTTCCAGCCCGTGACCTGGGTCAATTTTTTATTCAAGCCATATATTTTCCACTCCCGGCTTTCTAGGTCTGTCGTAGCTTCATATGTCTTATAATCTAACTTAAGACTAGGATAGGCACAACATCCATTCCCCCGGCCGTTAATTTATCACCGTGAAAGGTTAAACCCACATTTCACCAATGATACATTTTTTCGACCATGCCGGGAATCGAACCCAGAACCTCAACATAAACAATCGGAAATAATATTCGAACTTCAATACTGTTGGGAAATATTTCATATTATTAAATTTGGTTTCAAATAAAATAAAGGGGGGGACTTCACACCCCCTCATCAATTACGTTTTGCGATATGATGAGCAGGGTAGAGCTCTAGAGGATAAGTATCCGAATTTGCTTGGTGCAAGAATGGGAAACCATTAAGGAAAAAAGAAAAACCTTAGTGTACCCGACTGAGATTCGAACCCCGATATCCTCGCCATCAGTAATCCAGTTTAACACGATAGTGACGCGTTAGATCATGTGAACCCCGATGCGGATAACTATATATTCTATTTATAAATATTCACTCAAATTTGACTTATTACTTTCAATGAGAGCTCAATTGGACCAACCCTCTTCAGTGGCCGAATGTTCTAAAGCGTCCGTCACTCTCGTGTTAAGACTGGCCTTCTGATGACGGGAAGATCGGGGTTAGAATCCCAGTCGGGTCTACTGAGGGTGGTTTTCCCCTAAAGGGTTTCCCACTCTCCTTCCACGCAAATACGGGTAAATTAGCTCTAAAATGCTTCCTTCCTCATTCCTACCCCATTATGTAATTATCAATATATTCGTATAACCTGAACAGGGCGCAAGATGCGGTGATAAAAAAAAATTGAACCAACCCGCATCCGTGGACAGACGGACTAAACGTCACACTTGTTTGGTCTAGTTTTCCTAGGTCGGAAAGGTCAGGGTTTGAATTTCAGCTGTGTGTGCAGAGCTATTTAAAAAAAATTATCTAAATGGCTTGAACATTTATCTTCATGCAACTGCGGGTACATTTTTTAAATATCACCTTCCTTATCTCCACTCCAAGAGTGTAATAAAATTTGCATTTGGTAATTGTACTTTTATTGTGGGTTCAGCTTTCCCTAGTGTCCTTTCGACTACCAAATAAAAGGGTGAGTTTTAAGACAATAGGATTAAAAACACATCTCGTCAGGATCGAACCCAGTCCTCCTTAGCGAGAGGAAATAATCCAGACCATTACACCAACTAGATTGGTCCACTATATTTAAAACGTTTGGTTCACTTTTGTCTTCTTTCTTTTGACCTGGAAGAGGGGTGGAAGATTGTTTATCAATGACTGATCTCGCTTAATTGTTTGGGACCGTTTGTGGTAGAGGAAGGATAGGAAGGCGTGTAGTAGGTAACAAACATGATAAAGAACTTGCCCCATCCCAGTCCCTCTTCGTGGCAAGTAATTAGAGTAGCTGGTCACATATCTAGAGGGGCCCGGTTCGAATCTGTTGGATCATAACGGATATATTTATTATTTTTATATGGCTTCGTCATGCTTTCCTATTATTGAATATTTATATGCTACAGTAGCCCCATGGCTTCTTTGGAGCTGAGTGACAGCTCACAGCTGACAGCTGACGGCTTTGAAAAGTTACTAGACCAAATTATGTATCCCTACGCCGAACCATATGATATGCAAAAAACATATGTTTAGCAGCTGTCACTTCTGACAGTCAAAATTTAGGTATATACCTAACTGTTGACTGTCAGAAGTCAGCTGTGAACTGTCAGTCAGCACCAAAGAAGCCATGGGGCTACTGTAGGTGTGAGTGTTTAGTATTATAGTTCAGTTTTCATAGAAAGAACTTATCCGGTAGCTAGAAGAGTTAGTAGATATACTTTCACGTATTCATACGCCGAGTCATGTGATCTGCAGTTGTCACTTTTGATAGATATTATCAATACCTATAAAATAACACTAATAATTAAGTAGCTCGCTTCGGTGGCCGACTGGTCTAACGCGCTACTCTCGAAGAAGAGTAGACTGCTAATGATCGAGGTTCGAATCTCGGTCGGGTGTAAAGAAGGTGATATTTTAAAAATGGACCCGCCTCGGTGGCGTAGTTAGCTAACGCTCTAGTTTTCATGTTGAGCTAAACTGCCGAGGACGGGGAAATTGAGGTTCGAATCTCGCTCGGGTGAACTGGAGGGTGTTTTCCCCCAAAATGGTTCTCCATCGTCACTTCACGCAAATGCGGGTTCACTTCCTCTATATTGAACCTTCCCAATTCTTAACCCATTAGCGTATTAGTATTTAAGCGTACAACCCGAACGGGTAGTAAGACGCGGTGCTAAAGATTACAAAACAATTTTGGTTTTACACTGAAAAATCTTGGTTTTTGAACATATTTCCTTTCTGCAATTAGCAATTAATTTTTTTTCTCTTAGCATTATGTCTTACTACCCATTCGGGTTATACGCTTATGTACTAATTACGGTAATGGGTTAGGTATGAGGAAGATTGAATTTAGAGAAAGTGAACCCACACTTGCTTGAAGAAAGTGGGAAAACATTTAGGGAAAAAAATTATACTAATAACACTATAATATTAGATGTTACATCTAACATAATGATTTAAAGACAGCTGATGAATTTTAAATAAACCACTTTACTGCCTGTCATAAAAACAGTACAATCATGTGTAATCATTTTAATTAAACTATGGTATCAAGCTGTTTATCTTTAATCAGGCCATTGCCTCTTAAAAAAAAAGCAACAAAAGCTAACATAAGCACAGAATAAGTTCATCGCTCTTTAAAACCCTCGATGACGGAAGGACTATACTTGAGGGCTATTTTTCACGCCCGGAAAACAAACAAAAAAGATGGATTTGGTCTCTTGTTTGTTACTAAAAATACCCCCCCGCCGCCTCTTAGATTCCAGTCCTACCCACCTTGGCTCAGTCTGTAAGCGTGTCTGTCTAGCGAGTTGAGGATCACGGGTTCGATTGCCGGTATGGCAGAAAAATTTGTCATTAGTGAAATATGGGTTTGCCCTTTGGCAATGGTGAATAATTATTGATGTCCGGAGTGTTGGCTATCGTGTTTGTTCTAGATTCAAGTTAATCTGTAAGTCGTGTGCTGATATAATCAGTCGGTTCAGAAACTGCACGTTAAATACCACAAATAGGTATTACTATTTTTAGCATCGCGTCTTACTACCCTTTTGGGTTATACACACTTACGTTAATGTGTAATGGTAGGGTGATTGTGGGAAGAAATGGAGGACCTACAGCTTAACGTGGGATCCGAACCACGGTGGAGGCCTGTCATTCCACACATTCACAAGTTGTGATTAATACACGTCTTGTCAGAGGTGAAGGAAGGGTTTGGCAATCGGCTAAATCTGTGCCGGGACCGAGGATTGAACCACGGACCCTCAGCAAAGAAGTCTGACACCTTACCTCCTAGACCACCAGGTCACCGTCTCGAATAGGTAAATGAAGTAAATAGTTTTTAAGTAATTTTACTTTTAATTTATCTTGACACCTCGGAAAGAGAAGTATTGTGTTGGTCAAAATAATCTAACTCGAGATTTTGATAACTCTCGACGTTTCATGACCCCCTGAAACAGTAAAATTAGTTTTCACGATGCCGTTTGTGTATCTCGATCTATATCTGAAACTAATCTACCGATTGGACTAAAAATTGGTATCTAAGGTCTTCATAAGGTCCCCTGAGGAGTTTTTGTACATTAGATCTCTAACCTTAAAATTAAGAGTAGCTTACTGAAGGGCAAAAAGAGATTAAATCGATTTTCTCAAAATCCGCTATAGCGATTTTTATTAACTTTTATATCAAGGCACTCTTTGACATCTAAACACACCCGTCCTCGTTGGCGTAGTTAGCTAACGCTCTAGTTTTGTGTTGAGCTAGACTACTGAGGACGGGGAGATCAAGGTTTGAATCTCGCTCGGGTGAACTGGGGGTGGTTTCTCCTAGATGGTTTTCCACTCTCCTCACGCAATTCGGGCTCATCATCTTAACTCATTATTAATATCTTAGCAATACCGCTAGGCTGCAATATAGAATTAAATTTTATTGCTGTTAAATTCAACAAAATGGATCTGGTTTTCCCATGAAAATGATTTAGTGAATTCCACAAGCAGGGTTACAATGTCATATTCCCAATATTTAAATATAAAATATTTATTATCTAGACTGTGTAATATTAAATATAAAAAACTTTTGTTTGAAATATATTTTTAAAATCAGTAGTGTCTGGCTGTCAGCCGATATTATATATTTTTAATATTTTATGTCTGAAAATATAAAAATTAATTGTTATGTTTTGGTGGGCAGAATGTCCTATTTTCTCAAAATATTTCTGTAAATGTATAAATTTTTTTCGGGTTTCTATTGTGGGTTCATGAAACGTTCGACATAACTGAAAATATTTAAATTTTAGCTAAAGTGAACGTATTTAATTATATCGAATTTATAATACAAAAACATTGTTTAAGGCCACTGACAAATACTATTTGGTTTGTCATGTCTATTACTTCATAGACAACAGAGATAACTTTTTAAAAGTAAATTAACTATTTATGTATTTTGTAATTTTATTAGCCTTACAATTAAAAAAATCAACTCAAAGTCTTCATGATAGTTGTATTAAGGCTACTTTTTGTTGTTGAGATTTTTACAAATTTTGACTTTCTCGAATACAATGAGATTTTTTTTAGCACCGTGTCTTACTACCCGTTTGGGTTATACGCAAATTATGTACAATAATGGGTTAGGGATCAGGAAGGCTTAATAAAGCATTAGCGTTGAAGGAAAGGGAAAAACCATTTAGGAAAAACCACCTTCAGTGCACCCAACCGGGGTCGAACCCCGATCTTCCCGTCTTCGGCAGTCTAGTCTAACACGAGAGTAACGCGTTAGACCACGCTGCCATCGAAGTGGGTTACAATAAGATTCAAGGGATTAGCGTCCCTTCTCTAATCACAATACCTACTCTTTCCAAGGGTTCACGAGAAAGTTGAAATTAAAACTATAAGAAAGTGTCGGCATAACAACGAAACACCTGATGGCCCCCCCTCGTCAGATACGGACTTGCCAAACGAGCACGCGGAGGTTTTGCTAATCTCACAGAGTTTTTTTTGTTGCTTTTTTAATATTCTGCTCGAACGTGAGCGTTCCCTTTTTGGCTACACTTCATCGGCACTAAATGTCTCTTTCTCTTTCTCTACGGTCGACCCTTGCATCCAGATGAGCTGCCTCTTAGAAGATCTCATTCTCACATCTAAAACTCGCTAAAACCCTCCCCATTCCTCCACCTTCAAGGACAAAGTTCATCATATAAAGTCCAACTTTAATAGGAAAGGCTTTTTATAAAATACTACAAACTTTATTTTGGCGGCCAAACTTGATTATATTTTAGTTAATTATTAGTATTATTTTAATAGTATTGATTACATCCATCAAAATTGATAGCTTCATATTAAGTTACTTGACTTATGAATAGGCAAAATTAATTTTAGTAACCTTTCTAGCTGTTAGATATATCAAATTGTAAGAAAATTGGATTATAACTACTGGTCCCCAAACCTAAGGAAGGACTCGTCTTGATTCGAGTATCCCAATCAGTGGGCCCGCTTACTAAATGTCAGCAATCAGCATCCTCTAATCTGGTTTGCCGGTGGCAGAGGAGTCAGCGTTTGAATCCTGGCCGGGCCTAATACATTGGGCTTATCATACAGTAAGATTATCTCCCGCTTTACTCCCAAGCAAATGTCGATACATTCCCTTAAAATTTTATTGTATTCATCCTTACACCAGCAATGTAATTAAATGTGAAAGTTTCGGATGGGTAGTAAGAGGTGGTAAAAAAAACTTGTGTCGTGATTATGACTTAAGGTGGGGTGGAAGGGGACGTGAGAAAAGGCCTGCATTTTTACAGTTTTTTTTATAGCAAAATATTTCACTTATAAATTTACTTAAGAACTAAGTCCTATGTCATTAAACATGAGGCCTATACATTTTGAAAATAGTTCCTCGCTCACCGCTGTTTTATCCAAAATAGTCCACGATTTTTAACATTTAATATTTTTAGCACTGCATCTTACTACCCGTTCGGGTGTAGTCTACTGTTGACGTTTGATTACTTTACTAGGAAACCATTTATATAGTCTTGGTTAAATAACTTTTGTTTTAAAATAAATATTATTTGGTTAGTGCTTATAATAACAACTTAACTGTGAATGTTTGGAATGCTAGGCCTCCACCGTGGTTCGGATTCCACGTTAAACTGTAGGTCCTCCATTTTATCTCACATCACCATTACACATTAGCGTAAGTGCGTACAACCCGAACGGGTAGTAAGACGCGGTGATAATAATAATAATAATAATAATAATAATAATAATAGTAACAACAACAACTTAAACGTATTTTATTGAAGTTTATTAGGGCTTTTCTAATACATCATTAAACAAATTATTATTTATATAGAAATGAAAATATGAGGGAAGGTTCCCAAACAAAAAAGAACAAATTTTGTCAAACACGAGAGAACAATTTTTTTTTCAAACAACAAAAATGTTAAAAATATTTCAAAGTTCGAATGAATACCCTTAAGGTGGGATGGAATGAAATAACTAGAGTTTAGGTCAGTATAGCCAGATTTCACTACGAATAACCATCTGGATGGCCTTTTTTCCTAACAGAATAATACTAACAACAAGTTCCGGTAGGAAAGTAGTAAAAGTGTGCGAAGCTTTGGAAGCTTCGACTTCGCTTCGAATATGCGTTTGCTTTGACTTCATTTTGATGTTAAAATTCCGGATTTTACGGTTAAGAAGGTTCGACAAAAAAAAAAGTTAAATTAAAAACACACATTTATGTGGTCTTTTTGCTGTTATTTTAATCACAAATTAATATTTTCATTAAAAAAAAGGTCAAAATAATGAAACTACATTTTGTGATATTAGCTTGATTTTTTATTTTAAGAAGTATATTAATTATGTTTGAAATATAGCATTGTGTAAATTATATTTAATAGGCCTTATGTTTATTTACATAAGTTAGTTATGCAAACTTTTATATTTTTATCTAACATCAAACGTTTTTTAAAAATATTTGAGCTTCGATTCTATTTCAGGAATATCTCATATTATTCGATTCGACCTCGCTTCGAATTGAAAAAGTGGACTTCGTACAACCCTAGTCAAAATAGTCCTTTCAAAAGGTTATTCATAAGAAAATCGAGCTATATCTACTGAAGAAAGGTTTTAATTAATTCGATAAAAAAAAAAAATTTGTTTTAAAAACTGCCAAAAAACCAACAACTTCATCTTGCCCTGAATTCGCGTTTCTTCTCATCCCACCTTAAAGAGATGCCGATGTTTCGTTGTCTACGGAAGTAAATCGTCATCTCCCAAATCAATTAGGTCGGGTTCTTCCAAGGGTAAGAATTTCAGTTGACTCTTTAGATCCTCCGGAGAAGAGTTCGTGTTTAATATCTTAAAGCGACCGATAGGCCGACGACGACACCCGGAGGGTTCGTCGGATTCGACCAGCGGTGACTCGCGCGCCCACATCAACGTGTAACTCACGACGGCTATGAGAGCGAGGTAAATGCACAACAGAAGCACGCACGCCGACAGTAAGAAGAGGGTTGTCCCGGTGAGGATACGGTCAAAGTCCACGGCCTTGAAACAGTAGTAGAGGCAAGGTAGAAGGTTGAGGCTCACGAAGAGGTTCAGACCGATCGCCAAGACGGTGTTCCTCGACAGTTTGAGGCTTTTCATTCCACACCCCCCAAAAAAAACTCCTCAACGGGTTTCTTCGGTTTTTAACCTGAAAAGTACGGTTATTTAATCCGTGCATTCTCTGAATCGACTTATTGTGTCGTTACACTACTTACCAACTAGCTTAATTTTTAGACCAGATACACTATCAACATTTCACCAATTATTCAATTTTTTTTTTTGTATTCATGATGGAGATTGAATCGAACCCGAAGCCTTCAATTCAATTGGTTGACTAGCTACCAAATGAGCCAAGGTGCTGGAAAAAAAAAGTACAACAACGCACTATTACTAAATTATTTATATTATTACTAAAGTAATAATTATCACATCATAACAGCAAACCAACTCTTTGGTTGAATTATAAAGGGTACAGAGGAAAAAGTGGATATGTCAAAATTTAACTCAAATTGAGTTAGTGCTGCTATCTGTTGGACAATCATTGAGTTAGTGCTGCTATCTTTTAGACAATCATTTAGCTAGTGCTGCCATCTGTTAGACAATCATTGAGTGAGTGCTGCTATCTGTTAGACAATCATTGAGTTAGTGCTGCTATCGGCTAGTCAATCATTTAGATAGTGCTGCCGTCTGTTAGACAATCATGATACCTTTCTAAAAAAACTTTAGATTATGGTACAAAAGAGGTCCCTGTCATATTTAAATTAATTTAAAAAAGTATTTGCTGAAGTCCTTATGGGGCTTGAGATATAAAAGTTGTTCTGGAAAATTTGTGTAGTGTGACTTCCCCTATTTCCCCCCGTACCCTTCATATATATATATATATATATATGAACGATCGTTCCAAATTTTAATAGATCTTAGGTGGTAAGTTAAAAAAAATCATGACGGAGTGAAAGAAAAAAAAATCATAAATGCCCATGACATCCCGTCAAAAATATATGTTGTTTTATTTATCTGACTTACTAGGATTTAAAAAAAATGATTATTAATAAAACTCAGTGGTACGTCGCGTAGCCCCTTGAAAGACTTCACGCACCCCTGGGGGTACCCGTACCACAGTTTGATAAGCCCCGCTTTAGGGCATTTCAATTTTTAATTATTGTCAAACTAGGTTTAAATTCCGTGTAGAAGGCAAATTACTCAGTCAACGAGAAAGTATCACTAGCTGTTGGATCACATGGCTTAAAATAAATGTTTTGTGTCGTTTTCTGGTTCTACTTCTCTGTCTTGGATTATACTCCTTTCCGCTTTTCACCCACAAATTTTTTTTTGTCATTTTAAAAAAAGGAGGGGAAAGAAAACTACGAAACTTCTAATCTCAAGGTAAAGAGGATAGCTCGCTGCTAGTTCTCAAATATCTTAAAATTTTCTGTTAAAAATACTCTATTTATTAAAGGAAGACTAAATATGGAGCCATTTTTCATCAAGCCTAGTCTCGTATCTCCACACATATGATTAAAATGTCATTGAGAATAGACCCGAACATAACGCCGCATTTTAACACTTTTGATTATTAATAAAACTAAAACTATAGGGTTGTTAAGGAATAAATATTCCTATTGGAAACTTGCCATTTTATATTGGTGTGAACCATATTTTGAAATAACGCATTGTGTAATCAAATTTCACGTTAGGGCTGAACGTCTGCGTGGCAATTTCTTGGGTGACACCCTTAACAAACTCGTACAAATCAGTCAGTAGAACTTCCATGAAAATTATCTAGCTATAATCAGAATTTTAAAATATGATTTCAAGACTTAATGGTTGTCAATTCTTTTGTATATAAGTGAAACATTTTTTATTTGGTGCCCTACTACCCGTCAAGGATACACGCATTTGATTATACTAATTAAGTAGGTATAGGAAGGTAGAATTTTATCTGAACTGTACTCGCATTTGCGTGAAGAAATCATTAATGAAATTATACTTCCCACAATACACCCATGTAGAAGTTAAAACTCAACGGGTTCGGGCTACAAGCGAATCAAAATTATTGAATACAATCATCAATAAAAGCAAAATTATCGGTTAAATTTGAATCTCCACAAATAAACAGCTATATTACTGTACAATATGTGTAAAACCAAGTTTGGGAGAACTAATTAAGTTTTATATCAAGCTGAGATGCACAAATATTGTTATTAAAAACCGCCAGCGTTTTATCATTCAACAATAACACAATTCATAGTTATTCTAACACTATCAGGGTTAATTAAAAATATTACTACCTTAAATATTATGAATATTCCAAATATTATAAGTTAATATCAGAGATAACATTTTTCCTTGAAATTATTGCTTTCGACAAAGTGTGTAAACTGTAAAGTTTAACATCTACAACAATTAACTTTTATTTTATCATGTGTACCAATTTAAGTGCGTAGAATAAGTTTTCCTTTTATATAACGTAATTGAAATACAAAGAAATTGTGGTAATTTTTATATTGAATATGCATACAGAATATAAAAACACTATGGTGGCATTTACAAAAAAATAATTTATCTCCATATTTTGACAAAAACAAGTATTTTTTGTTTGGCTCCAATTATAAAAATAAATAAATTATAATATTTGGCATACTATTTTTCTGGGTGTTTGCCAAGGTATTTCTTCAAAAAACGGGTATTTTTTTAAAATACAATTTTCGTATTTAAGAATATTTCTCTCATTTACCGGGTAATATGAACAATTATTTAGGCAAGTTATTATTAATAGACAGCGCATCCGGCATCAGTTAAAGTCCAATTTTCATAGGAAGGGTTGAAGTCTCAACTTACCAAAAACTGACATTACCAAAACCTTTTAAAAACAGAAAACCTCGGGGGTGATTGTGTTAAAACACGAAAAAAATCAACACCTAGAAAATTTTCTAGATCTACTTTCACGCATTTTATGTCAACTGCTGTGGTATTCAACTGTAATTTTTGATAGATATTATCAACACCTATAGAACAACACAAATAAAACAGTAATATGTTTACTGGAGAGTGATTTTTTTTTAAAAAAAGCTCTTAAAATTCTGTTCAAAATTTATGTCTAAAGAGTGTTTCATATTAGTAGAAAAAATATGTTTGGTATTCTAAGGAACACTTATATACCTAACCGTAGTTTTAACTGATCAAAGATTTTTTTTAAAAATTTGCCTAGAATTATTTTTTATTATTTACTAGGGGTGTACGATGCTTCGAAACTTCAACTTGGTTTCGAGAAAACATCAGCTTGGACTTCGTTTAGAAAAAAAGAACTAGCTTCAACATTCAACATTATTACAAAGTTTCGCCAGTAAATAGATGGACAGCTAAAATACTCACTTTAGGATCATGTTGCCATTCTGAGCTGTTACATATTAATATTAACATGAGAAGAAATCTGAAGTAATCCTGTTGTAAGTTGTGATAGTAACTTGATCTGTCAGAATAAAACAAAATATTACAAATAATTGTGCATTGCAAAATTATTTTAAAATAAACTTAGTTCATAAAGTTATGCAAATAAATACGAAATTTTTTTTTCAAGCATAAAACCAATAAAAAAAATCGAACTTTGGTTCAGCTTCGAGAATAATTTGTATTCGATTAGAGTTCGCTTGGAATTGAAAAGGTGGACTTTGCACACCCCTATTAGTTACGATTGTGTCCTACCTTTTATTTGTAACTAGCAGGAGTACCCGGCGTGGCCTCGGGATTTCGTGGTTACCCCTGGCAACGCTTTTCTTTGCTTCAAACAGACTGAAAAAAACTCTTAATTTTATTCTTACGACTCAGTTTTTAATCAATCTAAAAATATATAGTTAAAATTTTAAAATTCTGGCTTCGAGGTGCACATGTTTGTGAATAGGTGCAACTATCTATTTACCTATCTATCTACCTATCTAACTACCTATCTAACTACATACCTACCTATCTACCTATCTATCTATCTATCTATCTATCTATCTATCTATCTATCTATCTATCTATCTATCTATCTATCTATCTATCTATCTATCTATCTATCTATCTATCTATCTATCTATCTATCTATCTATCTATCTATCTATCTATCTATCTATCTATCTATCTATCTATCTATCTATCTATCTATCTATCTATCTATCCATATATCTATCCATCTATCTATCCATCTATCTATCTATCTATATATCTATCTATCCATCTATCTATCCATCTATCTATCTATCTATCTATCTATCTATCTATCTATTTAGATATTTATTAAATTATATTAATACAAGCCGTTAGATCTAAGTGAGCGTTGGCGTGTTTGACTTTAGCTTCAAGGCTTTTTTTTTTACATCTCAAACGATGGAAAAATAATAATACAAGAAACAGTTCTATATTAATTTAAGACGACGATTTCTTTTAAGGCAATCATCGTCTTTGTGAATCGAAGTGACCATCGGACCCTAGGCAATATTGTCCTCCGTGACCTAGGCTTAGGGCCGAATCCAATCCTCTATGGAACGTTATCCCCCTCCCCCCCCCGCCCCTCTACACTAAAAGGTTGATTAAGTGCCCGTAATCACGATGCACTCGCCGTAATAACCGCCTCAAGGTGAGACCCCGATTGTCTTTTGTTCCGCGGTACGTACTCTCTACAACTTCCGGTGACCACCACGACGGCCATTGTTTCTCGCACGTCACCGGTACAATGCCAAGGTCATTCGTGGACACGATACTAATTAGTAATTATTAATAATAACCCATTACTACTATATTTATTAGTTAGTTTGGTATGGAGAAATTGCCGGCCCCTGGGGCCGAGGAAGTTAGTAGTGGTCGACTACAAGTCTAAGGAATCTGGTTCGATTCCAGGTGATTTTGAAGTAAGATAGGTAGGCCAATATCTAATATTTTATCTCGGGTTCGTACTATTGTCGTACTAATAATGATAATGACCTGTCTTGGATACATCACTCATAGCTCAGTTTGTGGAAAGATTAGCCAGTACTAACGTACCGTTGTCCAGGGGACACCCGATTGTACTAATCGACCAAGTATTATTATTATTATTAGTACCACGTTTTACTAACCGTTCGGGTACTATGCTTGTATTAATTACGCTAATACTCTCAGGGATGAGGAAGTTTATATTTAGATGACATGTACCCGTATTTGCATGGAGGGAGAGTCGAAAAACATGTTAGAAAAACCAGCCTCAGTACACCCGACCGAGATTCGAGCCTCAATCTCTCCGTCTTCGGCAGTCTAGTCTACTGCGAGAGTAGCGCGTCAGACAATTCGGCCACCGAAGCGGGTAAGGGGGCTAATTGATCTACCACTACAGATTTGATGGTTTTTTTTTTAATGCTGCGAGTCAGTATAAGCTTCTTTTTTTTTTGGTTGAACCGTGTATTATCACACGTCCGGGCTATTCACGTTTAACTACGCTAATGGGGTAGGGATGAGAAAGGTAGAACTGAGAGGAAACGTACCCTCATTTGCGTGGAGAATGTATCAGAATAGATTTAAAAAAATCTCAATATACCTGGCCGGGATTGATTCTTGCCTCAACCTCCCAACCACCGGGAAACCAGATTGGATGATCTTGACGTATAGACCGCATGCCCACCCAACGATTATGGTAACTCTAACATAAAATTACTCACTTTCAATATACATGTATAAATGTATATCAGCCCACGACTTACAAACTAAACTAACTCTAGAACATACTAAACCCCGCAGTGCTCAGACTTTTATTCCATACCTGTGAAAGGGTAAACCTCAGTTTTACAGACAATTAATCTATCGGGCTGTGACGGTAAATCTAACCCGGACGCTAATAATGTTGGTACCACTGTCTTCGTCCCCAGTTGGAGTATGGCGAGGAGATATGGAGGGAGATATTGGAGAGGGCCGGTTGCAAATACACCGTATTCAACACCCACCAGATATACCCCGACAATCTGGTACCGAACCTGGCCGCCGCTAGCGCTGAGGTCACCGGACCAGGAGCCACCGCGGAGCAGTTCATGGAGTTCTTCGGGCGTTGCTTCGTCCGCTTCTTCAGCAACTTCGGGTGAGTACCCAAGGAGGTGAAGGAGAGAACGTGACGTCATAGACTTGCCAACCTCCTTATTTGATACTCTTAATACTTTCTTTACAGTTTACAAGAATAAATTATAGGCCTAGCTCATTTTTGTATTTAAAGTTGACTAAAGGCATTTTTTTCAAACAAATCAATCTATACAATCTTTGAGAACAGGATAAGGAAGATTAAGTTTAAGTAAATAGAGTCCGTTCGAAATTTTGAATCCCGATTTGAATTTTGCAAGAATTCGTATTCGATTCGGAACAAATTGGAAATTAAAATAAATAGTACGGTGCACGATGCAAACTTTCTCTCTCTTTACTGTTAAAATAAATAAATAAATAAATAAATAAATAAATATATATATATATATATATATATATATATATATATATATATATATATATATATATACTAATAGCTTGTAAGATTTATGAAAATATACACTGTATACTCTGTTGCAGAAACAAACCTTTAAAGAGCCTTAGTGAAATAATACATACTGTTACAGAAACATTGAGAGAAAAAAAGGAGCATTTCTGTCCAGCAAAGAGCGTAAGACGCAATTTCATTTTCAACCAGAGTACACGAACAAATTGGTTAGTCGGGGTGGACTTGGACGACTAGGTTATTTGTTTGCGGCTTCTTATGATAGAGATAGGGTGTAATGAGGAGAACTTGATATAACTAGCTCAAGATAGGGATAGAGTGTAATTAAGTGGACTGGATAAAACTAGCTCAAGATAGGGATAGGGTGTAATGAGGTTAACTAGATAGAACTAGCTCAAGATAGGGATAGAGTGTAATTAAATGGACTGGATAAAACTAGCTCAAGATAGGGATAGGGTGTAATGAGGTTAACTAGATAGAACTAGCTCCAACAGTTACAGGTGGCGTACTTTTGTAAAGGCAGCAATGAATTTTCAAGTTCTTAATGCCATAGAGTAATAAGATAAATAATATACGCTCACATCTCCAGTTTAAGTTGGAACGCAAGGGAGGGCGAGAAAAGATAAGTATTTTTTGCAGTTTTTATGGCAAAACTTTTTTTTTTTGACAAAATAAATATAATATTCTCCAGTTCAAACATAGAATTTACTTTTCTTCACATGGTGACGTCAAAATTTCTTGAATATCTGTCAAGGGTGCTCTGGAATTTACTGAGAGTTTTTTCCCTTCATTTAAAAAGTTTGTTAAAAATGCCACCATGCTCATAACAGATATTCAGGAACTGTTGATATCACAATGTGAGGAAAATTAAGCTATATTTTTGTATTGGAGCAATATTTGATTTATTTTGTCAAAAAAAAAAAAAGTTTTGCCATAAAACCTGCAAAACTACTGGCCTTTTCTCTCGTCCCCTTCCATCCCACCTTAATGCATGTTTATTTCATCACCTCCCCTGTTAACACCCTTAAGGCTAAAGGTAATAAAGGGCCCGTTGTTTTTCGCAGCTATGACCAGACCATCAAGGCCACGGGACGATATTTCTCCGACTTCTTGCAGAGTGTGGACAACATCCATCTGCAGATGAGGTTCACCTACCCCAAGATGAAGAGCCCTTCCATGTACATCACCCACGTGGACCCGGAGGGCGTGGTCTTGGTATACCGCAGCACGCGACAAGGGTTCATTCAATACTTTATGGGTAAACGCTTTTATTAATTAATTAATTAATTAATTAGCATTGGTTTTAAGATGAGATAGAAGGGAATGCGAGAAAAGATCAGTGATTTTACAGTTTTTATGGCAAATAAATATTTTGGCCAAAATAAAAAAAATATTGCTTCAGTACAAATATAATATTATTTTCTTCACAAGGTGGACTCAAAATTTCTTGAATATTTTCTCAAGGGTGTCCTGAAATTACTGACATCTTTTTCTCTTCATTTAAAAAGTTTCTCATCTAATTCTGCTGTGCTCATGATAGATATTCAGAAATTGTTGATATCACCATGTGAAGAAAATTAAATAACAGGTTGGTACGGAAGCAATATTTTTTTTTTATTTTGGCTGATAAAATGTTTTGCTATAAAGACTAAAAAAAAAGGGCCTTTTCCCACGTCCCCTTCCATCCCAACTTAAGTTTATTATTTACCAACAGAAGTACCCGGCTTTGCCCGGGGTAACCGTGCAAAGCATTGCGCAACTACGCCGGGCTAACGCTCTTCTTTGCTTCAAACAAACAGGAAAACAAACTCTTCATTTTATTTCTACCAACTCAGTTTTAATAAATTTAAAACCAGCTTCTTTGGTCGCATGGTCTACTCTCCAAGGCATCACTCTCGCAGTAAACAAACTCTTCATTCTATTAATATAGATAGATACGTGCCTGCTATTGAGAAGAGAAGCACTCCTGAAGTGTAAGGGAGTGCTATAAAGGGAATACTTTGTACCTCTGGCTACATATGCAGCAAAAACTTGGACATTGGATGTAAGAAAGAACAAGAAAGTGGATGGGAGTAAAAGTTTTTGAGTATAATTATGGCTGTCACGAGGAGAAAAAAGATTAGGAATGAAGTGGTCCGGGCAAGATTTGGGGCACAGGGAATACATGAGATAATAAAGGAAGCAAGGGTGAGATATATTATTACTCAATGCTCATGACAGATATCCAACAACTGTCGAGGTCAACATGTGAAGAAAATTAAACTCTGTGTTTCGTCTGGGAAATATTTGATTAATTTCGGCCAACAAGTGTTTTCATAAAAAAAACCCTAAGAGAACACTGATCTCTTATCGCGTCCCCTACACTCCCACTCCTTATTTCTTTATATATATCACAGGAAAAGTTCCAAATGGTCGTGATATTATCTCCAAGGCCTCCCCATTCGAATGTTTGGTTGAATTGCTTTCCCCTCCATTTGGTAAATTGCTCCTGTGATCTCGCCTGCGCGTGTTTCTTCCACTTGACCTAGTCTCACGAGCCCCTGAAAGTAACTGCTGCGGAGCCAACACTTCGTACTGGCTCGGTAGGGAGACTTTAGTCCGTGGTTTCATACCCTTCAAAATAAACCACTTATATGTTTATATTAGGGATTTTATTACCTTCAATAGACACCGACTACTCTTCTATATAATTTATTTTATTTCTTATAAAGATACCAATCACTCTTCTATATAATTTATTTGGTTCCTTATAAAGATACCAATCACTCTTCTATATAATTTATTTGGTTCCGTATAAAGATACCAATCACTCTTCTATATAATTTATTTGGTTCCTCATAAAGATACCAATCACTCTTCTATATAATTTATTTTATTTCTCATAAAGATACCGATCACTCTTCTATATCATTTATTTTGTTTCTTATAAAGATACCAATTACTCTTCTATATAATTTATTTGGTTCCGTATAAAGATACCAATCACTCTTCTATATAATTTATTTGGTTCCTCATAAAGATACCAATCACTCTTATATATAATTTATTTGATTTCTTATAAAGATACCAATCACTCTTCTATATAATTTATTTGGTTCCTTATAAAGATACCAATTACTCTTCTATATAATTTATTTTGTTTCTTATAAAGATACCAATTAATCTTCTATATAATTTATTTGGTTCCTTATAAAGATACCAATCACTCTTCTATATAATTTATTTGGTTCCTCATAAAGATACCAATCACTCTTCTATATAATTTATTTTATTTCTCATAAAGATACCGATTACTCTTCTATATAATTTATTTTGTTTCTTATAAAGATACCAATTACTCTTCTATATAATTTATTTGGTTCCGTATAAAGATACCAATCACTCTTCTATATAATTTATTTGGTTCCTCATAAAGATACCAATCACTCTTCTATATAATTTATTTTATTTCCCATAAAGATACCGATTACTCTTCTATATCATTTATTTTGTTTCTTATAAAGATACCAATTACTCTTCTATATAATTTATTTGGTTCCGTATAAAGATACCAATCACTCTTCTATATAATTTATTTGGTTCCTCATAAAGATACCAATCACTCTTCTATATAATTTATTTGGTTCCTCATAAAGATACCAATAACTCTTCTATATAATTTATTTGATTTCTTATAAAGATACCAATTACTCTTCTATATAATTTATTTTGTTCCTTATAAATATACCAATTACTCTTCTATATAATTTATTTGGTTTCTTATAAAGATACCAATTACCCTTCTATATAATTTATTTAATTCCTTATAAGGATACCGATTACTCTTCTTTACAATTTATTTTGTTTCTTATAAAGCTATCGATTTAAAAATCATCCTCAAGATACTCTTGTATAAATGCTCATACAAACATTTATTCTCTACTGAATGTTTATACTATAGTTCACACACTCATGCCAAGCATGTTGCGTGTGCTGAAGGCGCTTTATTCAGCTATTAAGATTAATATATAATCGCACCTGTTTAATTTAAAATAGCTTTTGTTTTAACTCCTTATCTAAGTAGTCTAGTTATTCTAGCTATTCTAGTTAGTTAAGTGTATTGGATTAAATACTCTGAATGGTTGGAAGGTATATAATTCGAAGAATCGGAGTTTTCTTTTCGCAGTGATAACTGATAACTGACAAACTATTTTCTAAAGGACATCTACAAATAAGTTTTATATAGAGACTTGAACCGTTAATGATTTTAAATTTAGCTCACTGATAATCTATATTTAAGTTTTTACCCTTATTTTGGTTTTTTTAAACTTGGACCAAATAAGGAAGATAATTCAATTACAGACTACTTGCTTCTTGACAGTGATTTTAATGGCTATCTTTAGTTCACAATGTAACAGTTTGCTAACGCCAAATTCAACTGGTTATAACCCGCTTCGATGGCCGCGTGGTCTAACGCGCTACTCTCATAATAGAGTAGACTGCCAACGACGTAGAGACCTAGGTTCGAATCTCGGTTGGGTGTACTGATGGTGGTCTTTCCGAAATTGTTTTCCACTATCCCTCTACGCAAATGTGGGTATAACTCTTATTAATATAACGTCCCTAATTCCTTAGATAATAAAACGTAATTAGTACATAAGCGTATAACACGAACGGGTAGTAAGACGCAGGGCCAAACAAAAATAATCGTTTATAATATTTATATTATTTAGCACTGCGTCTTACTACCCGTTCGGGTTATACGCTTAAGTACTAATTACTCTAATGGATTAGGAATTGGGAAGGTTGAATTTAAAGGAAGTGAACCCGCATTTGCGTGGAGGGAGAGTGGAAAACCATTTAGGAAAAACCTCTCCTAGTTCACCCGACCGAGATTCGAACCTCGATCTTCCCGTCCTCGGCGGTCGAGCTCAACACGACTAGCGCGTTAGCCAACTACGCCACCGAGGCGGGTAAAAATAATTGTTATCACACATAACTATCCAAGGTAGTAAAAAGAGTAATTTACAAGGAGATTTGTTTCAAATCAGCTCAAAATGAACCTGCTTTGGTGACCGCATAGTCTAAGACGTGGCAATGACAGGGAGATTGGGCCTAGAGTCCCGGTTGGATATGAGGTTTTCAAAATAGTTTTACACTTTCTCTCCACGTAAATGCGGGTACACTTCCATTAAATTCAACCTTTGTCATCTATAACTCATTAGCGTAATTAATACACAAAAATGCGTACAGCCTGAACAAGTAGTAAGAAGCAGTGATAAAGAAAAAGCTCAAAATGAAAATAATTTAATTAAATATAAATATCAATGACATAACAAGCCATTGGTCACCATATCCAGGCGAAATCTCACTAAATCAACTTTCTGGCCAGACTTCTCGAAACTCGTCATTTATCTGTTTGTTCATCTTGTGCTAAAGGATATTGCTCACTATATACAGTGTTCCGTCCACAGGCCAACTGTACCAGATAGCAGAGGAACTGTACAACACATGTTGTTCACTACAGAGTGTTCTGTCTTCAGGCCAACTGTACCAGATAGCAGAGGAACTGTACAACACATGTTGTTCACTACAGAGTGTTCTGTCTTCAGGCCAACTGTACCAGATAGCAGAGGAGCTGTACAACACATGTTGTTCACTACAGAGTGTTCTGTCTTCAGGCCAACTGTACCAGATAGCAGAGGAACTGTACAACACATGTTGTTCACTACAGAGTGTTCTGTCTTCAGGCCAACTGTACCAGATAGCAGAGGAACTGTACAACACATGTTGTTCACTACAGAGTGTTCTGTCTTCAGGCCAACTGTACCAGATAGCAGAGGAACTGTACAACACATGTTGTTCACTACAGAGTGTTCTGTCTTCAGGCCAACTGTACCAGATAGCAGAGGAACTGTACAACACATGTTGTTCACTACAGAGTGTTCTGTCTTCAGGCCAACTGTACCAGATAGCAGAGGAACTGTACAACACATGTTGTTCACTACAGAGTGTTCTGTCTTCAGGCCAACTGTACCAGATAGCAGGGAGCTGTACAGCACATGTTGTTCACTACAGAGTGTTCTGTCTTCAGGCCAACTGTACCAGATAGCAGAGGAGCTGTACAACACCCAGTTGGCCATCAAAGTCCTGGAAGAGAACACCTCCGCCCCCGGTTCTCGCAAGGTCTTGGTCAAGTTCCGTCTCGACTTCGACAACCGGGAGTTCGTGTTCTCAAAGACGGCCAGCAAGAGTAACTTGGAGAGGTTGGAGCTACCCCCAGTCTCGTGTTCTGTCCTCATGAAGATGTTCCCCTTCGGTCTGGTCTACAACAAGGACATGAAGGTGTTGGCCGTGGGGGAGAAGCTACTGCAGGTAGGCACCCGTGTGGACTGTAAGTCTAGACCAGGGGTCGACAAACCAGTCGATGGTCGCTCTTGCGGAAATTTTCAGTCGATCTTGTTTGAAAATTGATCTAATATTTGAGGAAACTATAAAGTTTGAATCTTAAGCATATTTTTTAATTACTTTTTTTTGTAGTCTGAGTTTAATCCCTTATACCACTTGTTCATTGGTGCAGGTGGCTCCAAAACCAAGAAAATTAGAGAGATTAAAATTTATCAAAATATTTGAGTAAACCTGAGAGTATGGACCTTGATAATTTTTTTACCTCTAAGAGCCTAGTGTCTTAGACCACTTGACCGTTGATGGGGTAGTTCCTAGAAAAAAACATATGAAGCAGAAATTTGACTAGCCTCACCTATTTATGGAAAACTTAGGGGTGTTTTTTAAAATTTCTACATGGGGAAATATTGACATCTTATATCACGTGATCACAAGGTGTAAGAAATTTGGTAACTAATAGACCTAGAAATGTTCAACTTAGCTACGTGACAGGTAATGAATGACCGCTCGGAAAACAACGCCAGAAGAAATGAGTTCTTTGAGCCAACGAAACCGGCACGTGTCAGCGTCAGTGATACATTCTATCCACAACAGAGTGCAGCGCAACAAAGAAAAACACAAAAGCTTACTGCGAGACAAACCAGGGCAAATAAACCATGAAAAAATTGTGCATATACTCTTTTCATTCTTTATTATATAACAAAGCGAAGAATATATTAACATTTATTAACTATAGGACAAACTAGTATTAACACTGTCACGGTAGAATGAATATGTATTGCCAGAAAACAAAGTAAGTTTATATGTTGTTGACAAATGGGAAATTTAAGTCAGATTATACTATCAAATTCCTCTTTAAGCATCAGCACATATTTCAAGTATCCTAGATTAGAGTTGTAAATACTAAACTAACAAATTGTCATTGCAGTGCAAAAGGATAAGAAAGTGCAACATTTAAAGACCAAAAGAGCGTTAAATAATAATATAAATTAATGTGTACATCAGGAAACTGCATTTACGAGTATGGGACATGTTATCAGGTTAGGGCCAGTTAAGTTAAAGATGAGAATGGCAATCTGATTACAGACACGAACAACGTCTTGAGAATATGGAAATACCATTTTAAGCATTTTAAATGTTCATAAAGAATCCAAATTGGGTGAGGCTATCGAAATCTATTCTGCTGAACTATTAATCCCAGAGTGAAGTCAAATAAGCTATTGAGAAGTTAAAAAACCATAAAGCTACAGGTAGAGATTCAATTCCAGCAGGGTTAATAAAGGAAGGAAGTGAAATTTTAGTAACAAAAATGCATAAAATGCTATGTTCCATTCGAAACGATGAGGTATTACCACAATAATGGAATTAAGGTATTACATCACCCATTTTCCAAAAAAAGGAGATAAAACAGATTTTAATAACTATAGAGGTATCTCACTACTACCAACATGATATAAAATTGTATATAATATAATACTAATAAGATTGACGTCATATGCAGAGAAAATAATTGGGGATAATCATGTCAATTTTGACCAAATAGATCACAAACAGTTTTGATTTTTACCACCTACTAGGCAAATATCAGAAAAAAGTGGGAATACAACATTACGGGAAATCAATTATACATAGATTTAAAAAAAAAAAGCCAATGATTAAGTTAAAATAAAAAGTTACATGAAATTTTAGTTAAGTTTGGGACCAATACGCATGTCAGGGTATGGTTTGTATGTCATTTATCAGATAATTTTGAAATAAATGGGCTTAAACAAGGAGATGTATTCTACCCATTAATTTTTAATCTAACCTATGTTATTAGGGTAATGGAAGAGAGTAGGTAAGGATGGACACTAAACGGTACATTGCAGCAGATGATTTAGCTTTATTGCATAATAGTAAGGAAGCTGTTACAGGAAATACAGAAGTTTGATTAGAGCCTAGTAATGAAATATGTCAAGAAGTGTAAGCTGAAAATACTATGTATATGGCTACACAGAGAACAAAGATTGGAGATGATAATTTAAAGCTTAAATCGAACAACATATCGTTTGACGGGGTTAATGAGTTTAAATATTTAAGAATAATTTTAACTAGCACTAGCCTTATTAGAGTGGAAATTAGAAAAATTGTATAATAGGGAAATGCATGCTATTACTAGGTCAGTAAGTTGTTGACAGCTCGCCTGCTTTCAAGGAATGTAGAATTCAGAATATTCAAAACAATAGTTTTACCGGTTCTCTAACTTACATGACGAAAATCTTTTTAAGATTTTAGAAAATAAGGTGCTTAAGAAGATAATGGGTCCAAAAAGGAACGGATATAATAAACTGGAGAGTGGAGGAGGTTATTTAATTATTAGATACATACCCTTTACTCATCACAGGACATTGTTAAGAGAATAAATTCTCGTAGATTACGATGGCCAGGACATACAACTCGAATGGGAGACAGCTAGACAAAGCTACTCAATCTATTTTCATGCATTCATACTTATAGTAATGTTATCTGGAGCTGTCATTTTTGATAGTCAATACTTATAAAATTACACCAACTATAACTTAGAGGAAAATTCTATTAATTTTGGTCGCAAAAAACACATTTGTATTTTACAAAGGGCTATTTTTTACCAATATCATACTATGGTTTGACCTCGAGACATTTTATGACCAGGTTTATGGTGACCCTGACGCCATTCTTGGGAGGCCCATCACGGATAACTTCAAACTTCGCCGTCCCAGAGGTGTTCCGTTCACGTGGAAAAACGTAAGTGAAATTTGAGTGTAGTATATGGGGTTACTCAGATCTCCAGGTAAAATACTATACAGGCTTTAGGAGGTGACAAGACAAGTGTTTTCAGTCAATGAACTTGGGGTTGGTGGCGCTATGATACGTCAAAATTGCCGCTGAATGCACCCGGTGGGTAGGCAGCTCATCACTCTTCAGCACATAGCAATAAGGGAAGTATAGCGTAAATTATAACTAGTAACAGGGATTGAACTGCCTGACGATAGGCACCATCCATCAAGGGACACCTCTAGTAGTCCTCTATAATCTTCAGGGTCACTCCAATAAGAACTTGAGATAACTTTGCTCTTTGACTTCCAAGAGACATCCATAGTAGTCCCTCATCACCTTCAGTCTCATAACAATAACTCAAAGTTCCTTTGCTTCTTGACCTCCAAGTGACATCCATAGCTGTACATTATCACCTTCAGGGTAGCTCAAATAAGAACTTAAAGTTACTTTGTTCCTTGACCTCCAAGAGACACCCCTAGTAGTCTCTCATCACCTTCAGTCTCACTCCAACAAGAACCCAAAGTTCCTTTGCTACTTGACCTCCAAGAGACATCCCTAGTTGTCCATTATCACCTTCAGGATAAATAACTCAAACATTAACTCGAGGCTACTTTGCTACTTGACCTTCAAAAGACACCCCTAGTAATTCCTTATCACCTTCAGGGTCACTCAAACAAGAACTAAATTTTCCTTTACTCCTTGACCTCCGAGCGACACCTCTAGTATTTCCTTATCACCTTCAGGATCACTCAAACAAGAACTCAATGTTCCTTCGCTCCTTCACCTCCAAGAGACACCCCTAGTAGTCCCTCATAACCTTCAGTCTCACTCCAACAAGAACTCAAAGCTAATTTGCTTCTTGAGTCTACAAAATACATCACTAGTTGTCCATTATCACCTTCAGAGTCACTCAAACAAGAACTCAATGTTCCTTTGCTCCTTCACCTCCAAGAGACAGCCCTGGTAGTCCCTCATCACCTTCAATCTCACTCCAACAAGAACTCAAAGCTAGTTTGCTTCTTGAGTCTACAAAATACATCCCTAGTTGTCCATTATCACCTTCAGAGTCACTCAAACAAGAACTCAATGTTCCTTCGCTCCTTCACCTCCAAGAGACAGCCCTGGTAGTCCCTCATCACCTTCAATCTCACTCCAACAAGAACTCAAAGCTAGTTTGCTTCTTGAGTCTACAAAATACATCCCTAGTTGTCCATTATCACCTTCAGAGTCACTCAAACAAGAACTCAATGTTCCTTCGCTCCTTCACCTCCAAGAGACAGCCCTGGTAGTCCCTCATCACCTTCAATCTCACTCCAACAAGAACTCAAAGCTAGTTTGCTTCTTGAGTCTACAAAATACATCCCTAGTTGTCCATTATCACCTTCAGAGTCACTCAAACAAGAACTCAATGTTCCTTCGCTCCTTCACCTCCAAGAGACAGCCCTGGTAGTCCCTCATCACCTTCAATCTCACTCCAACAAGAACTCAAAGCTAGTTTGCTTCTTTAGTCTACAAAATACATCCCTAGTTGTCCATTATCACCTTCAGGGTAACTAAAAAACGAACTTGACCTTCAAACAAACACCCCCCCTAGAAGACCGTCATCACCTTCAGGGTCATTCCAACAATAATCTGAGGTTCCTTTGCTTCCCGGTTGCAGACCCTGGACCTCAGGTGCGTGCTGTTTGAGTTGGAGGTGGTCAGGGTCCGTCCCGAGGAGGAAGAACTTCCTTCGACCCCGGTGGTCGAGGGCAGTAGTGGCGTGGTGGAGCTGCCCAATCTGGATCGTAGGGGCAGCCAGGGCACGCGCTGCATCCTGCTGAAAGGGCAGATGACCTTCGTGAAAGACATAAACTGCATCATCTTCCTCTGCAGCCCTATGTGAGTTGTACTAATAGAGATAACGTTCGTTAACAAGAGAGGATACATAGGTACAGTCAGATTCAGACAGGAAGGAACTTGTGTGGTAGTTATAGAAATTACTAAAACAATTTTAATGTATGCATACGTCAAGTCAATTATGATAGATAATTTCAATACAGTAAAATAACGATAATAATATAGTAAAATGTTTTCAAGGTTGACTGCAATACATATGTTTATTTTTACTAAAAAGTTATATCTACCAGAATTCTACTACACATCTATTAATATATATGATAATATTATTACTAAGTTTGACACCTTCTCTGAGTCGATAGTGTGTCTGGCACTGATAGATATCTCGATTATTTCTGAGCCCCAAGATTAATTTATTGGGGGACTGGATTGTTTCACTCTCCAAGCGATGATAAAATTGACAGCCAGGAATCTGGTTGCAACGTAGTACCTTGAACTATGTTAGAACTTTCCTCTAAGTATTAGCCAAGGGAAAATTAAATGTCTATCTATATAAATTATTGGTTTTTGTATAGTATTTTCTTAGGGCAGGAGTTAGCAAACTTCTTTGGGCTGCGATCGACTTATAAATTTTTCATAGGTCTCACGATCACCCATTGTTTCTCCACTCTACGTTTGATTTTTTTGGTCTATACCTTCCTTCAATTAAATCTTTGCTCAAATACTTGTGTCTCTAACCTTTATATTAAAAACAACAGAATCAATGAAACGTATATTCTCATATTAAACTATTTAAATTTAAAAAACACACTACCGATTATGGCCGATCAATGTAGTTTTATTCACACTAAAATATTATTTGAAAGTACTTGATACATTTGCGAGGCTAGAAGACTCAAAGATCGACTTTCAATGATAATGTAGTTTTCTTACGCGATCGACTTAAAGTTGCTGTAAGATTGACTGGTTGATTGCAATCGACTAGTGGACGACCCTTGTCTAAGGTGCTCGGTCGGACCCTAGCTCATTAAGAATACCACTACGTTATAGTCTGACACCTTATGTAAATCAGAGACGTTTCAAGTGGAAACTCACCTGCCCTGTCAGGTTTCAGCATCCATTGTCTGGGGAACAAATACCTCTATAAGGGCTCCTCCAACCCATCGTGGCTTGTGCCATCCGAGTGTAGCCACACATATAAAACGCGCGCAGCGAGCAGTTTAGGGAACGATGAGCCCGCGCCGGACATCGGATCTTTGTCATCACCGGACATATGTGAAAATCCCTCTACCCCACCTTGGCCAGCTTTCATCGGTGGGAGGATTTGGCTCCTCCTTGAGTGAGGGCTGGACCCGAACAAATTTCGACATATAAGATCCTAGAACCTCCTGATTTTAGTGGCTTGACTCTTTCACTATCCGAAGACAATCAGTAGACCAAGGTTTTAGTAATCTTGACCATTGCAGAAATGGTGGTGACCTTATTCGACGGTGATATATATAATATCTCTATCGTGAAACTGTAGACTGGCGATACATTAAATAGAACCCAATTTGATACAATTTTTTTTATATGTTTGGATTTAAATATTAAAAAAAGAAATTGTTTGACAAAAATTATCCTTAATATAAAAATTGGTTACTAATTATATTAAATAATGTTTTCATTTTTACTTTTCCCAGAGTCAACAACTTGGACGAACTCTCCAACATGGGCTTGTTTTTGAACGATTTGAATCTTCACGGGCTCAGTAGAGAGATGGTCCTGGCAGGTTGGCATCACTGCTCAAGGTAAACACCCCCCCACGAAGGGGTAAGCTGTGTTCACTTTCAACTAATCTATATATTTTAAAATGTGAAACGATTCCTTTTGGGTTTAGACATAGCTTGCCTTTATTTAAGAGCATAGAAAGGGGTGGGACGTCCAGGGCGTGGGGGTCCGGAAACCACCTGGAATTTTATGTACCTCCTTGCACCCAGGGAGAGACCATGTATAGTGTATACGTATAAAATCTTTCATTTATTCAAGGCTAGCCATGATTGCATTGAATGTTCTTGTTTTAAACAAATACCAAGAATTCACCATCTTATAGAATAGAACTGATGTTTTTGAATTAATAACAGCAAATATCTGTCCAACGTACTATGTCGCAATATTGCAGCATGCATCAGATACCTGGATGATGAAGGAGAGGGATGAAATTTCTGGGGAGTAGGCTGGGAGTGACAAGAATGGACTGGCTGAGGAACGAAAGGGTGAGAGAGAAGGAGGAGCACCTGCAGGATAGGATAAAGAAGATGAAATAGAGGAGATGTGGACATGTAAAGAGTATGGAAAAGGGAAGGATTTCATGGAATATGCTCTAAATGGAGGTGGCTGAAAGGAGGCCGAAAGGAAGACTCAAGGACCGGTGGCTGGAAGGAATGTGGAATAGATTAAACCAGCGGGAAGAAGATATGTGGTGGGAGGACAGTGGTAAATGAAGAGGCGAATTTCCCAGACAGACCCTGTCAGTTGTTTTGCTGTGTTTAGTAACACATCTGCATTTGCTTACTTTCCTTGCCGAACAATTTTGGATAAGTTTGTTAATATTTGTTTGTTCCAGGTTAGAGTTGATGTTTGAGAAGGCAGAGCAGCGATCAATGGAGCTGGAACACAGCTACTCGTTACTAGACTGCTGGAAGAGGAGGGGGGATGAACTTTTGTACTCCATGATTCCCAAGAGTGTGGCGGACAGACTCAGGACAGGGGAAAACCCCATGAGCACTTGTCAGGTATTATACTGGAGCATGTGTGACATACATAGGGCAGGGGAGAACCACATGAGCACTTGTCAGATAATATACTGGAGCATGTGTGACATACTTAGGGCAGGGGAGAGCCACATGAGCACTTGTCAGGTAATATACTAGAGCATGTGTGACATACTTAGGGCAGGGGAGAGCCACATGAGCACTTGTCAGGTAATATACTGGACCATGTGTGACATACTCAGGGCAGGGGAGAGCCACATGAGCACTTGTCAGGTAATATACTAGAGCATGTGTGACATACTTAGGGCAGGGGAGAGCCACATGAGCACTTGTCAGGTAATATACTGGACCATGTGTGACATACTTAGGGCAGGGGAGAGCCACATGAGCACTTGTCAGGTAATATACTAGAGCATGTGTGACATACTTAGGGCAGGGGAGAGCCACATGAGCACTTGTCAGGTAATATACTGGACCATGTGTGACATACTCAGGACAGGGGAAAACCCCATGAGCACTTGTCAGGTATTATACTGGACCATGTGTGATATACATAGGACAGGGGAGAACCACATGAGCACTTGTCAGGTAATATACTGGACCATGTGTGATATACATAGGACAGGAGAGAACCACATGAGCACTTGTCAGGTAATATACTGGACCATGTGTGACATGCATAGGGCAGGAGAGAGCCACATGAGCACTTGTCAGGTAATATACTGGACCATGTGTGACATACTTAGGGCAGGGGAGAGCCACATGAGCACTTGTCAGGTAATATACTGGACCATGTGTGAAAGATATAAGTTAATTATTTCCTATAACACAGACAATGTATACACCAGACCCACAGCCTCCAGGTTAAAATGGCTGCTCTCATTTAGAGAGCTTCAGTCCTTCAACACGGGGATCGCAACGTGCACTCTCGAGTAACAACATCGCTATCAGACAGGCATTTAAAAAAAAAATAGTTCACTTTAAAGATGGTTTTACTAGAGAACTGACAATAATTGCCTGCTTGTGTCAGTAAACCGGCTTTCATAAAACTTAGTTCAGATAACGTACCCACCCCCATTACCATAAACCAACCCTCCCAAACAAATCAGCTCAGACTGAAAATTAAAAAGAAAACTTAGAATTCAATAGTCCTTTTTTTGTTTAAACGAATGTTTGCAAATTTTCTAGTTATCACCAATATTTAAATACCATCGAATAGTTACTTGTCTGAAAAGGTTTGTTCATTGAAAAAAGGAGGGGTTGGTATTGCTGGTAGCTGAAATAATGTGGTTTGACCACCACACCTTTACAACGGACAATTTGGAAGTGTGCTAGTTCACTTGGAACTTCATGGTATCACTGAAAACTGCAACTAGCACTCCCAAGTGTCCAAGGACTCAACCTGGCTCAAGGAGTGCTACAAAACTCTAATAAGGATATTAAGTGTAAATAGCCGAAGCTATATTAATGGTAGTTGGTTCAGTTAGATATCATTCTGAAAATTGAAAAATGACACCTGTCCCGTGTCCAGGTGTCATTTTTCAATTTTCAGAATGATATCTCATAAGGATGATTATATGGTGTATACCTTGTACAGTAGCCCCATGGCTTCTTTGGTGCTGACTGACAGTTCACAGCTGACTTCTGACAGTCAACATGTAGGTATATACCTAAATGATGACTATCAGAAGTGACAACTGCTAAACACATGTTTTTTTTTGCAGATCATATGGTTCGGCGTAGGGATACATAATTTGGTCTGGTAGCTTTTCAAAGCCATCAACTGTCAGCACCAAAGAAGCCATGGGGCTACTGTATGTGCCCTAGGGCTACCAAGATAACATCTCATTAGGGTTACTGCACCATATCATCTGTTCTAGAAAAAATGAAATTGAAAACTGACCAACGTTCTAGATAGTTATGATTCGCACCTATGATCTCGTGGCTTAAAGTGTCAGTCTTGACATACTGGACTGCCGGTGTCGGAGAGGTTGAGGTTCTTATCTCATCTGGGTGCCTTTGGGGGGGTTAAAAACAATAGACGAGCCTCTCCCCTTGAGAGAGAAGAGAAAACTACTGACAAAACTTTAATATTTGTGTTGTTATGTATGAAATCATGAACCATGGAGAAATGCCCTTAAAACGTTTCATTGTATTGTTTTCACCTCTGCAGACTTTTGACGCAGTCTCTGTTCTCTTCTGTGAGCTGGTAGACTTCAACTCGGTTACTCTGCAAGACGCCATGGACGTCGTCACCAGTATGAACGCCGTCTTCACCTGTTTCGACGCTCTCATGGACAGGTTTAATGTTTATAAGGTACAAACCAATTCCAACGGAAGTTATTTCAAGCAGTTTGTTACACAGCTGTAATAAACAGACAGTAAAAATGTGTATGGTGTATACATGATGTACCGTAACATGTGGGACCTACTTCAGCGATGGACAGGAGTCGCAAAAATAATAAAAAGTCCATATGAACATGTGTCGCATTTTAACTTGTTTCCAAGTTAAATTCCTGTTTGTATTCCAGTAATGTGGAGCCGCTTAACATAAAATGGCCACCTTCAGCCTGAATTTAGGCATTGCAAAAGTACGGCACTCCACGACACGATGACGGCATGCTCTTTGGTGGACACAGACTCAATTTATGTAACAGTGTATATCATCTCGTTTCGCAAATCTTACGATGCTTTAGTAAATATCTCTATTCTTCCTTTCAAACTGTTGTTTGTTCCTGTCACCAGGTCGAGACGGTGGGACAGGTGTACATGGCCGTGAGTGGAGCCCCGGAGTTCACTCCTGATCATGCGCAGAACGTCGCTGACGTGTCTCTTTGCCTGGTCAGACGAGTCGAGCAGATGCACCTACCGTCCGGTATCAGGATACAGATCAGAATAGGTGAGGTAGGCCTAGAGATTAACCACAACCGTTCAATGATGGGAATAGTTCCAAGTTATTCATTTACTGAAACTAGCAGCTCATTTAGCTAGTTCAATAGTTCAGTCGTTCACGAAATATAACTTGTAGCTCAGTCATTCGGGATCTGTAGAGTACATCCCAGTTTTCAGTATATGGGCTTTATCTAACCGCTAGCAAAGCTACTAAATCTACTTTCACGTCAATTCATGTGATCTGCATCCATAACTTTTGATAGACATTAATGATATTTATTAAATACCACTAATCTGTATTATAAAGTATAATGTATTAATAAATATATTATATAATATAAATATATATATATATATAATATATATATACATACATATATATATATAAATATATATATATACATATATATAAATATATATATATATATATCCAGAGAGTTTCTAGTACTTCTCGATAAGATAGAAAGCTGAGATTTGGTGAAACTGTAGATGAGCCTCTCAAGATGTGCGCACATTTTTCAAACTTAAAAAATGATCAAAAATAAAAATTATAAAAATAAAAACATGATTTATTTATACCTTTCAATTCGTCGACTTTGCATTTCAAAAGCAAGAAGAACCTAGGATATAAATTCCAATCCAAAATTCAAAGAGAAATGACAGACGATAATCCAGTGACCTGTGTTTATGGTTTGGTTGATTTTAATTAATATTATTTAGCAAAAAATGTTTCTTTTGTCAATGACAATTTTACAGTTAACGTTTAGACATAATTATTTAATTTGAGCTTACATTGACATAGACTAAATACGTATTCATACAAACCGTTTACTACTCTGATTAAAAGACAGATAGCATTGTAGAGCAACAAATGACATAGCCTTATAAATAAAACTAATGTTTGATTGTTGGTCTGTGTGGGTATGCTTCTAAACAGGGCCTATAAAATGGAACTCTCCTAGCAGTGACAAAATTGGATTCAAATCTAATCCACGCAACAATTTTAAAGGGAATGTGTGTTTCATACCACATATCGATTTGGCGCCCTATAGACCAAAATATCCTTTTTATTTTGAGACATCACAACTTGTGAATGTGAGGAATGCCAGGCCTCCACCGTGGTTCGGATTCCACGTTAAACTGTAGGTCTTCCATTTCGTCTCACAATCACCCTACCATTACACATTAGCGTAAGTGCGTATAACCCGAACGGTTAGTAAGACGCGGTGCTAATAATAATAATAATAATAATAATAATAATAATAATAATAATAATAATAATAATAATAATAATTTCAATTTCAATTTCAATTTCAATTTCCTTTATTATAGTGCCGACCAACAGTCGTAAAACCTATAACAGGCCAGCACTGAAAAGCACACAAGTACATACCCTACAATACATACATTTACATAAGAAAACATGATAGACAAAAAATGGCCAAATAATGCCATATACCGATAAACAACCACGAGACAAAAAAGTAGTTAATAATGATAAGAATAAAAAGTAACCTTAAAAATAAATAACCAAATAGTGGTTAAAAGCAGTAACATTATGCAAAAAATAGATCAGAATATTGTAAACTTAAACAATGTAAACTTAAATAGTATTAAATAATATAGGCAGAACCTCTACAAGATAAATTATTGATATGGGATATCCTTAAATAACTCTCTGAGTTTAGCTTTCCTTAATAATAATAATAATAATAATAATAATAATAATAATAATAATAATAATAATAATAATAATAATAATAATAATAATAATAATAATAATAATAATAATAATAATAATAATAATAATAATATTTTGAGACGTAGGCAATCCTCAGTTAAACTAGCGTTCTCATTTACTCTAAATCAGGAGTTCATACTGGACCGGTGGTGGCGGGAATTGTGGGAATAAATAACTTTATTACATAGTTTGATGTTTTCTTGTTGGTTCAGGAGTTCATACTGGGCCGGTGGTGGTGGGAATTGTGGGAATAAATAACTTTATTACATAGTTTGATGTTTTCTTGTTGGTTCAGGAGTTCATACTGGGCCGGTGGTGGTGGGAATTGTGGGAATAAATAACTTTATTACATAGTTTGATGTTTCCTTGTTGGTATCAGGAGTTCATACTGGGCCGGTGGTGGCGGGAATCGTGGGAATGAAGGTCCCAAGGTACTGTCTATTTGGGGACACCGTCAACACCGCAGCCAGGATGCAAACCACAAGTCAGGTAAAATTGCTTTGTTGTCATTTATTTATATCTATGTGCCCTCCGTTTTTTTGACAGGTATCAAGATTATCTAGGCTAGTTACACTATGGTGTGGGTTTATAATGTAGGCTCATAGTGTAATAAGTCAGGTATTTTTTAGCGTGAACTGAGTGTGTGTTTAATTTGAATGATGTATTGAGAACAATGTAGCCTATGCCAATTAATTAAATGAACTAACATTAAAGATAATAAGGGAATAAAAGGATATTATTAAGAATCTTAATTAGCATGTTACTGGAGGAAAAAATAAAATTTAAACCCACTTTAGTGACCGAACGGTCTAATGCATCACTCTCGTATTAGAATGGCGTGCTGAAGAAGAGAAAATTGGGATTCGGAACTTAGAGGACGATAAGAAATTCAGGGTTTTCGAACACAAAGTAATGAGGAAAATATTTGGTACAAAAAGGGATGAAGATAATGTAGAGGGTAATAGGTTACATATTAATGAGTTAGGTTACATACTTTGTACACATCACAAGACATTGTTAGGGTATTCAAATCTCGCAGGCTAGGTTGGGTTGGAGATACAGCGTGAAGAGAAGAAACTAGATTTACGTTTAGGGTATTGACTGGCAAACCTAATGGGAAGAGAACATTTGGAAGACCTAGACGCAGATGGGATGATAGCATTAGAATGTATCTGAAAGAGATAGGGTGCAATGAGGTGAACTGGATAGAACTAGCTCAAGATAGGGATTGAAGGCGTACCTTTGCGAGTGCGGCAATGAACTTTCGAGTTCCAAATTCCATAAAGTATGTAAGTAATATTCTAAATAAAGAAATCTAAAAAAAAAAAATCGAATTTTTTGCCAAAATGTTAAATGATAAAGAACACAATTTTGCATGACCATTTTTTTCCCCTTGTTAATATTGTGCCTCGCGGGAAACAACTATTAAAGAGTAGGACTATAGCTTATTTTTCAAACTGTTAATACATTATTTTTAATAAATGTCTGTTTTTCTTATATTCGTAGCGTGGAAGGATTCAAATTTCAAACACAACTAAATTACTGTTGAATCAAGACCGCTACATATTTGAATGCAGAGGGCTCGTCAAAGTTAAGGTAATTCGTCATGAAAATCAGTTGTGCACCTTTGATGGGGCAATGCTGCTTTGGTCACCACCCTCCTAAAGGTTGCAATTAATTTTAATAAAAGCTAATTAAACTTTGGAAATACACTAGAGTCGCGATTATCCTGCCTAAAGTGGTAGAATTCTGGGATGGATAACGGAAAAGCCGAATAATATGGAATCCTAGTGATAATAGTTTTCAGCGTGGTTCTACCTACTTTTTTCAAATTTTACCAGAACATTCAGCTTTGTTTCAATAGATCTGCCCATCTTCTGATTTAGATGTAAAATAGGAATACTTTAATTACAGGAGGACATTAGAAATTAAACGCGAAATAACTTTTTAAATTTTATAATATACAGTATTTTATTTTGAAAATGGAACATAGGCTACAAAGCAAGAACAACACTGATATATAAGGAATGCTTCCATGAACTCGAAACAAATGTCACATTATCCTCCACTGTCGACTGCCATGCCCATATGAGTTCGCACGCAACACCTCCATTGACACAGCTTCTGTTTCCAGCCATATCAGAACAGTGCTGCTATCTACACCTCCCTTGACACAGCTTCTGTTTCCAGCCAAATCAAAACAGTGCCGCTATCTACACCTTCCTTGACACAGCTTCTGATTCCAGCTAAATCAAAACAGTGCTGCTATCTAGCTCGACCATGACTGCAATAGTACTGTATTAAACACCAACCGCGTGCATAGCAAATATGCTTTGCTGTCGCCAATGTAATAGTTTAAAGGCGTTTGCGATTGATTTTTTTTATTAATTACTAGGGAATATGTACAGGTTTATTTATTTTAAAACGCACTTGTTAACACCGAGAATCAAGCCGGATAATCGAAGGCCGGATAATCGCGACTCTAGTGTATAGTTGAAATATAGAGCACTGATACTATGTCAAACGCATTGGTTACATTTTAAGACCAGACTTACAACTTGATATTTAAAAAGTCTACCATTACACATATTAAGGATGCTGCATGGTAGAGCAATGAAACTAGTTGCAGACGTTAAGAAATCCAGTATTATTTAAAAAGTCGTTTGATGTTTTTAAATATTGTTTTCGACCAAAGTAGGCGAGTATTATCTGCAGGCTTTTTGACGAGTTAAAAAGTTTAAATTTTAAGCTTAAAGATAAAAAAATCGATGAAAATTTACGAGAAAATTTGTACTTCTGAAATAAAACAAAATTTTAGAAACCTACATATAGCCCTCCTTTATCAAATAAAGTTATGTTTTGGTAAGGTGTCAACGGAACATCTTGACATAATGTGGGATTGTTTTATAGGTTCTTATGACATAGCTTATAACACATTTTTTAAAAAACAGTTTGGATTACAAATTTACAATTTTTAACTGGTTAAAACTTTCGCCTTTATTTCGTTGAAAACAATATTTAAAAAAACAATTTAACTACTCAATAAATTATCCAGGATTTATAAACGTCTGCTACGCTTCTAAGTGCTCTAACATACAAGTTATAATTGCTCCTAATATTTCGCATTGGTAAACAAGTACAGACATAATGCCCCCTTTCCATGACTGTACAATTTATATTAATTTTTTTTTGTCACTAGAAATAGAGAGTGCGTAAAGTGTTTAATGTCTTTGTCACAGGGTAAGGGTGAAATGAAGACGTTTTGGATCAGTGAAAAGGAGCCAGCGATGGTTACAGATATACTGACGCCGTTGAAAGCTTCAGATGCCACAACCCCACCAACAGACATGACACAAACCACTACCCCTAATACACCCCCTATCTCTGTAATAGAAGCAAGTACTCCGGTAGCAGTTAAACAAGTACAAGTAAATTGACAGTGGTTCATCAGTGTTAACCACACGTATTCAAACGAAACCGTAAGAAGAGGGTGAGGAAGAAATTCATGCTAAATGCAAACAAAAATACGAATCCTATAAAATATTTATTTATTACACGTGTTTGATGTGTGAAGTCATAAGTACCTGTCGAGATTTATTTTATTTTTGTTGGCTTTGAAGCGTGTAGTATTTATATTTGTTGTCGTTAGTTTTAATGTTAACATGATGTTTGTGGATATATATTTACATCGCTGTTGTTACATTAAAATTTACCATTAAATTTATGGAGGTTGACTATGATAGGTTAAGGGAATCATTGTTAAATATACGTGATACATATCTGAGATAAACATGGGCCGTAAATATGAAAGAGTTCAATTTGAATACTATGTAGCAAATTGTAGCTTTCAAAAAATATGAAAATGAAAAATATGCTTTTTAGAGTATTTTTTTAGCATGGCGTCTTACTACCGTTTAGGTTACATGCATATATATTAATTACGCTAGTAAGTTAGGGATGAGGAAGTTTGAATTTACATGAAGTGTACCCGCATTTGTTTGTAGAAAGAGTGGAAAACCATTTAGGAAAAACCACCCCCAGAACACCGACTGTATTCAAACCCTCATACCCCTGTCATTGGCATCAAGTCTATTGCGAGAGTTACGCCTTAGATCATGCGGCCACCGAAGCATTTTTTTATGATTTAAGATCCAGTTATAATGAATAAAGAGTGTTCTAGACACTATGCATTTTATATAAATACATATATTGAATATTCTAAGAATAAATAAAGTTTCATAACAATATATTTCTTCTGTTTATTTATGTTTGGTTTTGATTTGTTTTATATATTTAATAAATATACAAGCCATAATATATAATACCAGAGTTAATATAATTATTTTACTTAGCTTCTCAATACCCGTTCATATCATAAACATTTACACAATTATTCTGATGATTTGGTCATTCATGGGATGAATATTATTAATAGATAAATTTATATTAATATTAATTATTTACTCTATTTATCTCCAAAATTATTCATACATATTAAAAATTATGGTAAGTATTCAAAATAGCAAATTAACTTTGTTTTGGATAAATTTTTATAATTGAATAAATCACGTTGATAGAAAACTTATTCTAAAATCACATTAAGGAAAGAGCATTATATTAACCAATTCAAAAAAAAGTTAATACAAAATAGTTCCTTTTACCCTAAGAGCTACCGTGTACTTTTCCACCATAGCGTAGTTTGTAAGATAGGTTATAGTACAATCCGTTAAGAAGAGAATGCTATTGTCTAGGGTAATATGAATGGAAGTCTGGGCTATTTTGTATTCCAGTTTGTGGAAATATTAGCCAGTACTAATGTACCGTTTCCCAGGGGACGTCCGAATGTACTAATCGTACATCCTTTCCGTGGAGGATCTTTCCTTGTCCCTGTGAGAAGAGATTATGGTTATACTGAGTATGAGGTGTGGAACCAGTGGAAACACTTGAACCTAACTTAAGCCTACCTAACCAAACCCTGGTGACCGTTGGGCCAATTCCCCTTTCGGGAACAATACCCAAGGTACCATCCGGGAGTCGAACCCGGGAACCCTAGGCTTGTATCCAGGTGCATTTACCACTACACCACGCCGGTTACTGTCCAGGTTAAATGGAGTGTACACCTGTATGTTTGTAAGAATACTGAATGTATACCAGTAGTTTGTATGATTTATTTGTTTGGTGAGGTTGGTATTTTGCAGCTCTTGTGACTAGATTATTTCCACACGTTTTTTACCTAGAGTTAATGGTAGTAAGAAAAGTATTCATATTTTTTTTGTATGAGTGTAGTCAACGAATTATTTCCTAGAGGAAGCTCTTACAGACTTGAATTTCTGAAGAATTTACAACTTCATGCAATAATTCAGCCACACTAATAATAATAGTTTAACGCACAGAGGTTTCACTAGATTATAATTAATGAGGATGAAGAGGGGAGAGGGGAGACAGAATAAACCTATTTTTAATTTAATTTAGCAAAAAAAAAAAAATCATACCAAATGAATAACACAAATATTATGACATTTATTAAGTTGTTATTATATATGTTTCCAAACGTGGGTCTCCAATTAAAAACAAAATAAAACTATTCACTGTTTCTTTTATGGTAAGTAAGAGTGTTCTATTTAAGCAGAAATTTTTTTGGGGGGGAAGAGGGAGCGTATCTCCCAATTACCTCCTGCTAATGACTCCCATGGCTTAACATATAATTAAGAGCTTAAAACAATTTTTATTGGTTGTAAAAATCTAAAAATAAAACGAACGGACGCTTTTAAATTGCAGAAATGATTTTTTTAAAAACTAGAATTATTTTATATCAAACTAGAAAGCACCTAACATAATAATTAAGATTTTTAAATTTCTTCAGATGGTTTAATTTTGACTAGATGCCTTTAGAGCAGCGGTTCTTAACTCATTTTTATCTTGTAACTCCTTGGTCATGACAATATGTCTTAATGTACCCACCGCGATAAATTTTCCCTCCAGTGACAAATATCAGGTAATCAATCAAAGGAGAGAATTTCCCTCATTCGTCTCGAAAAATTCCCCACTACTTTTGTTATCTTGTCGTTTTGCCAATTCCACCTTGAGAGCTGCTCATATACTCCCTGAAAGTCGCTCGCGTACCCCAGTTTGAGAACCACTGCTCTAGAGACTTATATAAATACAAATACTTTTCCAATCCATTCCATTAATTCGTACCTATCACAATGACAAACAAATAATAATTCATTACGTTTTAATAATTAATTTAACCCTAGAATCTGTATTTAGTTCCCATCGTAGGAGCAGTAACACGAATCTTGTGTGTGGTGTTTGATCCAGCTGAGATATCTGTTCACCCTTGTGTATACCCCTGGATGTCGGGGCTGGGCACATCCTTCACCCCAAGACACAACCCCTAAAAAAAAAAAGTAATATTTTTACCGCTTTATGAAACACACAAACTGAAATGAAGACCAGCTCACATTTCAAACGGCTAACACTGGATAAAGAGGTAATGGTTGTCTCTTTAAGAAGATTGGTTTTACCTACCAGGAGCCTTGATCAAATTTTAGTTATACAATAATACTGTGCCCTTAATACTCGCGGTAAAATTAGTCAAGCACCTTAGACCACAAAGTTATACGTATTTTTGTGGAATTTTTTTTTTCTTTTACTCACCCACAATATGATGGATAGTCTTGTTTACAATGTGCAGAGGACCCCCGCTATCACCCTGAAATAAAAAAAAAAAGGTACATTTAAGTTACAAAGGTTTTAACACGGGTACACTCCTTTTACCCTGAAAGGTATCAGTCTAAAGGGGCCCTACAGACACACATACCAACTTGTCGGCCCGACCGTCGGGACAACAAACTGGAAGCGAGTCTCCACATTGCCCGACTAGCGGTCCATTTTGTCAGTAGCTGTCGTGGTCTCAGAACGAACACACGACATGCCTTCATAACCAAATACCAAAAAACTAGATACTCGTCATTATCAATTCATAAAAATATTGCAAGAAAAATGTGGGTGATAAATTGGTTGTTAGAAAGAAAAAAAAATCACCTATGCAATTTTATTAAACGATTCGGATTCAAATGATTATCATAATTTTTTTAAATGTATCATGAATGTTTCTCTGAATTACTCAATTATAGTGACATCATTTTAAATAGAACAAAAAACGCACTGTGACTCCACCCGCCTAAACGCTTGTAAAGCGGTGACTGACTAGCGCCAGGTTGGTCGGTTGGTCCAACAACGCTACAGACACGACAACTTGTCGGGCGATGGGCTGGGGAAGTTGGCGATCGGGGGTTTGTACCGACCAACCAACCGACCAACTTGGACAATATTTTGTTCGGACAACAAGCCTACACACTATACAATTTATCTGCTGGTTGGTCGGTTGTCCCCACAAGTTGGTGTGTGTGTAGGGAGGGCCCTTTACCCTGACCAATTGCTTTAAGGCCTTGATAAAGTACAAACGACTGACCAATATGTCATTTTAATTGTGCTATACGGTATATCATCTTTGAGGCATGTCTACTATTGGGAGACAGCTTTGTCATTTTATTTTTATGTATCTATTTAGTACCGCGTCTTACTACCCGTTCGGATTATACGTTTAAGTACTAATTACGCTAATGAGTTAGGAATTGGGTAGGTTGAATTTAGAGGAAGTGAGACCAGCATTTGCGTGGAGGGAGAATGGAAAATCATTTAGGGGAAAAAACCACCCTCAGTTCACCCAACTAAGATTCGAACCTCGGTCTCCCCGTCCTCAGCAGTCTAGCTCAACATGAAACTAGCGCGTTAGTTAATTACGCCACCGAGGTGCGTTCATTTTATCTTATCTTTCCTCAAAGATACGATATATTTTTCAACGTTGGTTCCTCGATGTTGCCAATATCTTCTTCTACCCAAGCACATCACCTTTCAACAGAGCTGAGAGCGAGGAGATTTGGCAACAGTTAATTGAGAAAGAGAGAGAAGATAAATCTTTATTCTCCATAAGACCTGCAGTTACCTCAGAGGCGATGGTCAGTGTAGTCGAACTTACAGTTTTGATCAAACAACTCACCTGGCAAGAGTCCTTCTTTCCGTCAGGATAGCCCGCGCACATCATGTTCTCCGTGATCCTCCTCTCGCCGTAGTCGGACTTTTTGCAGTCGTCGTTGCTCATGATGGGCACCCGGACCTCGTTCAGTACCTGGGATACCGGCCCGTTCTGAGCAGTCACCCCCCAGCCCGTCACGAGGCCTTCGTAGCCCGTGAAGCTCTTCCCTGGAGAGGAAAACCGTCAAACAACCCTTTCAAGTCACGACAGCCACAGCGAGTAATACGCCAGTACAACCCCTAGAGCGGTTTTCAAGAGGGGGGTTTTTAATATATTTTTTAACAACGCGTCTTACTACCCACTAAGCTAATGTGATAAGCAAGGCCGTAGCCAGCCAATAATTTCAGGGGGGGTTTGGTGGGCCCATCCCCCAATTGACGGAGGCTAGAAAAAATTCTAAATAAAAATCAGTTCTAGAAGCTATCTGAAGTGTCTTTTATGGCACTATAACACCCTAACTGCCGAGGGCTGGGAAAATTTCTAAATATTAAATACCTCTAGAAATTATCAGAAGTGTTTTTTTTATGGCAACATAACCCCCAAACCACCGAAAAATAGGAACAATTCTAAATATTAAACACCTCTAGAAGCTATCTGAATTTTTTTTTTACGACAACATAACACCATAACTGCCGAAGGCTAGAACTTTTTTTAAAATAATAAACACCTCTGGAAGCTCTCTGAAGTGCTTTTTATGGTAACACAGCCCCCTAATTTGTACTTGCACCTTAATTTTGATATTGTTTGAACCATAAATAAAGCCATATATATTTTGTTCATAAAATTTCGGGGGGGGGGGGAGGTTTGAACCCCGAAACCCCCCCTGACTACGGCCTTGGTGATAAGTATGAGGAAGGTAAAATGTTATAGGAAGTGTACCCACATTGGTGTGGAGGGAAAGTGGAACACTATTTAAGAAAATCCACCCTCAATACACCCAACCAATATCCTAACCCCAATCTCCACGTCATCGGAAGCCCTCTGTCTCTTGCAAGAGTGACGCCTTAGACCAATGAGCCACCAATGCGAGTTTGTTAAGACTGTGTTGGGATGATACTGGCATTAAATTAAGTTAGTTGAAAAGCGATTCTTGGACACGGGGAATCGAACCCATCACCTAGCATGTTAAGTCGAAGGTCCTGGGTCAGAGTCTCGTATATAAGTGCGATTTTTCAACCAATTCGATTTAAATAGGTATGGTCTTCTCAAATATCTGAAACTCTCGAATCCTTAAAGATATTCGAGGATCGACAATCTGAGTTTCGAAAAAATTATAGTTTTTTATTTCTATATTATAAATTGGTAATTTTTTTAGGGCTCTAATACTGGTTTACTGGAGGTTCTATCCCAAATATAATTATAGAAAAAACTTACAACCAGACCCCAAATCATTAATTTAACACTTAACTTTTCTTTAGCAGCGCGTCTTACTACCCATTCGGGTTATACGCTAGCACTTAAGTGTTAGTAAGAATGTTATAACGAACGCAAACTGTTCGTTTCGATTCGCTTATCAATGTTTGTTTATTTGTCTATCTGTAATTGGTTCTCCGTAGACATCCGTAACAATTGTTCTCAAGAAAGTTAAAAGTTGATACAATTTCTTTCGGAGGGCTACGGATAAAGAACATTACGGACTAGGACTCCTTAAAGGGACGGAGTAATTCGTTAGGAGGTTGATCTCTTACCGACTAAGGACCAAGGACCTCACGAATACGCATTGATGTGGACCTAGGCCACAGACAAGTAATAAAAAGACTCTCAACATTACCGGGGTTTCGCTGCGCTCCTTTTGCCAGCTTGAGTCTTTCAACACTGGCTTCGCTAGTGTCAGTGCTGGGTGATGATAGGGCTAACCACAGCGAACCTAGTGGTGAAGGACTCAAGCTCGCAAAAGGAGCGCAACCATTTTGACCTGGAGGTTGAGTGTCTGAGTGTATTATTTGTCTGTGTCCCAGGCTAAAGTGTTTCGACCTACCCAAGGCTGGAAGGCAGACGGGGCGAAGCTTGCCGACGATCTCCACCTCCCTGTCCAGCTTGAGGATGGCGATGTCGTTGTTAAAGTTGACGTCGTTGTACTTCCTGTGCATGATGATGGCCACCACCTTGCGGTCAATGGTCTGCGTCTCCGTGGAGATGTCCCTCTGGTGGTCCAACAGGCGGACAGTTATCTTCTCGCGGTGGAACCTGACAATGAATGATACAGTCTCGTAATTTGTTTGAGTGTTTAAGGTGGGAGTGTAAGGAACGCGAGTTAGTGGCCATGTTTTTGCAGTTTTTATGGTAAAACATTTTTTGTCCAAAATAAATAAAATGTTGCTTCAATACAAATATAGAGTATAAATTTTCCTTACATGGTGCTATCAACAGTTGTTGAATATCTGTCATGATCATCGAGTCATTTGATGAGAAACTTTTAAAATGAAACAAAAAGTTGTCATTAAATTCTATGACAGCCTTGACAAATATTCAACAACTGTTGATGTCCACCAAATGTTTTGGTATACAAACAGGAAAAAAACCACAAAAAACTGCCTTAACTCGCGTCCCCTACACTTCCATCTTAAGAGCCCACTCAGAGATGAAGAGATTACATTTTGACGGCAAATTTTTCCAATCCAATTGTGAGCAAAGCGTGGATTTCACAAGGTAAACTCACCCATGGACGCAGTGGGACGCCGTGAGGACGTATTTGTGGTTGAGAAGCGTCGCGCCGCAGTAGAAGTTGCGGTCGTACATGAGGTACGCCATCCAAGGGTACTGGTTCACGTAAGTGACTTGACCGCCGACTATGCGCGTCTTCTTGTTGGCCAGACCGCACTCTGCCAGGGGGTGGTAACAAATGGTACAGAGCAATTAGATGGAAAAGAGGCTGAGCATAGACATTTCGAATACAAACATGTGGCCTTTTGGAATCAATTCTATTTAACGTCCTAAATAACCCCCAGAAAATCTCAAAAAATCTGTTTATAAGTTTCCCCCATTTTGATAGGAAAGTCAGCCATATTGGATTTAGTGCATGCGTTCTTTTTTTTTTCAATGTAGTTCCAAAATTATCTGGCATAAAGGCTTGAATTTATTTTTATTTACCTTATTTAAAATAAAAAATGTTGTATTCAATTTTGTCCTACGACTTCATCAAACATTTCAGGATGAAATGAAATATTATAAATGCTAAACAATCTTTGTTTAAACGGAACGTAAGACGTTTCACGGACAAAATTTGGTAAAAAAAAAAAAAATGGTCCATTTAAATTTAAACCTTTAGCTCCATAAGCAGAAACGCTACCCGGCCGAACTAAAATGTTGAGTATACATTTGTAACTAATCCTTGATAACAAAAAAAAAAGAAATTCCCTTTATTTATAGGTATTTTCCATCGTGGTGCAGAATGGCTCTCTAAGTGACAACTAATAAAGGTCCTTACGGCAAGGGCTGCACAATGTAGGGTCTATAGGGTCCGGGATGGGAACCTCAGGGTGGTGAGGCGCCGAGATGCCCAGCGCCGTCAGTAGCCAGTCCAAAAAGGAATGACCGTTGTTGGTGCTCAGCTCGTAAGACTCTGCGTCGATGTCGCTGGTATTGCTGCTGCTATCTGTTGGCTGAAACAAGAAGCCTCCGTTTCAAAAGACTTGATTGCCTGTGGTATATATTTGTTATTTCTTGGAGGTATTTAACGTGCACTTTCTAAACCGACTGATTATAATCAGCACACAAGTCTTAAACTATTTTAAATCTAGAAGAGAAAAAAACCATCCAGGCCCCCCGCCCGTTAATTCATCTCTTTTAATGGGAAACCCCACATTTCGCCAATGATATATTTTTCAGCCATGCCGAGAATAGAATCCGGGACCCACAGTTCATAAGACCGACACGCTACCGACTGATTTAAGGTGTCGGACGCTTGTAATATAAATATGGGCAGATTTTTTTTTTTTTACTGTTTATGGGTGATTGATTTCACTGGAATTGAGCAGCAGTTCATTTATATAATTAAGTAGTTCACCAGTTTACAACTTATAACTCTCAAGGGATCCATTCCTCTAATATTGTAGTTTATTGATCCACCGTTTGGGTAAATTTTGGGATTTGTCAGTTTAATATGTTATTTAGGTTCACGAATCGACTATAAACTTCTTAAAATAATTTACTGAACTATTTTACTTTGTTATCCTGATTATTATGCGGTAGAACTTATATAGTTATATACATTTATGACAATATATATATTTAAAAAAAGCAAGTAAAACAAAAGTTTCATCGGTTTATATTTATGGTTTTGAAACATGGTCTCTTATCTTAGACGACGAGAAGAAACTTAGGAATGTTCGAAAACTAACAAGAATAGGGTGTAATGAGGTGGGCCTGGGTAGAACTATCTCAAGATAGGGAAAGGGTGTAATGAGGTGGACTAAAAGAACTAGCTCAGTATAGGTGGCGTTCTTTTGTAAGTGCTGTAATGAACTTTGTGTTTCCTATTGTCAAAGCGTAAGTAAGGGGAACTAGTCAGACTGGTTCAGTTGGAAGAATCGATTAATCTGAACGATTTGTGCCCCGTTTTATTCGTGGGGCTTGCAGTGATTGTCTGACCAAGGTGCGAGCTTTGGGAACACAAATTAACGGCAGTAATTTTTGCAGTACAAACACTTTTTTTTTGTCAGATAAAATCAAATAATTATCAGTAGAAACACAAAAGTTTAATTTTCTTCACCTAGTGGCATCAACAGTTGTTGAATATCTGTCAATGGTGTCCTGGAATTTAATGACAACTTTTTCTCTTCATTTAAAAAATTTGTCATCTAATGCCACTATGCTCATGACAGATATTCAAGAACTGCTGATATCACCATTTATTTTATATAAATTATGGTCTGGATTCCATAGAGGTCCAAAGTATGCAAGGAAAAGTCATTGGACCACTCCAAACTCAACACAATACTGACAAACCTAGACACGAGTGTGTGGATGGGGGATACTATTTGCGATAAGACAAATGGTCATGCCTTTTGATGTGAGAACATAGGATAGTTCTAGCAGACACGTGTGAGAACACATGATAGTTCTAGCAGACACGCGTGAGAACACATGATAGTTCTCGCAGATACGTGCTGCAAATAAAAACCAATATTTTATCCACACTTTCGTGATTCACAGCGAACATAGAATAATCGCGGACGAATAACACGCGTGTGTGTCGCCGCAGGTCGGAAATCACACCCACCTGTTGGTTGGATGCCGCGGCCATCATCAGTACCAATACCGCGACTCTCCAAGAGCTGCTCTCCATGGTGGGTTTTTTTTTTCCTCTCCAGCCGAAATATCTCGCGGAGTCGTTCCCCTACTCTCTCTTTGTCTTTACTAGTCTGGAACCAAAAACACTTTTCGTGTTTCAATGATCCCATCTACCATTCGACATGCATATTTATACAGATGGGGGGATGTGTCGGAAAGGCGAATCAGCAAAGTCAGCTGCCAGCCCAGATGATTACATGTCGACTCGCCGGCGGATCGATACGCACGTAATTCGGTCAAGGTAATTAGGACACATCATGTGGGTCCTGGGATGTTGTTTGGAGGCAGGGGTGTCGGGGTGTCATCGTCATCCTTAGAGAGTTATTTAATCAAGGTTCTAGTTTCATACGCTACGCGTTTTACTAACCCATCCGGGATATACGCGTGAAAACAAATGGTTATTAAGCTAATAGGGTAGATATGAGGAAGATAGAATTGAAAGAAAATATACCCATGATTGAAAAGAGAGAGAAAGTGAAAAGGAGAAAGGATGGGGGCAGTAGTTTAAGGGGAAAAAAATCAACCTGGATACGAACGGTAGCCTTTAAGGTCTCCAGAAAACCATACCAGAAGATATTTACTGCGTGCCTACCGATGTGGGTTATATCAAATAAAATTATATTTATACTACTATAAAGCTACATGGCTGACTCACTCACTCACTCACTGACATTAATATTTATTCACTTCCAAATGAGATAAAAACTTGAAATTTGGCAAACTTATAGCTTCTACCCTCTAACCAACGGGAAATTCCAAAAAGTTAAAAACTTTTATTTTCAACCCCCCGAAAAATTCAAAATTATGGAGCTACTCTAAAGTTGGTGTGGTACATACGATACAATACCGGTAACTTTTAAGTTGTTACGTTCAAAACAACGCTGGAATTACATAGTTTACATCCACTTGCAAAAAAACTCACTGGGTTCGAGCAAGGCGAGTGTATATGTGTATTAAAATATATATATATATAATAACTCTTCGTACTATCCGTTGTGGGTTTTACGCATATGTACTAATCACACTAATGTGTTAGGGATGAGGAGGCTCGAAGAAAGAGGAAGTGTACCGGAATTTGCGTGGTGGTAAAGAGGAGTACCATTTAAGAAAAACCACCCTCAGTACACGTGACCGGGATCTTAACTCCGTTCTCATTCATCATATTTGGTCTAGGGAAAGTGATTCTTTAGACCATCGTGTTTAAACCGGTGTGCCGCGAAAGCTTAGGAGAAGATATAAAAAAAAGAAGCTATACACACTTTGAAGAACAAAAATAAATCTTTTTAAATCAATGATCGAAATAATTTGAAAAATAATAACACTCTTATTATAATTGTAACTATAAACTTTTAAAAACAATCTTAAACACTTTTTTTCTTTAATCTGACAAAATTCTCTTTAAGAAATCGCTGGTGTCTTGACAGTTTTAGTGCCTTGTTCGGTGTGCCGTGAGTTGAAAAAGTTTGAAATTCGCTAACTTAGACAATTCGGTTCCCAACCTTTTTCAAATCGGCGACCCTAGGAAACCAATCATATTTCACCACCGCCACCCCTCCATCTCCACCACCGCATGAGGTGAAACTAAAAACTTAACGCTCACGTTTCAAGTACTCTGTGGAGCCCATTTCATTTTAATAAAAGAAAAAATATATTTAATCGGACAATAATAGGGGAAAAAAAAAGGGTATTTAAATTTTTTTTGTGAAATAAAAATATTTGCAGACCCCACACAGAACTCTTTGTGGACCCCAGGTTGGGAACCTATGACATCACAAAAGTTGGTAATATATATATACCTGGGTCCACAAAGAGTTCTGTGTGGGGTCTGCAAATATTTTTGTTTCACAAAAAAAATTAAATACCCTTTTTTTTCCCCTATTATTGTCCGATTAAATATATTTTTTCTTTTATTAAAATGAAATGGGCTCCACAGAGTACTTGAAACGTGAGCGTTAAGTTTTTAGTTTCACCTCATATATATATATATATATATATATATATATATATATATATAATATATATAGGGTCCGGCAAACAAATATAGATTTTAAATTATTATTTATTTGTAGTTTCATATCATTTTAAAATATTCGCAATTCACCATTTGTTTGAACATGTTTTTTTCCATTACTGTCCGACTAAAGGTATTTTTTTAATCATATATATATAATATATATAATACATATATAATATATATATATATATAAAATTACCAGCTTAGCTTTGACAGTCAACCATGAAATATACAAATAGGCTATGATTAAATAGTTTGAAAACAGGTGCCGAAAATGGCAGTGTCCTCCAATTTGGTCACCTCTATTTGTTTGCCTAGTCTGTTAAGCAACGTTGATAAGTTCCGGCAATAAATAAGCAGTAACTAGTCCCTGGTTGGCCATTATTCACTTAGATTGCAATAGTTCGTCTGCTTTTTGCAAGGAAATATCTAATGACATGTCATCATTTGGCTGAAAATGGATTCAAGGGGAAAGGATTGTTTGAAAAGATGGTTAATTTTAATGGCTATGTTTAGGGCATAATTATTTTGATTCAAATTTATTGGAGGTGTTTTAACTTTCTGAACTGACTGATTATACCTGCACACGACTTATAAATTAACTTATATATAAAGTTGACCTGATGGTCTAGGGGTAAGGTGTCGGACTTCTGTGCTTGGTGTCCGAGGTTCAATTCTCGGTCCCGGCACAGATTTATCTGATTGCCAAACCCTTCCTTCACCTCTGACAAGACGTGTATTAATCACAACTTTTGAACGTGAGGAATGCCAGGCCTTCACCGTGTTTCGGATCTCACGTTAAACTGTAGGTCCTCCATTTCATTTCATAATCACCCTACCATTGCACATTAGCGTAAGTGCGTATAACCCAAACGGATAGTAAGACGCGGTGCTAATAGTAAGTAATAACTTATATTTAGAACATATACAACATCCAGCCCCTCCCCCCACCCCCTCTGTGGAAGGGGAAACTCTCCTTTCATCAATGGCACTTTTTCTGCCATACCAGGAATCGAACACGGGACTCTTAACTCTGTAGAGAAACATGCTACCAACTGAGCTATGGTGTCGGACTGGCAACATTAACAAAATTACGGAATATTATTTCAGATCTCAAAATAAACTTAAAGTATATGGGTATTTTTTTTAGCTTGTTACAGTTGATTTATAAAGGATCAGCCCTAAGGACCTTTGGGAAATCAGTCTGATTCACAACTCCATATAGTTTCCTGAATCGAATTACTAATATCGTAAAAAAAAATATATATAAAAAAATCATGACACATAATGTGTACCAAAGGAAAGTCGTTCATAAGGTATTAAATAAGGGTTATAATTAGTAAATGCCTATAAGGCCTACACATTATATCTTCATAGATACAGTTCAATTTTCATAGGAATAACCTTTTCAAACTTTTTATTTGGTCAACATTAGTAACATTTCACTATATTATTAGTGTTATTTATTAATAGTGCCTAATAGAAAAAACTATAAAAAGGACAGCTTCAAATCCTATGACTTGACGTATTAATACATGAAAGTAGATTTAGTAACTTTTCTAGCTTCCTATGAAAATTTGGTTGTAGTCGGGCTGGCTTCAATTAGGGATGTGATTTCGAAAGAAAATATCGATACTGTATTCATTAAAAGTATCGGAAGAAAAGTATCGATATCGTGCTAGTATTGAAAGGATAATATCGATATTAGTAAAGTATCGATACTTTTTCCACATCCCTAGCTACAAGTTTGTCTATACAGGTTTCTTTTCAGAGCTGCGTTCATCATCGTTCTTTTTTTTTTTTATAGATGCTTTTAATTTGTGTTTTATTTATTTCTTGAGCGCTGATATAGTGCCTTATATTCCAGTTCCTATCCCTGGAATTATATCTGTATATCTTAGGTAGGGCTTAGCCCGTTCTGGTACTGAAGTCCAAACATAAAACAAACATTGAAAATGAAAATAGAGAGAGAGAGCCAAAATTTGAATTTAATTCTCTTACATGCACCATCGTTTACGACTCGCCCGATATATATATCAAAAATAAAATCTTACAAGATAAAGAAAAGAAATATTTAACATAAAATGTGTTGAGACATGATAGCTTTTGGAAGATTTTAAATAATTTTAATATTTATATATATAAATAATGTATATATATATAAATAATGTATATATATATATAAATAATGTATATATATATATATATTTGGGGGGAGAGGGCCGCAGCCATGAACTATGGCCATGACCTAGGGCTTATAAAAGTGTAAATCCGGGCCTGTGTATAATATATATATATATATATATATATATATACAATAATAGGATATATATATATACACAATAATAAGGTAAGATAAAGGGAGTTAATAGTTCATGAACATTGTACCTATATATATATAGGGTTTGCGATGAATCATTTAATAAAAAGAGCTCAGTAGGCCCCATGACCACCCGGGATACGGAAACAATAATTTTTTAGCTAAAATTACATATATATATATAATATATAGAGATTTTTACCATATATATACAACTATGATTTAGAATAAAAATCTTCATATTTGGATTCGAGATATTTTCTTAATATATTTTTAAAATTTCTTGTTTCGTAAATACTATTGGAATCAAGGAATTTCCGGGCTATAGAATTGAAAAAAAAAATCACAGTGACGTGTCATGGAATGTTTCCAGGTTAAGCAGATATAGTTTAAACTGTATCTTTGAGATGTTCTCATCACTCAGTAGAACACTCATTGGACAGGTCTCAACAAAAAATACATTCCCATGTGAGGTATGTAGTTCAGAAACTATGTACTGTGCGATTGGTCAAATGTGGACAAAGTAGGTGGGTGACAAAAATTCAAATATACAGCTTCAACAAGCATTGCTTACCCTGGCAACACTACAAGACACAGCAAGACACTAGAATATTAGATGAGATAATATTGACAAAAAAGCCACCATGTTTGTCTTCTATGTAATACAAACAAGACATTCTAGAAGCGACATCTGATTAATATTTTAAAAATACGATTAATTGGAAAACATTATTATAAATATCGATAATGGGTGTGCCTTAACATTTAGTAGATAATAGATTTGTTAAAATGAACATTTAGGGAAGAGGTTATAAAAATATATGATTTCCCTAAAATGGATCTAATTCCATTATTGTGTCAAATATAATAACTACCTTGACAAGGAGTATAATAGTTTGAACACACGTTTATTTGATTGCTAGCAAATACAATCCAGTCAAATCGAACAACATCAGGTGATTTGAAAATCAACAAGAACTTCGGTTTTGATTGTTCAGGTCAATATTATGTATTCGTTGTCAAGGTACCAACATTTTAAGTTGACCAACGAAATTACTAATCTAATCAATGTAAATTGTAGTTTACTTGCTGTAACCGTTTTGAAACCTTTGTTTTTAGTGTTGTGAAAACTGGTAGCAATTGAAGACATTTCAAACAAACAACATAAATTTGATCTCTACCTTTTTTTGATTTGAATTTTATAATAAATAGCTTACCAACAGGAGGAACATTGAGTAAGTTGGATAGCATAGAAAAGATGTCGATTGATCTTCACTCTGCGATTAGTTCTTTTATCTGGGTGTGCAGGATCTTCGGATTGGCTCCGGTAAAATTCGTTAAATATTTAGAACCCACCGATGGAAAATGGGCCAACAGGAGACCACGTGTGTCAACCGATTTTGATGTCAGTATCAGCGAGCAACAAGTCAGCCAGATGATGTATCAGGTGTCAGCGACAGGATGGATTTACAACATTGTATTGGCGGTGATGATTATAATTTGTGGCTCGATTCATGTTGTGAAGCTGTTAGCTTGGATCCAAGTATTTGGAAAAATATTTTACACATACATCTTGGTATAGTTATTAATATTATTGTCGCCGTTCTTTTGACAATTCTGTTTCCCAGTTATCTATGGGCTAAGCTTGGAAAAGTCTTGGATACCCTAAAAAGACTAGATCTCATTATGATCGATGATAGAATTCCTGTTTACCGTTCTACAAACACGTTTCTGTTTTGGGAGATAGTCGGAACTTGTGTGGTATTCATTACACATGCTCTAATCGACACTCTAGTGTTTAATCACAATTTGATTGACATCTGCTATGTTATATCTGCAAAACACATCGTCCGAGGGGTTAATCTAATGTTCATTGTAATTGTTGGGAATTTGGCGCTATTATTCAGACAGAGGTTGTTTCATTTGAATGGATGTTTATCCAAATTGACTGACCCACGTGACAAGCAGGTAGTAACTGGATACCCAAACCCACCAACAAAGATCATAAATTTATCCTCAGCCCCTTCAAGGGACATGATTGTTCCAGCCATTCCATCTACAGTTTACCTGGGTAGTTCCTCTTTCAGCCGAAGGTTAAATGCCCTCCGCGAGACTCACAGTGCTCTATGTGACGCTATTCAAGAAGTCAACGAAATGTTCGGCTCCCTCCTTTTACTGAACTTGTTTGCCGATTTCATCGAAATGATGCATGGGATGAGTACGATCGTGACTTTTTTAACCACGGGAGGAAAAAATAAAGAAATATTTATCCTTGTCCATACGATGATCATCATTGTCCTGAAAGTAGTTTTCCTGACTTTTAGTTGGGATTCAGTGAGTTCTGAGGCAAAGGTCACCGGCGTGATCGTGCAAAAGATGAACTTCCTCAAGAACTCGGACCAGTCCACCAAGATGGAGGTACAGTTGTTCCTGCAGCAGGTCATAATTAGGAAGGTTCGATTTATCGCTGGCGAGGTTTTCACCCTTAATCGAGCCAATGTATGTTCGGCTTTAGGAATGGTGATAGCTAATTTGGTTGTTCTTATGCAAATAAAATAAAATTCTACCCCTATTGGTTGGTAGTCGCATAGTCCAAGTAGCCACTGCTGTAATATTTTAGTGATGGGAATATCATGGTTAGAATCTTTTTGAAGTTTATTGAGATTGATTCTCCATGAATAATTTCTCACTCTCCCTCCACGCAAATGCTTTTAAACTTCCTAAAACTTCTACCTCCTTTATTTCTAGATCTTTAGTGTAAATAAAGCCAACAAACTATTCTTTCACTTTCGAATTTGTCCCGATAAGAGCACTGAACCTTAAATTTAAAAGAGTATAAGGTTTAAATCCCGGCTGGAAGTGTAAAGATGGGTTAAACATAGCACGAGATCACTGTAAAATTAATATAGTACACAAAACGACGTTTGGATTGTTGTATGTTTACTATTATTTTGAAATTTTGATATTTTTTCTTCTGAAACTGATTAAAATAAGGGTTCTGTTGATGTTGAATATTTAATGGGCAATAATGTCATAAAAGGCATATTTCACGTTCTTTAAAATGTGTCTGTAAAATTAGACGTCCACACACATACCCGTTTGTTCCCTTATCTTATTTTTATCCAATGATATGCATGTAAAATATCGTGTCTCTCAGTTGTTTGAATATTTACTAGGGGGTTGATAGAAGTTTAAATTTCCTTGGCACCAGCCCACAATAATAGCCATACTGACAGAGCAGCCATCATCTGTTGGCGAAGACAGTGCCAAAGTCCAGAGATAGTGGGTGTTATAAGGTCAGCTCGACCAACCTCCGTCATCTAATATCAATTTCTAGGCCGGAATCGCTACCTTTTCGTTTAAATATCCCTTAATTTGTACTCGCGTGGCTGTGTTGACCCCGTTCCAGACACACAGCTTCACAGAAAATATGGAAGCACTGGGGAACGATCCCAGGACATTTAGATTTGTAGCCAATAACTTTGACTACTAGTCCACAGATGATGTCAATATATGTTTTTTTTAGGTCTATTATATTTTATGTAATATTTGATGTTGATGATTTGATGTATAACATTATCAACAATGCTGATTGTTAACTTGCTTGTTTAAACACTAATTATATGAATATTTAGCTAATATAATGTAACAACATATATATGCCTATTCATAATATGACAACTTACTCTTATACGTTATTATATAATCACATATCGTATTATAATACCAAAATGCTTTATGTACCTATACAATGATTGATTATTATTTATTGATAAATATTATATCTGAAATAGTTAATAGTTTTCACACTGTAGTTACTGTACACTTTAGCGTGTAAATAGAAGAACTTTCGCTAAGAAAACTATCCCAACATCTTAGATCAGTAGGTAGTGAGAGCACCTGTTTACTATTATTAAGTGCCCTTGATTAATTACAGGCTGGGATTAAAGCTTACCACTACGAAATTGGCTCTGTTTGCATCCAATTAACTATCGGAACGAATTGATGAGAGGGTTTCAGGTTATGTGTCACTTATAATAAAATATGTATAGTTACGTTAGGGTAAGTATATTATAGCCAGAATAGATGAACTAAACTGTGCTTTCATTATGGAATAGTAAGCTTTTAAAAATGAATATATTAATATTTTTTTTACGTAAATAATATGGATTTATTGATAATCATAGAAAAGAATTTGACAGCATTCTGACAAAAAATTAATTTGATAAGATTTGCTGTTTGACAACATTTTACTAATTTAGATATAAAAAGTAGAATAAAAGTTGATTTAAAATACAATGTCAATAAGAAATTTTTAAATGATGAACGAGATAAAATGATTTGTAAAAATTGACTAGTGGTAGTAAATTGGAAATATAGAATTTAGTATTTTAAAAATCATTAGAAATAAGTATATGATGAATTATAAGATAAAAATATCACGCCATTAGTACATTTTAGTTATTAAAAGCGTATCATTGAGGCATGTCAGGAAACAATATTTACAATATTTAATTAAAGTGACATGTAAATTAAAATTTAATTAATTTATAAACACCATTTGATAAACAATTACAATAAAACAGAAGAATATATATATTAATGATGAAAAAGTAGAATAGAAGAGACTAGCAAATCAAGAAGTAATCATTATTATTATTATTACTAAGAATATGTTTGCTGCATTTTTCTTTGAAATGGTTAAATTAAAATCTTATATTGAATATCGTCCCACGCTCCTTGATGTTAAATGATTATTAATATATATATATATATATATAGTTAATTTATCAACATCAACAAACACAAAATACCACCGACCAGTCTTGAAATACATTGTCTAATAATTTAAAAAAATCCCCGCCCCCCACCCCCAATGCTTCTTACTACTTGTTTGGGCTATACCCCTATTTGTTAGGGATTATAACGGTTTAATTAGAGGAAGTGCAACCAAATTTGTGTATAGGGAGAGTGTAAAACATTTGATGAAAAAAGCACTTAAAACATTTGACTGGGATTTAAACATGAATTAATCTATTGCGAGATTGACGCCTTAGATCGTTCAACCACCGAAATACGTAACAATAAATAATATTACTTTAACTTGTTAAATTTTTACATAGCTTGATGATTTACACAAAGCTTACTATAAGTTATTTTCAAATTGATTATTTTAATTAATATTTAGTCTGCTGAGTGATGGTACTCCACACAAAATCACTATTGTGTTAGTTAAATTTGTAAAATAGTGATTTGAGGGTCTTACACTTAAAATAAAATAAATTTATCCAACCTATTGTAATCAACCTATGGTGTTGTGTTAATACTTTCTTTAGAAATCTCGGAGAGAAATTATTGTAATTGTAAAGAAAATAATTGAACTTGAGATTTTTATAAAGTTTGATGACCCCCTGAAACCAAAAAAGCTGTTTTCACGATGTCGTATGTCTGTCTGTACCTCGGGCTGGAGCCGACACTATTTTACCGATTGGGCTAAAACTTGATATCAAAGGTTTTAAAATGGTCTTCCCGAGGGAATTTTGGAATTAGAGATCAAACCCTAAATTAAAGAGTAGTTTACTTAAGGATAAAAAAGAAATATAATGATTTTATCTAAATTCGCTAGATATATTCATTTAATTTTATACCTTGACACTGTTTATCATTATAAACAAAATGGAAATTCTCATGCTCTCATTTGTGGGTACTTTACATGGGCGAAATGTACCTATTTTCATCATTTCTCCACAACTATTTGAAATACGAAATAACTTATGATTGTAAAAATGTAAAACCATTAAAATTAAAATTCTTTGTTTTGAAATATATTTTTATAAAAACAATAATATCCAAACTATAAGCAAATATATATAGTTTTTAATTTAGGTCTTAGAAAATGAATTTGATTCTTTTGCTCTTTGGTGGACAAAATTATTTATCTTTTCTTAATTTTTCTCTAACAGTTTTCCTATTTCCTAATGACATAAAGTTAGTAAGAAACAATGTATATTATTTCATTTATGATCTTTGATTTAATGTTTCTACAACAATGCATAGAACTATTATTTTGTTTCACAAATATTACAAGCTTTTAGTAAATATATATTTTAAGATAAAAGCGAGAAAAAGTTTTTATGGTGCACCGTACAGTTTTTTATATGTATCATAGTCCATTCATAAATATATATATTTTTTACATTTTTTTTGAATTTTTTAACCACATATTGTATAAACTTTGAAGATAGTGTGATAAAATGTAAAGCTACACGTTTTATTAATGGTGGTGTCAACTTATTTATCATATATACCTATTGTACAAACTATGAGGATAATGTGATGATATGTAAAAGTTGTAACCACGCGGGTTAATTTGGAAAGCATGTTTGTATAATATTGTGTGTTATGGATTGCGAATGACAAAACGAGTGTTGAAAGTTATTGTGATTAGTCTGTATTCAAATATATTAGAAGAGTTGATCACATAAACATTGTCAGCATTCCTTAGTCAGAAATCAGACCAGAGGGCAGGATAAAATATAGGGGATCCAACCAGCCATCGTGGCTGACTAAACAACATCACAGTCTAGGGGTCGCTCTGCCCAATCCGGGACTACGCGGAATAGGTCGCCGGTTAATCAGTATTCGTAGAAGGGGGCTACCGCTTTGGGCACTGGTTACAGGGCTCGGAGACCGTGTAGAGACCACCAAGGAGTCTTAAATGCCATTGGTTATTCCTAGTAAAACCTCGTTTTGTCACAAGCCTCCGAATATTCTTGAAGTTCTTTCATACTTATATCAATGTCAACATCACATTTGTAATAGACATGGTAGTACTAATAAAAACCTTTCAATATCAAGTTGAACGTCAATCACGAACTCACACAAGTATAGACAATCACCTCCCCCTAACCTCGGCTATAGCCAGATCCTGAAAGATTCTATGCCCACATTTAGTAAACGCAGACGGTGGGGGGGATTGCAAAAATATAAGTCTTATCCCGTTTCATCCCAAACCCATTAGCATAACAGTACATAAGCATATTTAGCAAGAATTAGTAGAAAAAGCGATTCTTGAAAATAAAACTTGTCCATGATTATTTACAATTTTTTAAAGGCCTTAGTGGCTTAGTTTAATCAAGTTGTGGGCAAGTATTTTGCGGTAGGTGGCGGGCAGTTGAGTTGGTGTTCGAATCCTATCCCGATTAATTGAAAGAGTTTTTCTATTAATTGTTTCTCCACCTCTTTCTTCATACATACCTTAATAAATTTAATCAAAACCTTACTTCACTCTTTTCTACCTCATCAGCCTCATTTTTCTTAGCATTGCGTCTTACTACTCATTCGGGTCATACGCTTATGCACTAACTACACCATTGGGCTAGGAATGAGGATGATTGAATTTGAGAGAAAGTGTGGCTGCATTAGCGTGGGAAGAGTGTAAGAAACCATTTAGGAAAACCTACCCTCAGTACACGCAACCGTGATCGAACCATTATTATCTTTGTTATAGGCAGTTAAGTCTATTGGGAGAGTAGCACCTTAGCACATGTGGCCACAGAAGTAGATTATTAGCGTATTTAAAATTAGTTTAGACCTAATTTGTTGGATGACTCTACACTCTAAGACTTCAATCTCACAATCTACTAGCTTCTGATGACGTAGAGCGCGAGGTTTATATCCCGATTCGATTGAGTGTAAACATAACTTTCCGAAAATCATCTAAGTTATGTCTCACGTGAGCAATGAAGAACAATTTGCAGCGCAGCATGTATTTGACTTTGAAAGCAGAACAAAGACTTGCTTTAGAATGACATTACATAATACAGCAATCATTAGAGGCCTAAAAGCTAATATATGATGACACAAACATGGCTCCGAAACATGCAGTATATGCAACTTTTGTTACAGAATATGCTAGTGAATAGTCATTTCCATTATGGTAGAAAAGTTTTACTGTCAAGGGATGAATTCAGATAATGTTTACCAATTATTATTCCACATGCTCATATGACAGCAAGTGTCCAGACAACTATTAAATACTCTCATCTGTGGAAGGAGTTTTAAAAATTATTAACTTAATCGATAATGTACGGGAAATCGACAGTAAATAATGTTATTGGCCAAGAAAACTAAGCGACGGAAAATTGAAAGAATACAGCTCTAAAGAAAACAGGCCGAGGGCAGTATTGACACATGGCTCGGTAGTTTAGGAAACATTTGAAAATATACTGAGCCCAAATTATATTTAGAATGACCATTCTTTGTCCGCAAAATGACGAATTTTCACAACTAAATATGGATTTATTTAGTATTTTAGAAGAGAGGTCCATAGTTACATTAGTATGAACTCAGTCGACTGTAAAAATGATCGGAGAAAAGGCAACTATCCAGTAGAGTTTTTAAACAGTCTTACTCTCACAGGAATGCCGCCAAATAAGATAAACTTAAGAAATGGGCTGTATAATAATTCTCCTTGTGTATATACTTAAATAATAAACCGAGCCTATGTAATGTAACTGCCTATAAGGGATAAATTTAGATACAATTCTATAGCGTTAAGTGCAACAATCTTTAAAGGTCTAGCTCTAGGCAGTTTATTTAGCAAAACCTTGCATCTCCTTTATTTTGAAATGGAGATAATTCCCAGTTAAACTGGTGCTCTCAATTTTTTATTAATTAGTTGCAAGGTCAAACATATGACATGGTTATTTACCATCTGCCCAATATTATTTTAAACCATAGACATACGTACTTTACGTTTATTTTTAGTATATAATTTTATTATAGCTAACATTGGATGAGCTTATCTATTGATGGTTAGGGTTTGTTAGGTTGGTTAATAGTGTGGGTATATAAATACAACACATTGTGATGTTATTTTTCGTTAAAAGAGTTACTTATAATAGAAATCTAATAATCAGTTGACTAAATTCTTCAAAGATACTATATCGTTGACAATTTTACTATTTATTTGTTTTAAATTTCATTCAAAACTCCTAAAGTTTTGAATATTCATTATTTATTCATTTACAATTAAAATATATGTTATACATATAATCTACTTACCTTTATTTCACTATATTAAATCATCTTTTTTTTTTTCATAAACTGCCAACCCGCCATGTTTATTAATTTTGTTGGTAGGTGATTTTAACGCTATCTGCTCCAGAGAGTGGTTTATTTCGGAACTATTCGATTAGTTTATTTTAGGTTCTTGACGCTTATAGCATCTGGCTGTCTCTTGAAACATAATTGCCCCTAGCGGAAGATATTATTATTATCGTTTGGTTTTTTGTTGGTGCCAAGTTTAATTAATTTTAAAGATGAATTATGTCATATGTAAAAATTAATTATATTTATAGTAATACCCCCAATATTTAAATAGTTAGAATTGTTTGTTTTATTCTTGCTTAAACAAAAAGAACGTGTTTGTGTTTGTCTTTTTTGTGTTGTGACCTTAAATTGGCTCGAAGTGGAAGGAAGGATCCGATCTGGGGATCCTTCAATTATATTTTTTGAAAGGTTCATGGTAATTTTATCATCTAAAACTTCTAAAATAGAGGTATAAACTTGTGAAAGTTGAGTGGAAGTTTTCAAGGAAATTTTTGTGGAAATTTAAGTCCGAGAGTTAAATATTGACGCAGCTTTGATTCAACATTTTACCAGAGCAAGGAAATTTTCGGGTGAGATCAAATCCATCTGTAAACATCCTGTTATGGATGTAATAATTAAGCATAATCCTTAAAATTACTAAAGAAGGACAATAATTTCAGTTTTTTTTTCAAACCAGAATTAATACCTTTTGTCCACCTCAGAACAATATTTTTTGTTTATTAAAGAATCATAGCCTTATATGTTACATGTTATACAGAATAAATTTTGCTGTTGTAAAATCCTGTTATTTGCTTAAAGAAATATTACTATTATACTCACAATCAAGTGGGAGTTTAACAATTTCAAGTATTGCTTAGCAATACTTTTATTAAGATTATAACATACAGGCATGCCTTAATAGGTAGGGTTTATTTAAGGATATCATTCACTACAATAATTAAAAATCACGCTTTAAATTTAATTGTTTATTTTATTTACATCAATGTACATTGTATTTTCTTTTGAATTTGCATCCCATGTATAGCGATGCTCAGTAGATTGATTGGTCAGAGCAAGAATAATAATCTGCATCAGGAAGTCTTCGGTTGTAAGTGTCCAACTTAAGTCCAAACTTTAGGTAAAGTCCAGGGGTCTTGAGAGAAAGGGTTTTCGTATTACCGATGAGCAGTTTATAGGGATAAATTTATTCAATAATTAAAAATCTACTACCTCACAAGATAAAGTGGTTGATAGTTGCGCCCAATACACATATTATTATAAATTTTTTTTTCATTACAACATACAACTATATAATACAAAGCTTCCAAAATACTTCAACACTTACAGATGGTCACTCTGGTCAAATCAGCTGTTTTTCTGGAACAGGAAAATCTTAGCTGGCTGTTTCACTTTGTATTTTTATCATATCAATTCCCGTAAACACGGGTGCACCAACTCTAAGTCAAATTACTCTATTTACCTCCTATATTAAGACGTAATAATCATATTGTTTATTGTAATAATAGTATAAAATATTCGCCTCGAAGTCTTCAAATCGCTCGAAATCCTTATGGATATTTGAATTTCAAGGATTCGAGAAAATTTTCAGATTCATACTCTGTATTTTTTCTTATTTTCCAACTGAAATTTGTTTTAATGCTCTACTTACGCTTATTGGTGGCTTAGAACCAATTGTAATTGTAGATGAACTTAATAATCCGACCTAAGATTCAGTAATTTAACACTTAACTGAATGTTTGAACGTTATAATGAATGGATTATTAAGAATTAAGTTGCCAATCATTACTATTTGTATTTTACACTATTACATTATATTTATATTTTATATTATGCTCATTATGTTTTCCAAGATTGGGATTAGGTTTAGAATTAGGGATTCGAATGTAATAGTGGATGTGACCGCCCCTCAATTTGACCATTGAGAAAATATACAAAATAAATTTTGTAGTGAGGTGTTGTGAAATGTTCCCAAATAAACCGATTTAGTTTGAGCTGTGTTTGTAAATTTTTTTTCTCTCAATGCAACATTAATTGTCGAGGTGTCAACGGAAACAAATTTCCATGTAAAATGAAAAGCAGAACCTAGGAATATTTGGTCAAATGAGAACAGAGTAAGTGAGAACTTATCACAAGTACAGTTTTAACAAGCTCTAACCACCTTGAAAACACTCCAAGCCACGCCACCGAATATTTATTAGCTAACATTTGACAAAAAGTTAGCATGTTTGTCATATTTTATATTAAATTAAAAATAAATTTTAGAAAGGAGTTATGATGAATATATGAACTATATAATGACTTGTAGAACAATATGACGAACGTCAATAAACGATGAGTTTGATTACTTCTCTCATACAAATGATTATAAAATGGATTTAATAAAAGGAACGTTTTGAACAGATGCTATAAAAATATAATCACACTAAACTGTTTCTAGTCCCATTACTGCGTCAAATAAAATAACAACCCTGTAAAGAATGTACTTTAGAACAAAGGTTTATTTGCTTTTTATATAATGAAGGCCAGTAGAACTGAATAACATCGGATGATTTGCAAATAAAGCAATAATTTCGGTTAATTTATACAAATAAAATTATATAATTTGGATTGCTTAGGTCAATATTATGTATTCGTTGCCAGGGTAACTTCACTCCAAGTCAAACAATCAAATCATTAAAACGGTCAAAGTAGTTTGTAGTTTACTTGATATAACCGTTTTGTAACCGTTGTCTTAGCGGCGTGAAAACACGTAGCAATAAATGTAGACATTTTAAACACTCAAGATAAAGTGGTTCTCCATTTTTTTTCGGCTTTGAATCTAAATATAATAATTTATCATCATAAAAATAATCATTAAATCGCTAAAACCTGAAAAGATGTCGCTAGATCTTCACTCTTCGTTAGTTCTTTTATCTGGGTATGCAGGATCTTTGGATTGGCTCCGGGCAAATTCGTTAATCATTTAGGACTCGCCGATGGCGAATGGACCAACAGGAGACCACGTGTGTCAACCGATTTTGACGCCAGTATCAGAGAGCAACAAGTCAGCCTGATGAAGTATCAGGTGTCAGCGACAGGATGGATTTACAACATTGCATTGGCGGTGATGATTATGATTTGGGGCTCGATTCATGTTGTGAAGTTGTTAACTTGGATCCAAGTATTGGAAATACATTTTACATATACATCTTTTATATATTTATTAATATTATTGTCGCCGTTCTTTTGACAATTCTGTTTCCCAGTTATTTATGGGCTAGCTTGGAAAAGTCTTGGATACCCTAAAAATACTAGATCTCCTTATGATCGATGATAGAATTTCTGTTTATCGTTCTACAAATACGTTTCTGTTTTGGGAAATAGTTGGAACTTGTGTGGTATTCATTACACATACTCTAATCGACACTCTAGTGTTTAATCAATATTTGACTGACATTTGTTACTTCATATCTGCAAAACACATCGTCCGAGGGGTTAATCTAATGTTCAATGTCCTTGTTGGAAATTTGGCTCTCTTATTCAGACAGAGGTTGTTTCATTTGAATAGATGTTTATCCAAATTGTCTGACCCACTTGACAAGCACGTAGTAACTGGATCCCCAAACCCACCAACAAATGTCATACATTTATCCTCAGCCCCTTCAAGGGACATGATTGTTCCTCCCATTCCATTTACAGTTTACCTGGGTAGTTCCTCTTTCACCCGAAGGTTAAATGCCCTCCGCGAAACTCACAGTGCTCTATGTGACGCTATTCAAGAAGTAAACGGAATGTTCGGCTCCCTCCTTTTACTGAACTTGTTTGCCGATTTCATCGAATTGATGCATGGGATGACTGCGATCGTGTCAATTTTAACCACGGGAGGAAAAACCGAACAAATATTTGCCCTTACTTATGCGATGATCGTCCTTGTCCTGAAAGTAGTTTTCCTGACTTTTAGTTGGGATTCCGTGAGTTCTGAGGCGAGGCTCACCGGCGCGATCCTGCAAACGATGACCCATATGAAGAACACGGACCAGTCCACCAAGACGGAGGTACAGTTGTTCCTGCAGCAGGTCATCATTAGGAAGGTTCGATTTACCGCCGGCGGGGTTTTCACCCTTAATCGCGGCAATGTATGTTCGGCTTTTGGAATGGTGATTGCTAATTTAGTTGTTCTTATGCAAATAAAATAAAATTCTACCCCTATTGGTTTGTAGTCGCATAGTACAAGGAGTCACTGCTGTAACATTTTGGTGATGAGGATATCACTCTTAGAATCTTGTTAAAGTGTATTGACATTGATTTTACGTATATAATTTCTCAATCTCCTTCCACGCAAATGATTTAAACTTCCGGAAACTTTAACCTCTTTTATTTCAGGTTCTTTAGTGAAAATAGAGCCAACAAATCTCTCTCTCACTTTCGAATCTGTCCCGATAAGAGCAGTGAACCTTATATTTAAAAGAGTATAAGTTTTAAATCCCGGTTGAAAGTGTAAAGTTTGGTTAAACATAGCACGAGAATACTGTAAACTTAATATAACCCACCAAAAGACGTTTAGATTGTTGTAGTTAACTATTCTTTTTACATTTTGATATTTTTTCTTCTGAAGCTGATTAAAATAATGGAACTGCTAGATGTTGAATGTTTAATAGTCATAAAAGGCATATTTCACGTTCTGGAAAATGTGTCTGTAAAATTAGACATCCACACACATGCCCGTTTGTTCCCTTATCTTATTTTTATCCAATGATTTACAGGTAAAAATGTTGTGTCTCTCAGTTGTTTGAATATTTACTAGAGGATTGATAGAAGTTTAAGTTTCCTTGGCACCAGCCCATAATAATAGCCATACCAGCCGAGCAGCCATAATCTGTTGGTGAAGACAGTGCCAACGTCCACATATAGAGTGTGTTATAAGGTCAGCACAACAAATCCTCCGTCATCTAATCTCAATTTCTAGGCCGGAACCACCACCTTTTAATTTAAATATCCCCTCGTTTGTAGTCACGTGGCTTTGTTGAGCCCGTTCCAGATCCACTGCTTCACAGATAAATATGGAAGTGCTGGGGATCGAGCCCAGGACCTTTAGATTTGTAGCCAATAACTTTGACTACTAGACCACAGATGTTGTCAATATAAGTTTGTGTAGGTCTATTACATTTTATGTAATATTTGGTGTTATATGTATAACAATATCAACAATGTTGATTGTAAACTAGTTTGTTTAAACACTAATTATATGAATATGTAACTAATTTAATGTAACAACATATATATGCCTATATATAATGTGACAGTTTACTTTTATACGTTATTATATCATCACATATCGTATTAAAATGCCTAAAGGCTTTATGGATCTATACAATGATTGATTATTATTCATTGATAAATATGATATCGGAAATAATTTTCACATCGTAGGTACTGTACACTTCAGCGTGTAAATAGATGAACCTTCGCTAAGAAAACTATCCCAACATCTTGGATCAGTAAGTAGGGAGGGCGCCTGTTTGACTATTCTTAAGGTCTCGTGCTCAATTCCAGGTTATGATAAAAGCTTACCACTATAAATTTGGCGTTGCTTGCATTCAATTAATCATCGGAACGAATTGATGATAGGGTTTCTGGTTATGTGTCACTTATAATTATTATGTATAGTTTGTTTAGGTTAAGTATATTATAGCCAGAATAGATGCACTAAACTGTGCTTTCATTAAGGAATAGTAAGACTTTAAAAATGAATATATTAATATTGTTTTTATGTAAATAATATGGATTGAATAATAAAAATTTCATTGACAATTATAAAAAAAGAATTTGACAACATTCTAACGAAAAATTAAGTTAATAAGTTTCGATGTTTGACAATATTTTCCTAATCTTAATATATATAATTCTTCTGTACGTGTGTATGTCACTGAACTCCTCCTAAACGGCTGAACCGAATTTGATGAAATTTTTTGTGTGTATTTGAATATGTCCGTGGATGGTTTAGATTTACATTTGGACCCGATAGGTGGTGCTGCAATCGGGTTCTAGTTTTTTTAAATTTTTTTAGGGAATTTTTTTGGTTTTTTTAAAAATTATTTGCATATCATAACATGTAACATCAAAATTTCACCCTCCCCACCCCCAATATTTATAATAATGAATATAATATTAATAATTGACCGTTAAAAATCATAAGTTCTTCAATAATTGACCGTTAAAACCTTCTGGAAAGTTCATGAATAATTGAACTTCTGAGAATAATACATAGTTATGTTTGTTTTTCGATACAGCTGATATTTGTGGAGTTGTGGGCGAAATGCCAAAAATGAAAAGATGTTTTATTTTGTATGTTGGCTTGACAAACACTGAATTTGTAATATTTGTGTAACTCACTAATTGGAGTTCATTGAGAATTGGTAATTGTGATGATCACACAGTATTTGTTTTATTATCGAAATCAATTATGCCACCCAAACGAGAAGCCAACGTTCGGGCAGGACAACGTTTGTTGGGTCCGCTAGTTGAGATATAAAATGTGGAATAAAAGTTGATTTAAAATACAATGTCAATAAGAAATTTTTAAATGATGAACGAGATAAAATGATTTCTAAAGCTTGACTATTGGTTGGAAATTGAGAATATTGAATTTAGTATTTTCAAAATAATTAGATTTATGAATATGATGAATTATAATATAAAATATTTACCTCATTGGTACAATTTAGTTAATAAAAGCGTATCATTGAGGCATGTTAGAAACATTATTTACAATATTTAATTATAGTGAGATGTAAATTAAAAGGCAATGAATTTATAAACACAAAATTGTTGATAAACAATTATAGTTAAACATAATAATATAAATTAATGATCAAAAAGTAAAATAGAAGAGACTAGCAAATACAAAGTAATAATAATTATTTAAGGTATATGTTTGAATACATTTAGTTTGAAATGGTTCAATTTAAAGTCTTATATTGATTATCGTCCCACGCTCCTTGATATTAAAGGATTATTAATAAATATATATATTGTTAATTTACATACATCAATAGACACTGACCAGCTTTGAGATACATTGTCTAATGATTTAAAAATAATCTTTCCCCACCGCCCCCCACTGCTTCTTACTAGTTGAGGGGCTATACTCCTATTGGTTAAGGATTATAACGGTTTAATTAGAGAGAGTGCACCCAAATTTGTGTATAGGGAGAGTCTAAAACATTTAAGGAGAAAAGCCCTTAGAACACCTGACTGTAATTCAAACCCCGAACTCCCCGTCATCAACATAAATCTACTGCGAGAGTGACCCCTTATATCGTTCAACCACCGAAGTGCCTAACAATAACTAATATTAATTTAATCTGGAAATTTTTACATAGTCTGACGGCCTACACAAAGCTTCCGATAAATTATTTTCAAATTGATTCGTTTAGTTAATATTTAGTCTGCTAAGTTATGCTACTCTACACAAAAACTTTATTGTGTTAGTTAAATTTGTGAAATAGTGCTTTGAGGCTGCTTACATTTAAAATAAAGTAAATTTATCTAACCTGTCGTAATCAACCTATGGTGTTGTGTTAATACTTTCTTTAGACACCTTGGAGATAAATTATTGTGATCGTAAAATAATCGAACTTGAGATTTTTATAGAAGTTTCATGACCCCCGAAACTAAAAAAGCTCTTTTCACGATTTCGTATGTCTGTCTGTACCTCGGGCTGGAGCCGAAACTATTTTACCGATTGGGCTAAAACTTGTTATCAAGGGTTTTCAAATGGTCTCCCCGAGGGATTTTTGGAATTAGATATCAAACCCTAAATTAAAGAGTAGTTTACTGAAGGATAAAAAGAGAAAACATCCATTTTATCTAAATTAGCTATAAATATTTTAATTTAATTTTATACCTTGACACTGTTTATCATTATAAACAAGATGGAAATTCTCATGCTCTCATTTGTGGGTACTTTGCATGGGGGAAATTTTCCAATTTACAGCATTTCTCTGGAGCTATTTGAAATCCGAAATAACTTATCATTGTAAAGTTGTAGAACCATTAAATTTAAAAATCTTTTATTTGAAATGTATTTTTTATAAAACCAATAATATCCAAGCTATAAGCAAATATATATCATTTTTAATTTAGGTCTTTGAAAATGAATTTGATTCTTTTGCTCTTTGGTGGACAGAAATGTTTCTTTTTTCTCAGTTTTCTCTAACAGTGTTCCTATTTCATAATGTCATAAAGTTAGTAAGTAACAATGTATATGATTTCATTTATGATCTTTGATGTAATGTTTCTACAACAATGCATAGAACTATTATTTTGCATCACAAATATTACAAGCTTTTTGTAAATGTATATTTTAAGATAAAAGCGGGAAAAAGTTTTTATGGTGCACTGTACAATTATTTTTAATGTTTCATAGTATATTCATAAATATATATATTTTACTTTTTTTTTTAATTTTTGTAACCACATATTGTACAAACTTTGAAGATAGTGTGATGAAATGTAAAACTACAAGTTTTATCAATGGTGTTGTCTACTTATTTATGATATACTCGTATTGTACAAATTTTGAAGATAGTGTGATAAAATGTTAAGCTACACGTTTTATCAATGTTGGTGTCAACTTATTTATCATATATTCGTATTGTACAAACTTTGAGAATAATGTGATGATATGTAAAATTTGTAACCACGTGGCTTAATTTGGAAAGCATGTTTGTATAATATTGTGTGTTATGGATTGCGAATGACAAAACGAGTGTTGCAAGTTGTTATGATTAGTCTGTAAACAAATAGAATAAAGGAGCTGACCACATAAATATTGTCAGCATTCCTTAGTCAGAAACCAAACCAGAGGGCAGGATAAAATGTAGGGGATCCAGCCATCGTGGCTGACTAAACAACATCACAGTCTAGGGGTCGCTCTGCCCAATCAGGAACTACGCGGAATAGGATGCCGGTTCACCAGTATTCGTAGAAGAGGGCTACCGCTTTGGGCACTGGTTACAGGGCTCGGAGACCGTGTAGAGACTACCTATGAGTCAGACAGGCCATTGGTTATTCCTAGTAACACCTCGTTCTGTCACAAGTTTACAAATATTCTTGAAGTTCTTTCATTCTTATATCAATGTCAACATCACGTTTGTAATATACATGGTAGTACTAATAAAAACCTTTAAAAACCAAGCCGAACGTCAATCACGAATTCACACAAGTATAGACAATCACCTCCCCCTAACCTCGGCTATAGCCAGATCCTGAAAGATTCTATGCCCACATTTAGTGGACGCAGACGGTGGGGGAGATTGACAAAATATAAGTTTTATCCCGTTTCATCCCTAACCCATTAGCATAATAGTACATAAGCAGATGTAGCAAGAATTAATAGTGAAAAGCGATGCTTGAAAAAAATAACTTGTCGTCTATGATTATTTCCAATTTTTTTTTAAAGGCCTCAGTGGTTTAGTTTAATCAAGTTAACACAATCTTGACCCACATCACAACAAAGTTATCCTAATTTTTGGCCCCATTTCAATAAAGTATTGCTACAAATATCCTTGACCTTGCACATTTCTGAACTTGAAATACACCGGTGGGGTTTGTCGTAAGTTTTCCCGGCCGATCCACCGAGATCAGCCTAGTTATGTTTACCACCACCTCTGGCGCTAGGCATCACATTTCCTGTCAACTTGGCCTGAGTACGTGGTTCACGGGCAGTGACTAAATAATTGGAGTAGCGAGAAATAGTGAGTTTTAAAGGTTCTCTAGGAATTTGAGCGTTTGAGAAAACTTATTTGGCCCAGGGCATAAGTTTGTTTTCAGCAAATGGCTTCAACTGTGGGATAGATCGTTACATTAATACACATATTTTTTTTATCACGTGGTCTCACATCTCTTTCGAGTTACACAGCTATGTAAATAATTATCTCTTGCAATTTATTGTTCGTGTTAGTGTTATTCATTGTCCTTAAACTTTATGTATTTTGTTTTACAATTAAATTGAAACCTAAATTTAAACTAAACTAACGTGGTAGGGATGAATTATGTAGAATTTAGAAGTAATGGATCTGAATTTACGTGGCGCTGACCCCTTGTTCAAGAGGCCGGTCTGAGATTTCTATGGTAGAAAACTAAACAAGATGTATATATTGAATCGATATTTGATTTATTTTTGAGAAAAAAAACCTGTCATAAAAACTGCGGAAATACATCTTTTAATTCGCGTTACCTAAAGACCATCTAACCTTGACCTAATTTTGTAATGTTTAAATATAAATAACGTCTGCTGATGACCTAGTAGTAATATCGATAACCGATCTTGTACCAACATAAACTAAATACGGGATGGCCAACCAAAATGAAACGTGGTGAAAATTACAGGGTCACCATAACCTTTTTACCTGTTTATAATTACATGTTCAGTCTTAAATGTGGGTAAGTATTTACTAGATAATTGTTATGCTCATGAGATTGTTGTTAACACGCACTAGAAGCTCAATTTGAACTAAACTAAACATAAAGTACGTTACGCAATTTAGATATTATGTATACCGTGGGAGAATTTCATTTACTATTCTTTTCACAACTATGTTCAGATTGAAATATTTCGTTTTAGGTCCAAATTTTGAGACAAGATCATTCCCCCCTATTTCCCCCATTACCTACCTCATCATAATACTAGCTCGGGCATTAATCCCACTAATGGAATAGGAATGAAAAAGGTAGGAATTTAATACCCATATTTGCGTAGAGAAATCCCCAGGAACAATTTAGGAGAAAACCTTCTCATTAGTCCTTCACTCAATCGGGGTTCGAACCCTGATCTCCTCCTCATTGGCAGTCCAGTCTATTGCGAAAGTGACGCCTTGGATCAATCGTCCAATCAATCATTTTCATAATCACGTCCATCCCCTTCTCCCTTTGTTGGAAGGCGGACTAAATTTCAAGTTCGTCAGTCTGGTTTTCTGGTGACAGGAAGTTCGAGGCTTGGATCCCGGATGGGTTTTCTGACGTTGTTTTCCTAAATGTTTTTTTCTCTCAATCTTTCCATAAAAAATTATGGTCCTTTTCCTTCTTAGTTCCCTCTACTAGTTGCCTCAGTCACTGTCACGCTGGCCAATCTGTGAGGAGGGGGTATGGGCGGCAAATGCTCTAGATCTAGCCATTTGATCTTTCTCTGCTTTCCTGCCGCATGGAGGAATTCATTTCTGAGGTGGGGACACCATTAAGGCGGGCTCCACTATCCCCAGATGCCAAGATGATACGTGAGAACGATGATATTGGAAAGCAGAGGGGACCTACAGTTTAACGTGGGCTCCGGACCACGTTGGGGGGGCCTGACATTCCACACATTCACAAAGCGTGAAAGCATACACTTTGCCAGTGTTGAAGGAAGGGGTTTGATAATCAGATAAATTGTGCCGGGACCAGGATTTGAGCCCCAAACCCCTTACACAGAAGTCTGACACCTTGCCCCTAGACCTCCAGGTCCTCAAACCCTGACTAATCTTAGGGTACAAGATTAGGAAGGTGAGTCTCAGAGAAATACTCGAGGATTCAACAACCCGCTTCAGTGGCCGAACGGTCTAAGGCGTCACTATCGTGTTAGACTGACCTGCTGATGACGGAAAGATAGGGTTTCGAATCCCGGTCGGGTCTACTGAAGGGGGTTTTCCCTAACTGGTTCTCCATTCTCCTTTTATCGCAAATGTGGGTACACTTCCTATAAATTAAACCTTCCTAATACCCAAAACAATAATATAATAAGTACAACTCTATGAGATAGTAGGATGTGGTGCTAAAAATAAAAAAGAACTGAACAAAAAGTTTCTTCCCATCTAAGGGTGCGTTGTCCAAGCTGCGACAGTTACCTGTGACTGCGGCTGGAGTCGCAGTCTTCACGCCTGCGCAATTAAAGATTGGTCCTCGACACGAGGGGATGGCGGCTTGTGTCGCAGCTGGTTGAGTGAGCAGTGATTGCGGCTAGAATGGCAGCAACATTGCGTATTTGTTATTGAATTTTGTACTTTGTATTTTAATAATGTCTAAACCATGAAAAAAGGCGGTGCTAATAGCCCACTCTCAGGACATTGTGCTGTGTGAGTTAGTATCCCAACGTTCATACGTATATGATTTAAGACATCCGAAGTATAAGAACATACATCCATGAGACAATGTAAAGAAGTGTTATAAGACACAGAGAAAAAAAAAAGATGTATTTTTTTTTACAGCGGGCTTAACTACCCGTTCGGGTTATCCATTTTAATTACGCTAGTGGTGTAGAGGTGAGAAAGGAAGAATTTAGATGAAATGTACTCTTATTTGCTTGGAGGGAGGGCAGGGAGGATGGGAGAGTTAAGAAAAAAACCACCCTTAATGCACCCGGACAAGGTTCAAACCCCGACCGACCTTCGCTAGTTTATCGGCAGGGCTGATGGGTTTCTTGAACCGATCACACGAGTTTGTTTCAATATCAATTTTCGACAAGTTGTAATATATGATTGAACTGGTTAACATTTAGCTTAAAATATTCCATGAACTTTTTTTTTGCCACGCGTCTTACTACCCGTTTGAATTATACGCTTATGTACTTTTAAAAAAAAAATCATTACTGTTTCAAGCCTAGGGCCTAGGTCAGTTTTTTTATCCAAGCCATATTATTTTCCACTACCGGCTGGCTAGGCCTATTTTAGCTTCATAAGCCTTATAATCAATCTTAAGACTAGGAAAGGCACAACACCTAATCCCCAGCCGTTAATTCATCACTGTGAAAGGGCTAATTCACATTTCACCAATGATACATTTCTTAGCCATGTCGGGAATCGAACCCGGGACCCTTAGTTCAGTAGAAAGATACGCTACCGACTGAGATAAGGTGTCGGACAAGCTTATGTACTAATTACGCTAGTTTTTAAGAAAAAGTATTAGCAAGGTTATATTTTAGAAGAAATGTATCCTCATTTGCTTGGGGGAGAATGTAAAACCATTTTGGGAAAAACCACACTCAGTACACCCGACCGAGATTTGAACCTCTAGCTTCTTGTCATCGGCAGTCTAGTCCCCTGCGAGAGTAGCGCCTTAGACCACGCGGCCACCGAAGTGGGTTCCCTGAACTCAGTATCATAACTTAAAAAGATGTCTATTAATTAAAATATCATAGCATCCGTCCTCCTCGTGCGCCACAAATATCCTCTTCACTTTCTCTCTTTTCCTTCTGCTGTACAACCACATTAAACTCATTTCGTCTCTCCATCTTCTTCCTCCCTCGCAGTGGCGGATTCAGTGCCCCCCCCCCCCCCCCCCAATCGTTTCTCAGAAAACACACACACATTGTTTGGATTACCGTTTGCTACAAATAATTTTCTCGGACTCTCCACTTACTCGACTCATTTCAAGAAACGTTCTTTGCTTTACAATTACATATTTAATTTAGGAAACAAAAAGTATTATAATAAATGTATAGAGCTAATTTAACACTTAGATATCTTACAAGGTGCATTTGTGTATTATTTTGTGTCTTATTTGTGTAAATTTATAAAGAGCCTCATAGTGTAACAAATGTAAAATATTAAGGTTTATAAATATAACTGATTAACTCACAACTGCCTTTATATAACATTTTTTTATAGATATTAAAAAAAAATTAAATTAATAAATTGTTCTAGATATGTTGTATTTAAAAGGATGTAAGATTGCAATCTAACTTTTGGTCTCATGGTGCTTCCCCCCCCCCCCCCCCCTTCCTTGTCATTTTTTTTTCTGAATCTGCTACTGCTCCCTAGAAATATCCAAAAAGGGTTCTGTCCCTCGGACCAACTGTACTCTCCATCATTCTCTAAATCAGCTGGTGATTGCCGCTGGAATCACGTCTTGGAAATCAACCCGTGCGACTGTCACGACGGTCTGTCGCGGCCGTAGCCGCAGTCGCTGGTTACTGTCGCGGATTGGACGACGAACGCACCTTTCACCGGACTGTACTACTAGAACGCTCACATTATTTTGAATGGAATCGAGTAACTCGAATAAAAATTGACGTGAAGAGCAAGGACGCGTCACCGAGTTAATTAGGCCACCCTGTCAACTAGATGTCAACAAGTGTCCTCCCCTATCTAGCACGTCTACCAACCTTGCTGTCTACTGTTGTAAACTTGTCTGTCTGCCTGTCTGTGTGTCCCTCAAATCAAAAAGTGATTTATTACGATGCACTTCGGGACGTGTCTTTCTTTCTTGCAACTCATTACAGATGATTCACTTGTTTTTTTGTGTGCCAGGGATGATGGGTTTTTCACACTGTAACACTTTCATTGCAAAAATATTTACCCCCCCCCCTCCCTACCTTCATAACTTCCTCACAAAATTTCCTCCTCTCCTCCCCCAATTACTTCAACCAACTAAATTTTAAAATAAGATAAAATAATGTATTCTTCATGTGTGTCTCATCTTTTACGTCTGAAATTTAAAAAAATATCTAGTAATTAGCCTCTCTCGAATCCTTGGAGAGAGTAGTATTGTGATCGTAAATTTAAAAAAATTCAAATAATATATTTTTTATAAATGTTGACGTTTCATCATGAGTCCTTGAAAGAAAAAGAAAGTGTTTTTTTTTATTGCCGTCTATCCGTTATCTCAGCCAAGAGTAGAAACTATTTTACCAATTGGACTAAATCTTGGTATCTAGAATTTTTATAAGCTTTCCATAAGGAGTTTTTGGATTTATATAATTCAACCTTAAGATTTAGGGTAATTTACTGAAGGTGAAAAAAAAAAACAAAAAAATCTTGAAACTCGTTCTAACGATTTTGGTTAAATTTCGTGTATAGTCACTGTTTAACATTAAAAAAAAAAATGAAAACTTTTATTTATCCATAAAAGTGACATTGAGGTAACTTTATATCAGTGGAAACTTTAGAATTTGATCAAATCCCCGCAACTATAGTTGAGATAAAGGTGACCTGGTGGTCTAGGGGTAAGGTGTAAGACTTCTGTGCTGAGGGTCCGGGGTTCAATCCTCGGTCCCGGCACAGATTTATCTGAATACCAAACCCTTCCTTCACCTCTGACAAGATGTGTATTAATCACAACTTGTGAATGTGAGGAATGCCAGGCCTCCACCGTGGTTCGGATTCCACGTTAAACTGTAGGTCCTCCATTTCATCTCACAATCACCCTACCATTACACATTAGCGTAAGTGCGTATAACCCGAACGGGTAGTAAGACGCGGTGCTAATAATAATAATAATAATAATAATAATAATAATAATAATAATAATAATAATAATAATAATAATAATAATAATAATAATAATAATAATAATAATAATAATAATAATAATAATAATAATAATAATAATAATAATAATAATAATAATAATAATAATAATAATAATAATAATAATAATAATAATAATAATAATAATAATAATAATAATAATAATAATAATAATAATAATAATAATAATAATATAGTTTAGATACGAAATAATTTATCGTCAAAAAGTTGTAGTACTATTAAAAATAAAAATAAAATTTACTTGAAATAAAAAATCATTACATTCTGAGCCGTTACCAAGTAAATTTTTTAAAATGATGTCTTGGAAATGGGGAGTTTTGTTCTTTGTTGAACAGATTTGTTACGTTAAAAAAAATCGGTTTATTTAAAAGTGTTTACTAGGCCTATTTCATTTATGCCCTCTTTGATGGAATGCGATTCTCTTTTCTATCACGTTTCTGCAGCAATGTTTATTATTTAGTTTAATAGCTCTTACGAATTTTTAGTAAATATCTCCTTATTTTAGATAAAGGATAGAGAGAGTTAGAGAGATAGAGAGAGAGAGTCTGTGTGGTGCAACCTACAATTTTTTTAAATCACGGAGTCTTTCCTTTTGGGTTGTACGCTAATGTGCTAGGGGGGAGGAAGGTTGAACTTAGAGAAATTATGTCCTTCTTAGCGTGGAAGGAGAGTGGGAAACCAATTTGGAATATCCACTGTCAGTACACCCGACTAACTCTAGACCTCCTCGTCATCGCCAGTCCAGTATATTGCGCGAGTGACGCCCCGTACCATATGACCAATACTCACATCACAGTACACGCGGACAAGGGTGGCAATCTCATGTTGTTTGATTTTTATATTGACGTAGAAGTCCTGGTTCGAATCCCAGATGTCTATACCGATTTATCAATATCCTTCCACGCAAATGTCAGTACACTTACACTAAGTTTTTACCTTCCTTCTCCTCCCACCTCTCCCATTATTACAGATATTAGACTAGCTCGGACGGGTAGTAAGAAAAGAAGCATGGGATGATAAAACAACCAAGCAACCATTTGTTTGTAGATATGTATATAAAATATAATAAAATTAATTTCCAATTTCTTCATACAATAGTGCAGATTGAAACTGATCCAGACTAAAATAATACTTTTTATTATAATCTTTACTTCCTTAATAGTGTTAATTGTTTCTCTTTAATTAACAATGGCTGGTTCCTATTATTTAATCACAGTCAATCAATGATTCAATCCCTCTGATTCGTAGCAAAGAGACTAAAAATACGCCACATTAATATAAATATATAAATTTCATGGGAGAAAATACAGATAATCATGATTTTTCTTTTAGCTTAACTAAAATTTATTTCACATCTCACCGGTATTAGAGTGGATAGGGTGCGGGTAAACCACAATGTTAAAGCACACGTGACAAAAAAAAATAGCCCCAAAAGGAACCGGCCATCCTTATTGAAAACTTTACGCCTTGAACCGTGCCACCACCGACGCACGTAATGAGACTCAAAATATTCAACGTCGAGTCCGTCTTCTTTTCAGCATAATTTTTTCAACAGCTCAATTAATTCGTACCCACGGATCTCTCAAGTCCGCCAAAAACGTTGCGTCACACGGTCTGTCGAATAATCAGAAAACTTTCGTTTCCCGTCACGCTTCAAGGTAAGGGGCGAATATTGTTTTAAATACAAATTGGTCCACTATTTTTAGACGTTCGTGATTAATTCAGTAGATTCATGCGTCGCCATAACAGATCAACTGGTTTGGTAGTTAGTATAGTTTTTGTGTGTGTGATAAAACATAATTAGAAATTGCTTATTAGTATGAAAAAAAAAGAATCTATATTATGTGTATCCCTGAGTAGTGACGTATCAAATTGTGAGGGATTTGGAGTAGAGGGGATATAACTATGATCAAGGCCGTAGCCAGCCAATAATTTCAGGGGGGGGGTTTGGTGGGCCCATCCCCCAATTGACGGAAGCTAGAAAAAATTCTTATTATTAAACAGTTCTAGAAGCTATCTGAAGTGTTTTTTTTATGGCAACATAACACCATAACTGCCGAAGGCTAGAAAAAATTCTAAATAATAAACACCTCTGGAAACTCTCTGAAGTGCTTTTTATGGTAATACAACCCACTAATTTGTATTTGTACCTTAATTTTGATGTTGTTTGAACCATAAATAAAGCCATATATATTTTGTTCATTAAATTTCGGGGGGGTTTGAACCCCGAACCTCCCCCCCCTGACTACGGCCTTGACTATGAGATATAGGGGACTGCTGCACCCTAGAACATATTTTGATTTATATGTTTTTCTGCTCCACGTCTTAACATCCACCCGAGACATTATAATATCTACAATAATGAAGTAGAGACGTAGAAGATATAGTTTAGATAGTATTTACCCCGAATTCGCGTTTTGAGAGGGTGGGAAAAACCAATTAGGAATAACACATTCTCAGGACACCCAGCCAGGTTTCGAACCTTGATCTCCCCAGCTCCAATTAAACTAGCCTAGGGGAGCTTGACGTTTATTCCGTGAGTCCACCGATGCAGCTAAGTTGAATTTAAACCAAAGCCACTTTCAAGGGCAGTCATATTTTATGTTAACTTTATAAATACAGTATTATAAATATCTATGTATGGACTAACCTTCCAGATCTGCATTAAATTACTTTTAATTAAAGGTTACTAGTTCTTTTTTTTATCAAATAAATAATTTATATTATATAAGAAGTGTTTTATTCTATAAAAATATAATAATATTGCATGTCTGAGCTACATCACTTGTAAGCCAGTAGTGGAAAGATTAGCTAGTACTAATGTACCGTTGCCCAGGGGACGCCCGATCGTACTAGTCGTACATCCTTTCCGTGGAGGCTCTTTCCATGTCCCGATGAGATGAGATGATGATGATTGTATGAGGTTGTGGAACCAGTGGAAACACTTAAACCTAACTCAAGCCTAATCAACCAAACCCTGGTGACAGATGGGGTAGTTCCCCTTTCGGGAAAAATACCCAAGGTACCAGCCAGGAATCGAACCCAAGACCATTAGGCTCGTAGACAGGTGCACTGATCACAACACACTGGGGTTGGTTTCTATACAAATAATAATACAATTACTATCTACAGTAGCCCCATAGCTTATTTGGTGCTGACTGACAGCTCACAGCTGACTTCTGACAGTCAACATTTAGGTATATACCTAAATGTTGACTGTCAGACATGACAGCTGCTAAATACATGTTTTTTGCAGATCATATGGTTCGGCGTAGGGATACACTAATTTGGTCTGGTAGCTTTCAAAGCCATTAGCTGTGAGCTGTGAGCTGTCAGTCAGCACCAAAGAAGCCATGGGGCTACTGTAGAAACGAGCCACACACGCTGTGATATCAGGAATAGAAAATATTGTATTCCAAAGTATGTTCTGCCTGACGTCATGACTGTGGTGCAACAATAATTATTAATAATGTTAACTTTTCAATATCTCCCTCCCCCTTTTTTCTCGTGCACTATGCCTTACTACCCGACCGTACTATCAGACTATTAATACAAGTGGGATAGAAACGAGGAAGGGAGAGTTGGGATAAAATACACCTGAATTTTAGTTGAGGCAAAGTGGGAAAACTATTTAGAAAATATAGTATTCGGCTTGGGATTCAACCACGGGCTTACTGTCATCCCCACAAGGCTAGACTAACGCCTTTTCCCACGTGCAGTATGAGCTATGACTGTCATATATTGTTTGCCATTCTTTCTCCATACAAATGAAGGTATACTTATTGAATTTTATATAAACTATCATGAGAAAATGAGAGTTTTTATTTTATTGGTGATTTTAATGTGTGCCTAGATATAAAATTTAATCAAAATCGTTAGAGACAAATTTGAAGAAATTGACTTTTTTTTTCTTTTTCACCCCTCAATTAATTCTAGGGTAGATATCTAATTCCAAAAACAACTCGGGGTAACTTTATGAAAAGCCTAAATATCAAGTTTTAGCTCAATCGCTAAAATGGTTTCAGCTTTAGGCCGAGTATAACAGACAGACGGCATTGCAAAAACGACTTTTTCGGGTTTCAGGGGGTCATGAAACGTCTACATTTTATCAAAATCCGTTTACGATCACAATATTTCTCGCTCCATGGGGTTGAGAGAAAGTAAAAACAAGTATTAAGATTGTGTTTAAAAGTACAATAGCCAAAGTTCTAATATTCATGTTATTAAAAACAATTATTACTATCATGAATTTAAAAATTATTTATTTTTACAACTCAAATTTTTTCTCGCTTATTTTTTAATTTTTCCCCAAACTTCCACGGCACACCGGTTGAAAAATGCTGCGATAAGGCACACTTCGATAAGGAGTCCATGAATCTATATTTGAACTTATTTGACTTTCATGGTACCCTAGACACACGGTGAAGAACCACTTCCATGATGGATTAATATCCAAGGCCGTAGTTGGGGGGAATATTGTTTAGGGGTTCGAACCCTCCCCCCCCTTCGAAATCTTATGAACAAAATATATGTGACTTTATTTATGGTTAAACTCTATCAAAATTAAGGTACAAATACAAATTAGGGGGCTGTGTTACCACAAAAAGCACTTCAGAGAGCTTCTAGAATGTTTATATCTAGAATTTTTCCCTTAGCCTCCAGAGTTTGGGGATATGTTAGCGCTCACTGCATAAACAGCCCCCCACCACCCCCCCCGAAATTATTGGCTGGCTACGGCCTTGTCAGTAGCGCTGATTTTCTCAAAAAAACAAAGACTCCAATCAAATTTAAAAAAAAGTACATTAAAACAAAACAAAAATATAAACGACCGTCTGTTGTTGTCAAACGAGAGCCCAATGAATGTGACGCATTTATTCTAAGAGGTGTCCGATGCCGGTGTGACAATGACCTGCTCTTGACACACTTGTCATCGTGACAATAAGCGCCACGTGTTTGTCATTAGGTACATGCCTGCGTGTATGTGTGTGTGACAAGGAACAGTTTTACGAACGTACCATCCACAAAATATTGTTCAAATCTCCTTGAATTTGATTTGTTGTTTTTTTTGTTTTACTCTCTCTTTCACTGGTTTTTTTTGGTATCTATCTCTTTTTCTTTCTTTCTAGAAGAGGGGAAAGGAGAAAAGAGGGATGGATGATTCAACAAGAAGAACAAAGAGAGATGGGAGTAGGAGGCAGAGTTAGTTGTGGAAGGGGGAGGAGGGCGGGGGACGAATATGGAGTAATGTTTATCAGTATGTTCTTTTCGTATGAATTTGAATATTTTCAAGGTGAACTGTTCACATACGTACCATTGCCTACAGCCCCCCCCTCCACCTCACCACAAGTAGAAAATGGTGGCAATCACATGGCACATACATAACTATAAAAACAACCCTCCGATGTTGAAGTTATCACAAACAGATCCACTCACAGGAGTCATTAGTACAACTAACTAGATATTCTCTTTGTTTTAACGACAACACATATTTGTTACATAGCTTCGCAACGAATATATATATATATATATTTATTTATATTACAATACATAAAAGTGAAATGGCGAAGATTAGTTTTATTTGTGGATTAATTTATTTGACAACCATTTTTGCTGCTCCTCAGGAAGTAAGTTTTTTTTCAATATTAAAGAAGTAGATTAATACTTGTCGTGGACAGTGATGTAGCGTGGTTTGTTGCGAGGGTGAGTAGAGTTAGTTGAAAATGCACCTATGGTATGTTCTAATAACTCTGCAGAGCACTCATTGGTGAGGAATAAAAAGAAATACATACCCTTTGTGAGGTATATAGAACAAAGACTATGTCTGATTCATCAAACGGAGAGCAAATGGGTGATATAATATTACAGGTACAGTTTTAACAAGTCCTTCTTGCCATGGAAACACTTCATAGCACGCCACTGGTTGTGGATAGTTTGTATAGGATTGAATATTGATACATTAGGTCGAAACTCTTAAATTCAAAACACAAATTTTGTTAGTAACATTAATTTCTTTTTGACAGATTTCTTCTCATATAAAATATAATGTATATTTTTCAACAACTAATTTATCTGATTGCCAAACCCTTCCTTCACCTCTGACAAGATGTGTATTAATCACAACTTGTGAATGTGTGGAATGCCAGGCCTCCACCGTGGTTCGGATTCCACGTTAAACTGTAGGTCCTCCATTTCATCTCACAATCACCCTACCATTACACATTAGTGTAAGTGCGTACAACCCGAACGGGTAGTAAGACGCGGTGCTAATAATAATAATAATAATAATAATAATAATAATAATAATAATAATAATAATAATAATAATAATAATAATAATTCAACAACTACGGTTGAGCATCATATGATTTGTTACATTGGTTGAAAATATTTGATTTATCTCCAATCAGATATGTCAAAAATAAAAAGATTAACTTAGTGGGAATTGATTATATTACACAGCTTATTAAGTATAAAGGACCTAATTTTATTTAAACGTTGTGTACAACCAAGATGAAATGAGGTGATATTATAATTACGTAGACTATTCAGTCTTCCACAGTTATAATACGATATTTTATCGACTTAAGTAATCCTCTGACGTATTGAGTTATGTACCTGGCTACTTTATGGCCGTTAATTTTGGATGATGATTTTATTTACTTCTGATGAATATGAAACAAATTACGCTTCACGAATCATCATTAGCCGCATTCATAAAATGGATAGCAAAGTTGATTTGACGTTTGCAAGAAGTTCAGCCTTACTAAGGCTGTACAATTGTAATTGAGCCACTGGCGATGTTAGGTTTGCGAATAGTTGTTTGATTATTGGCCAGAGAGGGAATATTTATAGTCTGGATAGTTACAGCAAATAGTGTTTTAGTTCAGTGTGTGGCTTTACACTCACTTTCAGTACAACGGCTTGTATAGCTTAGTCACAATAGTTTCATTTATTTGATGTATACAACATGCACTTTATGAACCGACTGATTATAGCAGCACACGGATTATAAACTAAAATATAGACAGACATAGCACCCAGCGCACCCGGACATTACTTCATCACTGTAAAAGGGGAAACCCACATTTAACCAATAATACATTTTTCGGCTTTGTCAAGAATCGAACCCCAGACCTTTAGCTCAATTACATAGACACGCTACTGACTTGGTTAAGGTGTCTGACTTATAGCTATAATCAAATTTCTAAAATAAGCAACCTCATCTGTCAACTAAAAAAGCTACTAGATATATTCTAATCTATTCATACGTTAAGTCATGTGACCTTTAGCTTTCAATCGAAGAGTACAAGGGAAAAGGGGGGAAGTCACATTACTAATATTTTCTAAGACAACTTTCATATCTCAAAGTGACCTGGTGGTCTAGGGTTAAGGTGTTGGACTTCTGTGCTTGGGGGTCCGGGGTTCAATCCTCGGTCCTGGCACAGATTTATCTGATTGCCAAACCCTTCCTTCACCTCTGACAAGACGTGTATTAATCACAACTCGTGAATGTGGAATGCCAGGCCTCCACCGTGGTTCGGATCCCATGTTAAACTTTATGGTCCTCTATTTCATCTCACAATCATCCTACCATTACACATTAGGAGTGGGTATAAGGCCAGCGGGTATATAAACGTAGTATAATAATAATATAATAATAATAATAATAAATAATGAATGTATACTCAAACCCCATAAGACCTCAGCATAACTTTTTTTAATTAATATAAATATAAGAGAGACCTCTTTTAATAATAACAACTAAGTGCATTACAAAGGTCTCATGATTGTCTAACAGATGACAGAACTAACTCAATTTGAGATAGAATGGAACCCTCCACCCCCACCCCACCGTTCTCCCCCGTACACTTCCAGAATATTTGATTGAAAATAAAATTAACAATAGAGTAAAATGTTGTTGTTAATAATGACAGCCAAAAGTGTTTGTATTTTTATAAAAGTTTCTTTCTACTAAAATCCTACTGTACTTAAATTTTCTTGATTCACATCTTAATACCCATCCGGGACTGTCCGCATATTTAAACTAATATGATAGAAAATAAAAAGATATAATTTAGAGGAAGTTTCACCCGCATTTGCTTGTAAGTAAGGGTGGCGAACCATTTACAGGTCAGTACATTCAGCTGTATTCAACCTCAACATTTATTTCTTTTGGTCCACTCGTGTGGGTGAATCGACAGTAGGTCCCCAGATTGTATAACACCTGGAATGAATACTCCCCCTACACCTGTTTTTTGGTGAACGTGTGAATCTACATTAAACCCACCAAATTGTACACATAAAAGCCCCCTCCCCCATGTTTTTTTTGGCAACTGTATGAATCCATAGAATGTCCCTGAAATTGTATCACTGAAGAACATCCCTCTCCACCCCCACCTCTGTTTTTAGGAACTAAAGGAAGTTCCAGACGACCCCGACAAGAACTTGATCCTCAACCTGGTTCAGGTCCACTACAATTTGACCGAAGACGTCAATAACTCGACCCTCTCGACTACCGTCGCGCCTCCTACCACCTTGGAGTCGAGTCTGTTGGTGGAGGAGTTCACAACTGTCGAGCCGGAACCTTTCAACGACACGTGCGGCTGCGGTGAGTCGCTCAACTAGCAAGGGGATGCCTCGTTCTTTATTTATCTTTGGTATCTAATGTGCAATTTATAATCAACTAATTATATCAAGCACACGACTATGATAATATTGCGCGTCTGAGCTAGCTACAGCATTCGTAGCCCAGTTTCTGGAAAGATTATCCAGTACTAATGTACCGTCGGCAAGAGGACGTCCAATTACTAATCGTACATCCTTTCCGTGGAGGCTCTTTCCATGTCCCCGACGATATGAGAGGATGATGATAGTGAGTATGAGGGTGTGGAACAAGTAGAAACACTTAAACCTTAACTAACCAAACCCTCGTGACCCATTGGTGAAATTACCCTCTCGGGAAAAATAACCAAGTACTAAACGGGAATCGAACCCGGGACACCTAGCCTCGTATCCAGGTCTGCACTACAACGGGGCCAATTAGGCGACGATTTTTAAACCAACTTTAATATAATGGTTTCAATATTTTTTGGTAATTTTCTGTGCAAGGGGAAAGGGTGGCATCGCCCCCTACACGCCCTCCCTGGATCCGCCACTGTATTTTCTTCAGATTCTGTGATGTTTGTGTGTTCCGGAGCAGTGTGTGGAGTTCCCAACCGGAAACAGCGCATCGTAGGGGCCACGTGACCAAACCGAATGAGTTCCCCTGGGTGGTGGCGATGTACAAGAGAGGCAGGTTCTACTGCGGAGGGACTCTACATTACCAGAAGACACGTCTTGACCGCTGCCCACTGCGTCTTGAAGTAAGTTTACATGCCTCTCAGACAGAGCACTTCGTGCAATGAGACCAAAGTAGAGGCACTCGTCTTTAGGTAGGAGGGGTTGAAGTGGAGACAATTGCAAAAAAAGGGTGGTGCGGGTGGCAATAAAGCAGAATAAAATACCTTTGAATGAAAATACTCGAAAAAAAAAACACGTTCGTAAATGGACGTAAGTCCATTATTTAAAAACTAGTTCAATATCTCACCGCTAGAATGCATTAAATGATGGTGTGAAAGAAGATGGTCTCCTTATATTAAGGCGAGTTATTGACAATGTTTTTGAAATGTTTAAAGCAAAACTGTTGTTTTTTTGGCCAGAATAAAATATTGCTCCAGTAGAAACATAGAGTTTAATTTTCTTCACACGATGATATCAACAGTTGTTGAATATCAGTCATGAGCATAGCGGCATTGGACGAGAAACTTTTTAAAAGCATATAAAAAGCTGTCATTAAATTCCAAGACATCCTTGACAGACATTTAAGAACTGTTGATTTCACCATATGAAGAAAATTAAACTCATGTTTCTACCGGAGAGCTATTTGATTTATTTTGACCAAAAAGTTTTTATACAAAAAACTGCAAAACTACTGCCCTTAACTCGCTTTCCCTACACCTCCACCTTAAATTCCTCTTTTCTTTCACGGTCACCTGTTGTTTTGGAGAGGAGAGAGAGGGAGAGAGAGAGAGAGAAAAAAAATGGAGAAACTAAGTTAACCAAGAGAAACATTAAACAACGTCATCAATATAATTTTGTTTAAAATGCAACTATTATTATTATTATTATTATTATTCGTTCTGTTCAACGACATGTTCATTCTTTTGTAAGTGAACTTAGACCACCAATGCACCCTTCCCTCTGCCTCCTCCTTTCTAAGCTCCTCTTTCTCTCAACCTTTCCTTCTATGACTTCGATCAAAGACAGTTCTTCTTAAGGATGTGTCATATCCAGTTTGATTTGCACCAAAGAATCACATGCAAAATGGACCTTTTCTCATACACTCTTCTTAAAACATCTTCATTTGTTACTCTGTCTGTCTAACTTATATATAAAGCTACAAATGGGTCAATTCCGAATCTTAAATACAAATCTTCTACAAGTCCAAGATCTGAATATCAAATTTGAATATTAGAATAGACGCTATTCCAACGAGGCTATCTTATCCGAATGAACATATATATAAGTTTATTTGGAGGGCTTGGAATATTCCATACTATTCCTGCTATATTTGGGGTTTTAAAAAGTCAATAATTAATAAGCCCGAATAATTATATTTTCTTGCTAATTTAATATGAACTTTAAATTTTCAGAAACTTTCACAATTAATCTTATGGTTCTATGTATGAAAATATAGAAATAAAATTAAATATTATCAGCTCTTATAATAATTATGACGTAGCACATTATTACACTAAGCACTTTATTTCTTCTCAATTCAGATTTGTATTATTTCAACTTAAGTGCTTTTATGAATTAAGAAAGGTTAGATCATATATGTTTATATTCTTCTATAATATATAGTGCAAATTAAATTTGAAAACATCCTAGCTCCATTTTTGTATTTATAGTTTCAAATCTGACACATTTTTGAGCCTTCGAATCACCTTCATTTTTTAGGATTCGAAGGACGTGTCTCTAAATAAAGGCTACTTTAAACCTCTTTCAAAGTTGAACAAAGGAAGGAGACATCTGTTTATCTGAACGGTGATGACGTTTCGACCTTGAAACAAAGAAAAGCTGTTTTTTTTTTTTAACCAAGTTCCCCTGAGGTTTTTATCACCATCATTCCACCCGCATAGATGACAACCTTGCTGTAGCCCCCTTGAACTGCACTCAAATGGGTATCAGTAGTTCTTTTTTTAACAACCATCATTGTCCTCTTCTTTTCGAACTTTATGCAGTTTAATGTCCTACGAAGAGGGTGTTGCAAAATGCTCGGTGGACTGGGGAAGGTTGTATGTTTGTCTGCCGTATAGACTAAAGATAGAAAATTATTATTAATAATCTTAGCTACTCACGATTATTTTAGTGCAAGCTTTTCAAGATTCTTCAAGTGTTAACTCCTCAAAGGCTTCTTCTATCCTCAGTTCCTTATAATTTTATTCTATCCTTAAATACTCACAAGTTTCTTCTACCCTTAGCGCCTCACAAATGTCTTCTATTCCCAGCTTCTATTAAGTTTATTCTATACCTATCTCCTCTCACATTTCTTCCGGCCTCAACTCCTCACAAGCTTCTTACAACTTAAACCACCCCAAGTAGCTCCATGCCTAGACTATATTCAAGTAGCTCCTCAGCACAGCTACTCTCAAGTAACTCCTTACCCTAACTGCCCCCCCCCTCCAAGTAGCTCCTTACCATAACTCTCTCCAAAAAGCTCATCGCCTAACTCTCCCCAAGTAGCTCCTCACCCTAACTCACCTCAAGTAGCTCCTTGCCCTAGATCTTTCCCAGTAGCTCATTGCCTCAACTCTTTCCCAGTAGCTCTTGCCTCACTCCTTCCCAGTACTCCTGCCCACTCTCCAAGTAACTCACTGTCCCAACTCTCTCCAAGTAGCTCTTCCTCCCAAATCCCCCCAACAAGCGCTAACCCCTCGCACCGCACGGTTCCAGCATCAACATGAAGGAGGTGCGAGTGACGCTCGGGAACACGACAGGATCAGTAAGGTGGAAGCTGTGACGCAAGAGCGGCGCGTAAAGGCCGCGTCCTTCCACGAAAACTTCACCCTCATGACCTTCAACCATGACATCGCCGTCCTCGAGTTGGACTCTCCCGTGGATCTGGGCTCGACCATCCGTACAGCCTGCATCCCTCAGAAAGGTTAATATTCAAGGACACACATTAGTTATTCGTATATAGCAGCGTCCAGAGGCGTCGGAACCACCCGATTAATATCTAGAGCTAAGCTCACCGGGGATAGACTGGACCATCACTACTTTAGACTTAAATAAAGCTTTCCATTACATTCTAAATAATTGTTTTTACTGAGTCAGTAAGTTCGAGTGTGAAGATATACGATAGCATTATCTTTTATCACCGCGTCTTACTACCCGTTCGGGTTGTACGCTTATGTACGTTAGTGGTTTTAGGGACTATGGAAGTTTTATTTAAAGAGAGTGTACCCTCATTTGCGTGGAGGGAGAGTGGAAAACCATTTTGTAAATACCCCCCTCAGTACACCCGACCGAAATTCGAACCTCGATCTACCAGTCGTCGGAAGTCTAATCTATTGGTGAGATTAGCGCGTTAGACCATACGGCCATCAAAGCAGATAAGAAAAAAAGTTTTTTTAAAAAATTGGTGAAATGTAATCTTGGGGATTGTGTGTGTGTGTGTTTAGAGTCAGAGAACTACACGGGTTCCGTGGCTATAGTGGCGGGGTGGGGGCGGGTGGACGAGAAGAAACCTACCTCCAGCACCCTCAGGAAGGTGTCCGTGCCCGTCATGTCCAAGACAGAGTGTCTCAAGGCCGGCTACCCCAAGTCCCGTATCACCGAGAACATGATCTGCGCCGGTTACTCCGAGGGCAAGAAGGACGCCTGCCAGGTGAGGGGAGAACTATATTACCTCTAGTACCTCTCACAGACTCTCATCAAGAGCGCACACCTTTCTGGTACATGGCTTAGCCAGAGCTCTTATTCAGGGGCTATGGCCTAAACAACGTACCCCTTCGGGGGCTATGGCCTAACCAACGTACCCCTTCAGGGGCTATGGCCTAACCAACATACCCCTTTGGGGGCTATGATCTAACCAAAACACTCGTTTTAGGAGCTATGGCCTAACCAACGTACCCCTTCAGGGGCTATGGCCTAACCAACATACCCCTTTGGGGGCTATGATCTAACCAAAACACTCGTTTTAGGAGCTATGGCCTAACCAACGTACCCCTTCAGGGGATATGGCCTAACCAAAGTACCCCTTTGGAGGATATGGCCTAGTCAACGTTTCCCTTTAATGGTTATGGCCTAACCAACGTACCCCTTCAGGGGCTATGGACTAGCCAACTTACCCCTTTAGGGCTCTGACTTAGCCAACGTTCCCCTTTAGCGGCTATGGTCTAACCAACGTACCTCTTTAGGGGCTATGGCCAAACCAAAGTAACCCTTTGAGAATATGGCCGAGCCAAAGTACCCCTTTGGGGACTATGGCCTGACCAAAGTACCCCTCTGGGGGCTATGGCCTAATCAAATTACACCTTTGAGGATATGAGCTAACCAAAATACTCCTCTAGGGACTATGGCAAACCAACGCAGCTCTGCCTCTGAAACCACCCCTGTCAAAGATAAAGCCTTTAATTAACAAAGAGTAATTTATAAATTTTAAATAAAAAAACCAGTGATCAGTAAGCTGCTCTAAAGTGAATTTTTATTCGAAAACCAAGTGTATAATGTTATTTATAATGTAAAGCACTCATTAAACATTTTTTTAAACAAAATTGTAAAAACCTTTTCCTAAGAACTTAAAATTTTCACAAATCGGTCATCAGTAAAGTAACTTTATTATGATAATTTTTTTTAGAGAAACAAACATACATTCTTACTTTTATTTAGGAACCTCTCATTAAATCCAGGTTGAAAAAAAAATTTACGACAGTTTTATAAAACTTGCAGGTTTAAATAAATTTGTCATTAGTAAACCACCCTAAAATCAACGTTTCCAAAAAAAATAAAAACAAAAAATAACTATACAATGTTATTTATCCTGTATAAACACTCACCAGATATACAATTTGAACAAAACTATATTAAAGTTATTTTTGAAAACATCAGAATTTTCAAAAATCAACTATCAGTAAACTACCCTTAAATTCAGATCTAGAATCAAAATTACGATTTGACTTCGATGTTTGGTCATATAACGTATAGATTTACATTTTCATGCTATGTTCTATATTGAGCATTACGCTTATGACTATCTATCTATCAATCAATCTATCTATCTATCTATCTATCTATCTATCTATCTATCTATCTATCTATCTATCAATATATCTATCTATCTATCTATCTATATATCTATATATCTATTCATCTATCTATCTATCTAACTATCTATCTATCTATCTATCTATCTATCTATCTATCTATCTAAAACATGCATTCCATGGTTACAGGGCGACAGTGGTGGTCCCCTACACATTGACGGCGAAAAAGGAAGCATGGAGGTTATTGGTGAGTATGATTGCTATGGTTAAAATGTTATTTAAACACTTTTTTCTGAAAAAAAAAAAGCTAATCATCTTAACGCAAGAGTTGTCAAAGCTATTGTGATTTTTGTCATCCACTATATTTGCAATACCCTTTAGTGCTCGTGTACCTACTGGCTAGTAATGACCTAGCTTTAACTTGCTACACAACAGCTAGAGCTCCGAACATTAATCTAGTACTCTGTGAAAGGAAATATTTTCCCAATTTTAAGGTGATACATTTTCAATCTTGCCCAGAATAGATTCCTGACACATTTTGGTCAGTTGGGCTGGCACGTCACCTAGTTATTTACGGTTCCTCACTTGAGTCACTATTCGAAAGTTATTCTCCAGCTTTGATAGTTAATAATTAACTTCTGAGCCCGCTTCGGTGGCCACGTGGTCTAACGCGCTACTCTCGCAGTAGACTAGACTGCCTATGACGAGGAGATTAAGGTTCGAATCTCGGTCGGGTGTACTGAGGTTCTTTCCAAATTGGTTTTCCACTTTCACTCCAGGCAAATGATGGTACCCTTCCTCTAAATATAGCCTTACTAATCCCTAAAACCGTTAGCGTAATTAGTACATAAGCGTATAGCCCAAACAAGTAATAAGGCTCTAAAAAAACAAAAAAGTTTTATTTTTATAGCGTATGACTTATTTGACCATGAGAGATACAGTATCTAGTTTGGTTGCCTCTGTATATAGAATTTTAGTCGCTCTTTAAGAACAAAACATCACCCAAGGTGTCCCTTGTAGGTTGTCTACACGTCATACCCAGAATGAGATCACGTGATAATGGTGATTATTAAGGTGTGGAGCTAGTTGAAATCTTAAACCTAGCTTAAGACTAATTAGCCAGACCATGGTGACCATAGGTACAATCTCCCTTATGGGATTAATGCCTATTGTACCACCAGGAATAGAACCCAGGACTTCTAGATCAGTATACCACTATACCAAGAGGCCGGTCAAGATACGAGTGATCTTGGGTCAAAATACAGTCCAGAAAAATTCAGGCTAATATAATCGTTCTTCTTTATGGCAGAGTACTACACCCAATATCATTGCTGAGGGAACTGAAGATCTTACGGAGAAAGGCTTTATCTTAGTTATCTCTCTCTCAGTTAACTGTTGCCAAATCTCCTTGCTCTCGGTTATGTATGAAGGTGGTGTGCTGGGGTAAAGAAGGAGCTACTGGCAACCTCGACTAACCAGCGTTGCGAAACTTGTATCATATTTGAGGGGAGATTGACCACACAAAACAAGAGAATGACAACGCTGTTTCCCAATGATAGCCACGCAGTTCCCTCAGCGATGATATCCAGTGTAGATAATCGTTTCTGGATTAACCTAATTTGACCAACCCACCCATCCTGAATAAATAGATCGAGAAGCATTCAAACAAATCTGATGAGGCTGTATATGACTTTTCATGCTGCTTTGGATTGTTTTCAGGAATCGTGTCTTGGGGTCGTGGCTGCGCTAGACCCAACTACCCCGGTGTATACACCCGGGTAGCCAACTACCTGTCGTGGGTGGAGGACAGATTGGAGGGGGAATGCATGTGCTCACCTCCTCGATAAAAAAACAAACAACAACACACATGACACTGAAAGAGAAAAAAAAACTGTTTTGTTGAGTAAAGGCGTCATTTTGGACAGACTAAAACACTTGTTTAAATTAAAAAAAAAATCTCATTTAATAAACTACATATTTGATTTTCTTTTTTTAAAGAACTAGCAGACATTAATTGGCATGGTGTTCTACCAGGATGAGCGTAGTAACTTAAAACTGTACCTTTGATAATGTTATCATCGCCCGCTACATTAGCCGCACGGTCTAACACGCTACCCTCGTGTTAGACTAGACTGCCGATGTAGGGGAGATTGAGGTTTGATTCTCGGTCGGGTGTACTGAGGGTGGTTTTTCCTAAACGGCTTACCACTCTCCTTCCACGAAAATGCGGGTACACTTCCTATAAATATAGCCTTCCTAATCCATAAAACCACTAGCATAATTAGTACATAAGCGTTTAACTCGAACGGATAAAAAGAGGCGGTGTTTTAAAAAAGTTTTTTGTCACTTATTAGAACACTCATTGGTCAAGTATCAACGGAAATACATTTTCCATTGAAGTGAGTCGAGTAAGGCCTGCGTATAATTGGTCAAATGGGGGAACCAAGTGGGTATGAACTTATCAGAGATACATTTTCTTAGCGACAAGTTTCACTACCCGTTCGGGTTATAAGCCTATATAATAACTACACTAATGTGTTAAAGGGTTAGTAAGGTTGAATTTAGACGAAGTTACCTCATTTGCATGGAGGGAGAGTAGAAAACCATTTAAGGGAAACCACCCTCAGTACACCCAACCGGAATTGAACGTTGATCTCCCTGTTTTTAGCAAGAGTTGCGTTTTAGACTATGCGGTCACCGAAGCGGGTGATACAATTTAAAAAAAAAAAAGACACACTGTGTACCATATCAACACTTAACGATACGCCACTGCCAACATCCAAGACCTATAACGGACTATTATTGAAATAATATAATTCAACAGTAAATAACTAACTCGTGAACAGTATAAGGTAAACATAAACTGAAATTAATTAAGGCGGGGATGTAGGAGACGTGAAATAAGGCACGTGTTTCTACCATGTTTAAAACAAAACATGTGTTTGGCCCAAATAAATCCAGTAGAAACATAGAGTTTAATTTTCTTCATATGATGATATCAACATTTGTTGAATATCTGTCAAGGGGTGTCCTGGAATTTAATGACAACTTTTTCTCTTCATTTAAAAAGTTTCTCAACTAATACTGATATGCTCATGACAGATATTTAAGAACTGTTGTGATTATTGATAGTAGAAAGATTCTACTGGAGCAATATTCGATTCATTTTGTCTAAAAAGTTTTTTTCTGTGACAAAAAACTGAAAAATGAACTTAACTAACGTTACCTTCTATACCTCCTTAAAGAGTTATTTGATTTTTTAAATTTCTTTACAGTAAAAATTAGATTCTGGAAATCTAAAGTTAAATGCACTCATACAACTGTCAGGGGGTTTATAAGAGCTACTAATATAAAATTTTTTAGAATTTCGAGAAACTCGAGAAAAAACCAGACTGTTCACAAATTTGAGGGAAGATTTACAAGAAATTGTACTATTACTCACATATATTTATTAGGTGTTCTGTCTTTCGACAAGCCTATTGCCCTGTCTAAATCGAGTCCTACAATACGTCCTATCATCAGCTTCCCTTTTTTTTTATATCCTGAAACTGTTTCTTTTTCACATGTTTGAGGTCATCATTTATTTGCATTCATGATCTACCTGGTTCTCTTCTCCGTTTGACTTTGCAATGAGCAGTTTCTTCTCACAATGTGACCCTCAGTTTGGCCTTTATTGGTAAAATCACCTGTAGAATGATTTCTTTTATCAATTACTTCTTAGAACTTCTTCATTAATCACCCTTTATAATTTCTATTCTCCTCCAGCCCCACATTTCAAAGCTGAGCAAACATTTCTTCTATTCCTCATCTCCACACCATGAAAATTGCTAAAAAACAAAAAGTACCTCCCGAAAGAGTCTTTGCGAGAGTAAAGATTCTTTAACTATAATAATAAATGAAAAGTGTCCATAATCATGGGATGGACTTGGGTAACTCAGTGTTAGAGCAGTGGATCTTATAACATCCCACGGTTTTATTACCGTTTAAAGATCATATACAGTAGCCCCATGGCTTCTTTGGTGCTGACTGACAGCTCACAGCTGACTTCTGACAGTCAACAATTAGGTATATACCCTAAATTTTGACTGTCAGAAGTGAAAGCTGCTAAACACATGTTTTTTTGCAGATCATATGGTTCGGCGTAGGGATACATAATTTGGTCTGGTAGCTTTTCAAATCCGTCAGCTGTCAGTCAGCACCAAAGAAGCCATTGGGCTACTGTACGTAATCTTAAAGAGTTGAACCGAAATATATTAATTTCAACTTGCCTCGTTTTTCAGAGGTAGGGCGGCAGATAAGCCTAATGGTTATTTGTGGGATAGTTAAAGCTAATCTGACATAAAGGAAAGCAAGGCAAGAGTCAGTTGACTAATTTCAACCGCGGAGTTAAAATGTTCGTTTATATTAGTTATATGAAGCATACAACCTATCCTAGCATAACAACATTTAATTGACTTTAATGCGGCGATACTTCGAACACATCTTTACATCTGAAATATGAATTATTAAACTCCGAGCTATATCCATTTTTAGTAGCCTATTCTTAATACGATAAAAATACATAAGACGTTGTAACCTCAAAACATTTTTAGCCAGAGTAGGGGATAATCGGTTCAAATGTAGTAGTAGCTCAGCAACTTCATCGGTTCAAGTGTAGCACCTCATTAGCTCCTATCGGTTCAAGTGTAGTACCTCATAATATTCTCAGTTCATGTAACCTTCTATTCAAAAAATTTAAAATCCTCCTAGTGGAGTACGAAAGTGTTTTGGTTTTGGATAAGGAGACGAAGTATAGGGCCTTAATCAACTTGTGCCACTTTCAGAAATAAGGTACCCCCCCCCCCCCCTTTTATAAATTAGAGTAGCCTACCCTGTCGATATTGGTGCCCCTAACACATGTGCAAGACTAAAACGGCTTCGATCTAAATAAGAAACCAGTGGGTGATCCTAATCAGGTACCTAAGGCACTATTTCAATTTAGAAGAGAGGGGTGAAGTTGCTACCATCAAGACAATCCCCATTCCACGCCTTTCACCCCTTCAACTGTTCGTTTCCCTAAATATGTATTGTAATATATAAATTCAAAAACAACCTTTTCGGATTCGGGGCGGCGGGGGGGGGGCAGGCGGGGGGGGGCAGGCGGGGGGGCAGGCGGGGGGGGCAGGCGGGGGTCATGACACGTCGACATTCATCAAAATATCTAGTTAGTTTTTTTTTTTTACGATCACAATAATTTCTCTACCTGTAAGATAGCGAGAAAGTAAAAACTCAACAAAACAGTTGTTTTATTAAAACAAGGAAACTGATTTCCAAAGAGGTAGTAATTGCTTGCGATAGGCCACGGCCATGTGAAATAAATATTATCCGTTGTTAAGATTGTCTCTTAAGACCCAAAAATAAGATAATATTCAAATGTTGTATAAAAATCTATTGTTTACCGTTTAATTGTATGGCTTATTGTTAAAAGCGATTCAAACCCCGAACAGTTGGTTTGACGCTTGACGTATCTAGTCCAATTTATTAGTTAGGCAAGAGGAGAGGGAGGGATGGAGGTGGTTAAGAGAGAGAGAGAGATTCAAAGAACAATAATGGCATACTACTAATACCATCATACCAACTTAAAAGAATCATTCAAAATTAATGTATATTTATACAAAACTTTACACAAATATTATTTTTATATACATTTTTAATTGATTATTTATTTGAATTTTGAATTATTTTCTAAATCCTTGTCAACCTGAGTGGTTTTGGGATAAAGTGCTAACCTCAGGACCCGATGATTGTGAGTTCAATTCCAGTCGAGTTTGACAGATTTTTTTTGAGCGACAAAAATTCGTATTACAACAACTTCGGAGGGGAATTAAAAGCCGTCAGTCCCATGTCGATTGTGGCGTGTAAAAGAACCCTGGAAGGTATGTGAAAATACCTTTCCCGGCCAAATTGGTAAACCCTTTCACTCTCGCTCATAGAAATTTTCATATGCTGATATAATTAGTCAGCTCAGAAATTGCACATTAAATACCTCAAATAAATTTAATAAAGCTAACTCCTTAACGTTATATATTTCAATCAAATTTAGCGCTATTCTTAAGCCCGATTTACTGGGATATAAGATATAAGATTACTCTCGAATCAGAAAACTGCGGTTTTCCGCTCTCTTCTCTTGAAAACAGTGAAAATTGAATCAGTTTAATATTTTTTAAAAATTTAATTAAGGATTTTTAAATTTCGTTGTATTTTTTTAAATACGATAAAACGACTTAATTATTTTCATATCTAATGTTTTCTAATATCCCATAGAGGTGTGGTTTTTTCTATACTCATAAAAAGTTGGAAAATAGTCCAGGGAAACTATTTTATCAAATTAGAAAAAATACAACGGAATTGACAAATAATTGTTTTAAAAAACAAATAGTTAAAAAAAAACCAAACTATTTTACTGATCTCAATAATTTTTCTGTTAGCTATATTTAAAATGCTGATAACATAATTTATATGCGTTTTCTGGCTCGAGTTAATTCGCTTTACTTAAAGCCCGGTTTCTCGGTAGTAATATGGGCTCTTTAATCAAAGACTTGGTATTGTTATTTCCGAGGAAAAAATATTTAATTACAGATCCTTCAAATATGTAATGTATACATTACACGCGTTTAAAATCATGAATAGTTTTTAAAATTACCCAATTTTAACAACTAGTAAATTTATTTAAATCTAAATCCCACAAGTATATTTTGTGCCCTTCTTATTTTATAACGGGTTTTACAAATTATCTTAAAATTATTATTAACCTATTGCAAGCAAAAAGTACCTCAAGCATTGTACCTGAGAAACTAATAAGTAAGCACAGCGCTAATATTTAAGAAATTAAGAGATAATTTAATAATTTATTCACTGTTCTTTGATTGTTTATTGAAATATTGTAAATGTGTAAACTCTTTTGTTGCTGTTCAATATTGTATAATTTGTATGAATGAAATAACTTATAAATTATAATATAGAGTGTATTGATATTTATGAATATTTATGAGTTTGGAAATTAAATAAATTATTTACAAATTAATTATATATTGTATTTTATTTTACCCATATTTACTAAATTAGTGTTTCTATGCTTGCTCATTTTTGAATATATTACTCATTACAAAATAGACTTATCTTTTACAAGGTTGAATTTTTATATTAAGTTTACATTTTTGGATTGAATTATCATTTTTTACATAGTTAGAATATTCTCATTAGGGAAACATATTTTCGCTTTATGAAATAATTGTATTATATTTGGAATCAGGTAGGCCTACAGGTGGAAAGAAACATTTAAAAGAACAAATACAATATATGTTTCCATCCACCTTTCCTTACCTTCCTCCATAATATAAAAATAGTTAAGATAATAATTGTATATTATTTATTGTGACCCTAGAGAAGGAGAATTTTTAACTTCAAGGTTTAGTAGCCAGCTCTTAAAATTGTTTTACTAGCAATTTTACTCAATATCTTAAAACTATCCACAAAAAACACGTATATCCACTCAACGAATGTTGTGATATAACTTTTATTCCAAAATATATATAGTCGACCCACTTTTGTGGCGAGGGGGTCTAAGACGTCACTCTCGTATTAGACTGCCCTGTGATTATGGGGGAGACCGGGGTTCAAGCCCGGTTGAGTCTGCAGAGGATGGTTTTACTAAAAGGTTTTTCCACTCTTTTTCACGCAAATGCGGGTAGATTACCTCTAAAATGCTTTTTCCTCATCCCTACCCCAATTCGAGTAGTTATCTTATATACGTATAGTATTTACAAGTACAGTAGTAGGAATCGGTGATAATATATATATATAAATAGTTATATAAAAAAAATAGTGTAGTACCACTATAGACGTTCCTTATCCGAGTTAAATCAACTTTCATATATTCACACGCCAAACCATGTGTTGTGCAGCTGTCGATTTTGGACACAGGTTATCAATTTTATTAACCTTGAAATAAATATAGAAGCGATTGGATGTACTAATTATTTTTTGCTAATTCTAAAAAAAAAAGGAATTTGTATGTCAATCCCAATAGATGTAAACCCACATCACAAACAAAAAAACCTTATACGATCTCTAAGAATTCGATGTACAGACTGTTCCAATAATATCAAGGCTATCTCAAACTATTTTAAGCACAGGCGCCAATCACACACTAATCTATAACGTTTGTCGTTATGCTGCTAAGAAGTCAGGTTAAGATGTTTGAATATAAGTTAGAAAAAAATAATAATTTAAAAACACTTATTATATTATTGTAATTCACTAAGTAATTTCAATACTGTTTATAGTTGACGTAAGGTTTAGGAGATTCAGTGATCCACCTCAGTGGCGTAGTTGGCTAACGCGCTAGTCATGTTGCGCTGGACTGCCGAGGTCGGGGAAATCCGAGGTTCGAATCTCGGTCGGGCGAACTGGGGGTGGTTTTCCCTGAATGATTTTCCACTCTCCCTCCACGAAAAGGTGGGTTCACTTCCTCTAAATTCAACCCTACCAATTCCTAATCCATTAGCTTAATTAATACTTCCCCGGTCCCGGCACAGATTTATCTGAATGCCAAACCCTTCCTTCACCTCTGACAAGAAGTGTATTAATCACAACTTGTGAATGTGAGGAATGCCAGGCCTCCACCGTGGTTTGGATTCCACGTTAAACTGTAGGTCCTCCATTTCATCCTACAATCACCCTACCATTGCACATTAGCGTAAGTGCGTATAACCCGAACGGGTAGTAAGACGCGGTGCTAATAATAATAATAATTAATACTTGAGCATATAACCTGAACGGGTAGTAAGACGCGGTGATAAAAAAAAAGGAGAGCTTAGTTCATTTCCAGATGATTGGTTTATACGCTAATGTACTAATTACGCTATCGGTTTCAGGGATTAGAGAGGTTATATTTATAGGAAGTGTACGCGCATTTTCATGGAGGTAGAATGAAAAACCAGTTTGGAGAAACAACCCTCAGTACACCCGACCGAGGTTCAAACCTCGACCTCGCCGTCATCGGCAGTTTAGTCTTCTGCGAGAATGGTGCCCTAGACCACGTGGCCACCGAAGCTGTTAATGATATTTACTATTTACGTTCTGGTTAATGATATTTATTATTATTAGCACCGCCTCTTACTACCCGTTATGATTATACGCACTTACGCTAATGTGTAATGGTAGGGTGATTGTGAGACGAAATGGAGGACCTACAGTTTAACGTGGGATCCGAACCACGGTGGAGGCCAGGTATTCCTCACATTCACAAGTTGTGATTAATACACGTCTTGTCAGAGGTGAAGGAAGGGTTTGGCAATCAGATAAATCTGTGCCGGGACCGAGGATTGAACCCCGGACCCCCAGCACAGCAGTCTGACACCTTACCCTAGTACGCCAGGTCACACATTGCTAAGGATGAATGTCTACAGTTCGATTTTCCCAAGAAGAGTTTTCTAGAAAATAAAAACACTATTTTTTGTTATTACAGTCAACATTTGATACAATCTTCATATACCATTAGTGTTATTTTATAGGTATTGTTGGTAAGTTATCTTTCAAAATTGGCGGCTGTATATAACATGACTTGATGTATGAATACGTGAAAGTAGATCTAGTCACTTTTCTAGCTATCAGATAAATCCCTTCCTATTAAAATTGAACTGTAGTTTCCTCTCAACAAAGAAAGAATCTTATTTAATCTCAGAAACGTTATTAAAATATAATTTAAGTTATATTTACGCCAAGCCATGTATTATGTAGTTGTCATGTTTGATAAATGGCGTCAACTTTGACTACGGGATTATGCGTACAATTTCCGACGCGTTTGCTCGGTCAGTAGCGTGTGTCTGTCTACTGTGTTAAGCGTTCCGGGTTCGATTCTTGGCATGGCAGAAAAATTTATCATTGGTGAAATGTGGGCTTAACCTTTCACATTGATGAGTTAACGGCCGGGGACTGGTTGTTGTGCCTGTTCTAGTCTTAAGTTAGATTATAAGGCATATGAAGCTATGACAGGCCTAGCAAGTCTATAGTGAAAAAATATAGGGCTTGAATTAAAAAACCTACCCAGGCCACAAACTGGAAACAGTAGCGGATGGAATAAAACCTAACATATAATGGCTTTCAGTCATTGTCGGCTACTTTACATTTATTTTTAATTCGTTTTCATTAAAACGTTCTTATGACAATCCGACTATACTATTGTTCTAGGTTGGTTAAGATTGTAAGTCGTGTGGTGATATATAATATGTGTAAGATTAGGTGAACATTACCCACCCTAATCAAAACTACTCCGTCGACTGCTCTTTTCACTTTAAAAATAATATACATAAAATATAATAGAGCTATAATTTTTAATTGAAAATAGCTAGTTCCATAAAATTATTATGATAATTTGTTTAATGTAATGCATCCGTTCTAATATTTTTGTGTAGGTAAAAAAAACACAGCAAATTATCAGTCTTTACATTATTTCAATAATATACATTTAATTTCCTGATGAGCGCCAAAAATGACATTAATTTTTTTAAATTTACTTTGGTTTGGTTGTATAAATCATATTTATAAATATTCTGTCAGAATGGAAAGAAAAAAATTAGATGGACGTGTACTGAGCTTACTTATGAAATAAAGTAATTTTTTTTTATAGAATGAACATTTTTGTAATATTTAGGCTTCCAAATTATAGTTATAACATGTTAGTTGTACTTTCATAACTTATATAGTTATGATTTATCTGAAATTATTAATCACCATTTTTTATACATTTCAAACTATAGGTAAATAGGTCAATATAATTGTTTATATATTTCTAACTTCGGCAATAGCATACAATAACAACAATAGTTATTTTTAATACTATAATATTTTTTTTTAAAAAACGTTGAATTCAGACATAAAAGCGTGTCAATATTTTCTCAACTGAAACGAATTATCAAAACTATTTCAAACCATGTAGTTAAATAATTGGCCGCAAGGCGCCTCAAGTAGCTGGCTCTTGTAACGAAGTACAACTTAAATAGTTTCTAGACTGGTATAAAGAAGCCGGTGCTAGTCTTAGTTAGGTGACGCTCTACTAGATAGTAGCACCTGTATAGAAATAAACATGTGGGTGGTCATGCCACACATGCAATTTTAACCAACGTATTTAATAATTTGTTAAGTTAACTGAACAACTAGTCAACTAACGTGTGCATGCAGCGGATTATCTTACTTGTTGTATACATATTTTATTGTTCAATTAAAGGTAGTATTGAAAATTTTACTAAAAAATATATATTCGAAATATTAGTTTTAAATTCAGTGACAACAATATATGTATCCCCTTTTTCCAAATACAATGATATTTCCATGATAACCATTCCTGTCTCTGATTCTATTCTGACATAAATTATGCTAAATTTCAATCAAAATTGTTACACGTCCAAGGGGATATTTTCGCTTCATAATAAGTCAGCTGAGACCACCATTTTATGGGCATAAGTGGCAAAATCTTAAATGTATAATATATATGTACCAATAATGGTTGATGCTTATAAAGTAAGACAAATAGTTAAACTAAACATATCACAGTTAATCGTTGTTAAAATAGCTATGGAACGTAGGAGTAGTAGTAGCTGACAGTAAGCAAAAAAATAAAATAAAAATTGTATCTCAAATATTGTTTGAAGATCACTTGTCTTAACCTATGTGGAAATAAGTATCATTATTTCTTTACTAATTATTAATCAAAAGTGTAATCAAACGCTTCTAATAATATTTACTTAAGGATTACTGTATAATTAGCTTTTTAATAATTAATTGAAAGGGCAAAAATATGAATACAACTTTTAGGATATTATAATGTATGGAATAATAAATTAAAAAATATAATTTATTCACACGTGTATACATCTTCTTATAATTGACCACCATACTTTATAATATTATTTTTTTATAAATCAGAGAAAGAGCCATACAAAACACTATAGTCTCAAAATGAAAATAATTTTGAAAAACACATGCGTATAATACTATAGAACACAACCAAATACGATTTGCATGACGTCATCAACCGTATACATCTTGATAAATATGAAACGAAGGCAACGTTTTTAGAAGATTTCGTTTGTAAATAATTTTTAAGTGAACTACAGACGTTGCTATATAAAAAAAATACAAATGGCTGTTTATTTAACTTATTTTCATAAGTACGTACTATTTCGACTGTCAAAAGTAACAGCAACTCACATTTTTGACAGTTATGAAAGTTACTAAATTGTCAATGGCATACATCAAATCATGTGATGAAACTGTCATTTTAAGAAGATTATACCAAGAACAATTTAATAATACTAGTTACATGGTAACATGTTTTCAATGTTGGCCAAAAAACAATATGTTTTTATTTTCAAAAAGTTTGTTCCTACCAGAACCTTACTATAGCTGGGGGGAGGGTGACTTCATTTTAACTTTTCCAAATGGTCAGGATCGTTCTCATCTCCCTATTTTAACTGGTCAGTACAAAGGCCAGGCCCACTTTTTGATAGATATAATCCCTCCATTAATTTGTTTACGATTACACCCATCACTACCAAACATGGCCAAACATAGGTTAATGTTTAAAAAAAATATTTAAAAAAAGGTGTTTAAGTGTGTCCAAAACTTTTATAAGAAAAATTAATCAAGTCTCACTCAATTGTGTATAATTAATGTATGATTCTTAGGGCACAGATTTCCTGTGTAACTGATTTTTTAAATTTTAGCTTAAATAGTAATCATAATGGTTCATGGTATTCACAGCGATCAACATAAAAACTCATATTATTCAAGCGTTTACCATATTTACCATTAATGACGTCACTATTCTCGTTAGGCGCGCCAGGTTTCACTAAGCCGTATCAGGGCCAGCTGAAATTGAAAGTCAAACTTTGACACTGATTAATGCGTTCAGCCAAGATGAGGTTCGTCAAAAACAACTGATTAATGCGGAGAGTCTGAACGTGTAGTAAAACACGGTTCGTAAAAAAACAAACAAAAACAACTGATTTAAGTGGAGAGTCTGAACGTGTAGTAAAACACGGTTCGTAAAAAACAAACAAAAAACAATTGATTAAGGTATAGAGCCTGAACGTGTAGTAAAAAAGGTTCGTAAAAAACAAAAAAATAATTGATTAATGTGGAGAGCTTGAACGTGTAGTAAAACACGGTTCGTAAAAAACAAACAAAAAACAACTGATTAATGCGAAGAGCCCCAGTGGAGAGTAAAACGTGGCTCACGAAAAAACCAACAAAAAAAACTTGTTGAAATGGAGAAAGTATCGATTCTTTACATTACTAAGCTCGATTTTTCCTTTCGATACTGATACTTATTTACTAATTACTTCGATACTTCTACTCATAATATTATTGATTGCATGGTTATTATTTTTAGCGATTTAATATGAAGTAAAATTTCTATCACAATTCGAAAGCATTATTCATTGTTTCTAGGTAGGTAAAAAACATTTTATTAATAAAATAAATGTTGAACAAAAAAACGCTAAAAACATGGGATTTGGATAACATTTCCTGTTTATTTATTTGTTGCCGATTCTTTTCTTCTTTTTTTTTTTCCAAAACAAGAAATTATAACAAATATCGTTACTTTTATTTCGATATTACATCTATATAAATAAAATGAATGTGTTGGTCTGTTATGAGCATTGCGCGATGTCTATCCCACAAAGAGGTCTGAAGGTTTAAAATCAGTTGTCCATATACACGAACTTGTGCACCTCGAAACTGAAATTTCACAATTATTTTTAATAATGAAGAGTTTTTTCTATCGGTTTGAGGAAAAAAAAAAAAGCGTTGTATTGCTGTGTTACCCCAGGCAGCTCCTGGTACTTCTACTAGTCTCTACTAAATTGTAACCCGCCTCGGTGGCGTAGTTGGCTAACGCGCTAGTCGTGTTGTGCTCGACTGCCGAGGACGGGGAGATCGAGGTTCGAATCTCGGTCGGGTGAACTGGGGGGTGGTTTTTCCTAAATGGTTTTCCACTCTCCCTCGACGCAAATGCGGGTTCACTTCCTCTAAAATTCAACCTTTCCAATTCCTAAACCATTAGCGTAATTAGTACTTAAGCGTATAACCCGAACGGGTAGTAAGACGCGGTGATAAATAATAAATAAATAATACTAAATTGTACTTTCCTCATCTCCATACCCTCCTCCTCCCAATCTGTTTTATTAAATGAGTACAGCCAGGATGGTTAATAGGACGTGGTTGGGGGGAGGATAATGGGGGTGTACTCGTTAATAGCCCTCGTTTTGAGTGAACAATGTAGAAAAAAATAAAAAAGGTTTTCGAGCCCCAGTTTGAGAACTCCTGTCGTGTAAACCCCTCTCGCCGTGTGAAGTAAACAAGAAGGTCATTGCCGGCCTCGTGAGTACGGATGGCCCCCTAAGGCCGTAGCGGATGTCCCAGAATCAGTGGTCGGCCCACTTCGGAACCGCTCGGCTGCCCCCGGACTGTGGCGGAGAGCAAACTAAACTCTTGTGTCAACTTAGGCGTACCGTGACGTCATGAGCTCTAGCGATATACATGCTAAGACTGCATCGACTATAGGAGTGGACGATACAATACACTGTAATTATGTGGTTTGGGAGAGTGAGGTTATTGTTTGTTCAATCCCTAGCTTTCCATTAATTCTCTGACGTCATTTATTAATCAAATTGTCACGTGCTTTCATTAAAAGAGTGCCACACCCGGTGAATAAAACTTAGCTTAGGTAGACCCTATTCAATTTTCAAAGTAAGGGCCTTATATGACAACTATAAAAGTTACTTGATCTACTTTTAAGTATTCATACGTCAAGTTAAGTGATATGCATCTATCACGTTTGATATATATTATCAATATCTATAAAATAACACCCGCTTCAGTGGCCGAATGGTCTAAAGCGTCATCATCGTGTTGGATTGGCCTGTTGAAGACGGAGAGATATTGAGGTTCAAATCCCGGTCTGGTCTACTGAAGGTTCAAACTCTCCTTCCATGCAAATGCTGGTATATTACTAGTATATAACTTGAAAGTTATTGGTTTTATAAAAAATATGCTTTGAATAAAATATTTGTATTATAAATAGATCTACATATTTGTAATGATAAGTAATTTTATATCTCAAATAGTTTCGGATATATGATAAAAAAATGATAATTTACGCATCAGACCGGAACCCTTAAAGTAATTTTTCCAAAATATTAAGAGTAGCCATTTTGTTTATAATATTTATAAATGTTTTGAAATGAAATTTAATCAAAATCGTTAGAGCCAATTTTGAGAAAATCGACCTTTTCCCTTTTTGCCTTCAGTAAACTACACCTTAATTTTAGGGTTAGATATCTAATTCCAAAAACCCCTCGGGGAAACCCTATGAAAAACTTGGATACCAAGTTTTAGCCCGATCGGTAAAATAGTTTAGGCTCTAGTTGGAGGTACAGACAGACACACAGACAGACAGATGGATATTCAGAAACAACTTTTTCGGTTTCGGGGGGTCATAAATCGTCGAGATTCATCAAGATCTCAAGTTAGATTTTTTTTTACGCTCACAATACTTTCTCTACCTGTAAGATAGCGGGAAAGTAAAAAGGTGCTTAGGAAAATATTTGGTCCAAACGAGGATATGGCTCCTGGAGAGGGGAGGAGGTTACATAATGATGAGTTTATATCATGTAATCATCTCAAGAGATGTTAGGATCAAGTCTCTTAGATTAGGATGGATAGAACATGTAGCGTGAATGGGAAAATCTAGAATCTTGTTCATTCTACTGACTGGCAAACCCAATGGGAAGACACCATTGGGAAGAACTAGAAACAAATAGGAGGATAACATTCGAATGGACCTAAAATAGCTCGGATTTAATGAGGTGGACTGGATAGAACTAGCACAAGATAGGGATAGGGTGTGATGAGGTGGACTGAATAGAACTAGCTCAAGATAGAGATAGGGTGTAATGAGGTGGACTGGATATAATTAGCTCAAGATAGAAATAAGGTGTGATGAGGGGGACTGGATAGAACAAGCTCAAGATAGAGATAGGGTTAATGAGGACGACTGGATAGAACTAGCTCAAGATAGAGATAAGGTGTGATGAGGGGGACTGGATAGAACTAGCTCAAGATAGAAATAAGGTACTTTTGTAATGGCGGCAATGAAATTTTGAGTTCGTAATGCCACAAAGTAAGTAAGTAAGTATTATTTTATTTATTTGAGCTATTTAACGTGCACTTTCTGAACCGATTTATTATAAAATCCCACGAGAATTTCTATGAACGAGAGCGAAAGGACCTGCTAATTTCACCGGTAAAGGTATTTTAACATAACTTCCAGGGTTATTTTACATGGCCACAATCTACATGGGACCGGCGGCTTTACTTCTCCCCTTGAAATAAGTTGAGATATGGATTTTTATAGCTCAAAAAAAATTAAGACAAAAAATCGACCCCAACTGCGTTTGAACACACCAAGATAAATTCAAGGGAAGAGCGAGAACTTTATCTCAAAACCACCAAGGTCACCTTTGTATATATTTAAACCTTTGTTTAAAAGTGCCCGTCGAACACGTATTCATTAATCACTCGCCATAATGACTGTCACCTGAAAGCCACGTATTATTAGCTCAATCAATATATCTAATGTTTATAAAACGGTATATCTTATCAAATAATGACGATGATATCTCACTATCTCCCTATGATTATATTGTGATAATGTTTGCTTCGGCTATTACACAAAAACAAGTAAACACATATTACCCCAAATTATTTTATTTTTATTACGAACATTTGAACTACGGAAAATAAGGGCTCATGTCCGATAATTTACGAACACGCATTTTGAAAGATGACCAATTTTTTTTATTACTAAACAATTGTTTTATAATGCTTATAAAAAGACGAGTAAATAAAATTATTGTGCGTTTATAACAACTTTGTGGTGATTATTAATTAAAACATATATTTTGATGGAAATAGACGAAGAGTTTTTATTTCAAGAGTATGCACAAGTATTTGGTGGAATAAAGATGTTATAAAATCATTTACAGTAATTAAAACAATCATCTCTGGCTATTTGGCCACGCATAAAACATATGCTTATTGTGTCAGAGTATACAGGGTGTTTGGAACCTCGTAGCCCAAACTACACGTATAACTTGTTTGAACCAAAAGTAATACTAAATCTCTGTATACTTACACCTGGAATACGATGCTGATACCATTACATTGTGTCCAAAGTTTCGGAGTACAGCACCGGGAGAGCAAAGCTGTTCAAGCATGCGTGTACAACAGGTTGCATAGGAGTTAGGCCCGTGGCACTAAGCACTTTGACATATTGGAGCACGGCGGCAGAACATAACACAAATTAATAGTAAACAACAAAACAGTCCATCTAGAAATGGGAATAGGTTCTGAGGGTCATCATTAACGGTCTTCCATCACAGAAAGTGCTTGCTATTATTACATGTACAGTGCCGCGAGCCTAACTCCTATGTAACTTGTTATACACGCATGCTTGAATATCTTTGCTATCCCGGTGCTGTACGCCGAAACTTTGAACACAATTTAACGGTATTAACATAGTTTTCCGGATGTAAATGAACAGGAATATTGTATTACTTTTGGTTCAAACAAGCTGTATGTGCAGTTTGGGCGTAGAATTTCCGAACATCTTGTATATTTTCCAACGCCCACCTAAAAACAATTATATGGAAACTATTATATGCTAAGTGGTGGAACTCATCTCTATAATATTTAAAAACTAGAATTATTAAAATTATAAATACACAAAGTCAATGGAGAAATTGACTTTCAACTTTCAAAGTTAGGATCAATTAGACTCAAGAACAATTTAACAAAAGAGTACTCTGTGTTTTAAAATTTTCGAGTATCCTAAGTGATTAAACATAGATAGCATATCAGTACTCTTTTATCAATGAATTTTTCTAAGAATAAACACCCTGAAAATATTTTATACATTACCAATATACAAACATTAACGATCATTTACATTTTATTTAATGATTTACCTGAAAACAAGTGTTATTAAATAAATTGTGTTTTTCAAGCATATACTATTGAATCCTTAAATAATTAAATTCTAGAGGTGCATGCTGTAGAATGACTCAAATAGTCATGTTTAGTTTATTCTGTCATGGTATCCATTAATTATTAATTACCTATCAATACCCATATGTTATGGTGTAGGATTATTATTTTATATGCTGTAATTGTAAAATACCTGTTTTAGTTTCTAGAATTTTTCTTATGCAGCCATTAGTTGAAAGTGGCATTTCTTTAAAATACATTTTCCTCTTGAATTATTGTGTATAAAAATGTTTTAGATTCAGTAATCTGTTTTGATTTGTCAAACATTCATATAAAACTTCAAACTGATTTAAAAAAAATTAATAAAAGTGGTTTATTTTTGTCAGTTATAAAAACAAACAACTAAAGCATTATTAGTTCTGTATATTTTACACTAGAATTATTCATAGTAATCAAAGATTGGTAACGATATTTATGTTTATATGAGGGGAAAGGGAAGAGAAATCCAATAAAGAACCCTTACACCGATTATGTTGTCAAAATAGATAAAAGGTTTTGAACACTTAGATGTTAGATAATGCGTCTAGACTATCTGTATATGTCAATGACACAAAGGTTATATGTTTTATATTACTTCTTTTCGAACTATGTATACTGAGAGCCAAACAAAAAGAACATACATCTTACTAATGCAAATAATATTGATTGTGTTTGTCATATAAAAGCTAAAAAGATGATATATTTTTTCATGTTGTTGGAAAAGAGTTAACTATAGATGCATATTACGTTTGACTGCATCATGACACTGTCATATATGTTGGTGTTTTTTGTGACTATACAAAATCACGATACAAAGGATCTAACTGGGTTCAATAAACTCCTCACACTGTCTACTACGCATGAGTCAAAAGCAACGCACTTGGATCAATCGAGCGACATCACTGCTCTTGCTAACGACATATTTACCGGCGTTAAGAGTGTAATTGTTGTTGGAACAGACAAGTCTGATGATTGGAGCAAATTGATCAACCTTCAACCCTTTAGTAAGATTATCCTCTGTTTAACGTGTAAACAATTCTACCGCGATCAAGTTTGGAAACGTTTCGAGGAACACAATTCCTATGTACAGATGGAGAAATTTCGTGGCTATCCCTATCAAGAAAAAATAAATGGTCTTATATTGTTTATCAAAACAAACTTGAGGCAACTTTTTGATAAGGTGTTGCTAAGGTTGGAGTGTTTTTCTTTCTGGAACTCTAGAGCTAAAGTTCTTATAATTTCACCTTTTTGCAGAGATGAAGGCAATATTTGGGCTGGCGAACTTTTCATCACTTTGCATGCACACAACATATTTAACGCAGTAGTCACGTGTTGGGAAACAGATCACTATAGAAACATTCAAAGAGTCTATGTTAGTAATATCTACAAGCGTAATTCCAGCACGATTGTGGATGTAACGTCACAGTGGAAAAGTGAAATCAACACCATCGTTGAAAGACAGCACGACCATCTTTATGGAAAGGAACTGAGAGTATGCATGTTTATCTCTGATAAAGTTTTGGCATTCGAAAAACCCGATGGAAGCACCGAGTTCCAAGGTCACGACGCAGAGATGCTCCATATTTTAACAAAATACATGGACTTTAAGGCGATAGTGTCCCCACCATCAGACAACGAGATGTTCGGTTTCGAGCTTGCTAACGGTACCATGACGGGTGCATCAGGTGAAATAATATACGGTAGAGCTGATATTGCGATAAACTCTAAGTACATCATCTACGATCGTTTGGATCTACTAGAGGTCACCTACCCTCACAACAGAGATGATCTCTGCATCATCGTGCCGAAATCCAAAAGATTCCCTCAGTATAGGAACTTGTTTCTACCGTTTTCAAACACCGTGTGGCTTTTCCTGGGTGTTTCCTTGCTATTAGCGACGGTATTGTTGCTAATCTATAACAAATTTAGCACCATACGAAGAGGAATGAAATGTCACGTCTCCACGGTGGTGCTAGAAGTCTACAGAGCATTCTTATCTGGGGCTACTTTGATAATACCACTTTCAACAGGGGAAAAACTTTTCATTTGCACGTGGTTGATATACAGCATACTGATGACCAATTCATTCCAAGGATCCTTGACCAGTTACTTGGCCATACCTAAATACCTTCCTGAAATCAACACATTACGTCAACTCGAAGAATCCGGATTGTTTCTGATCTCGTACCCTGGTACGGAACAATACTTTGAGGGCTATGGCGAAGAAGACATCGTGAGGCAATTTCATTCCAAAATCAAACTGTTTAGTGATGTCAAGAATCCTTTCAAGGTGATGATTGAAACTGGGCGATACGCAGCACTGTTCAACCAACATTCTATTAACAGATTTGTCAGGATGAATTTTCACTGGGAAATTCCTGTCTTACACGCTATGGACGAGTGTCTCTTACCTACTTTCATTTACTATTCCGTTCCCAAACATTCCCCTCTTCTCCCCAGAATAAACATCCTCATTAGGCGAGTAATCGAGGGTGGGTTCCCCAATTTGTGGCTAAGGACGACCATGTATAACGAGACACTGAGAGGGGTTTTGAGTTCACCCTCAAAATCGGATAAAAGACCGAAGAGACTGAGTCTCTCTCATCTACAAACACCTTTCTACCTTCTAGCCATCGGTATCATCATCTCTTTTATATTATTGGTTGTAGAGTTATACACGGCTCGATTGTAAGTTTGTTGCAATCAATGTCAAGGGCTAGAAAACTCGATGGATCTTTAAACTGCCCCATCATTAAAACATTACTTCAATAATGTATGTGACTTGACTAATATTATCTCGAAAGCGTATGAAAAGTTTGCTTGGATTTTAACTGTGTAAGTTTCCTCTTAAATTTATCCTTCAAACTCTGTTTATTCTTATAGTGGTCTGTTTTTAAGTTATACAGAAATTAAACTATATTAATTATTGTATTAATCTTATTAATATTAAAGAAAAGTATATATGTCCGTAGTATATTAAAAGGTAAGCACATTAATTTTAGTACTAAAGCTCCATGGCGTCAACACTCAGGCTACCTATACTGACCGAGCAGCTACTGTATATTTGCAGATATAGTACCAACATTTACGGATCTAGAGTGTCATGTGGTCAGCACGACGAAACCTCAGGGCATTAATTTCAGTTTTATAGACATGAGCTGCTAAATATTTTTCCAAGTAGCTCCTGATTTGTCCTCACGAAGTTGAGTTTGACCCCGTTAAGGTAGATTTCCCTCGACGCGTTCTACGTTCTGCTTCTCTCGTCTGCCACCGCAAACGTGGGATGGTGAGTCGCAGACGCGGAATAGTGTTTTTCCCTAGATTCGTCTCTTGGTCGCCAGTCGTGGGTAATTTTATGGGTGGTACAGATCGTTTCTCATTTATCAGCGTTTTTTTAATTGTGTTAATTTAATGTTCCGTGTTATTTTGTAATAGTGTGGATAAAAAATACTAACTTGAGTGATCGACTATTCCTGAGATCTCTTTACAAGCATTTTCCTTGACATGTTGGTCCCGGAACACTGGCGAAGATATGTCAAAAATTGAGGGGTGCTTTTTCACTTCTACAATTACATTTTCGTCCTCTTCTATGGAGAAACCTTGGACTATTTTCAAAACCAGCCCGATAAAACATAAAACTGTGACACGGACTGAGGATTCTCTCCCCCCTTAGTATTTAAATGTCCCTAAATGGTAATAACCACCTTAATTATTATAATTGTAAGCTTAGATCGACTAGGACCTAGGATTTTCTCGATTAGCGTGGTTCCTTTGAACAATTAAAAAAAAAGTATTTGTTGTAAACAACTTCTATTTATTCCCTGTGTCTGCAAACAATTATTACAAAACTAAATACTAAAACACACGTCTTCTTGGTGCTGCTCTCGAAGCATTATGGACGCAGACGCAATGTACAGACGCAGGACGCTCTCTCTGGTCGCCAGTCGCAGTCGCCTGGAAGGAACTGGCCACATAACAAACTATGGAAACCAGTCGCAGTCACCTCGAAGGAACTGGCCACATAACAAACTATGGAAACCAGTCGCAGTCGCCTAGAAGGAACTGGCCACATAAAAAACTATGGAAACCAGTCGCAGTCGCCTGGAAGGAACTAGTCACATAAAAAACTATGGAAACCAGTCGCAGTCGCCTGGAAGGAACTAGTCACATAACAAACTATGGAAACCAGTCGCAGTCACCTGGAAGGAACTGGCCACATAACAAACTATGGAAACCAGTCGCAGTCGCCTGGAAGAAACTGGCCACATAACAAACTATGGAAACCAGTCGCAGTCGCCTCGAAGGAACTGGCCACATAACAAACTATGGAAACCAGTCGCAGTCGCCTGGAAGGAACTGGCCACATAACAAACTATGGAAACCAGTCGCAGTCACCTGGAAGGAACTGGCCACATAACAAACTATGGAAACCATTCGCAGTCGCCTGGAAGGAACTAGCCACATAACAAACTATGGAAACCAGTCGCAGTCGCCTAGAAGGAACTGGCCACATAACAAACTATGGAAACCAGTCGCAGTCGCCTCGAAGGAACTGGCCACATAACAAACTATGGAAACCAGTCGCAGTCGCTGGTCGTAGACGGGAGTCGCGGTACGCGCCTAGGTAATCGTACCATTACAGACCCACCACTTCACAGAAAAATCTTGAAGCGCCAGAGGTCAAACCCGGAACTTCTGGGACTATAATAATAATAATAATATTTAGCACCGCGTCTTACTACCCGTTCGGGTTATACGCTCTGGGACTATAGCCAGGACCACTAGACCACAGAGGTGGTCAATTATTGTATTTAGATTATTGATATTGGAAGTAGATCTGTACTGTGATTAATATAACATGTTTGACAAACACCTTTATTTTGGATTTATCTACAGAGATAATATAGTCAAAACATCATATTAATTAATGTAAGAATAGAAAGTAACACAAGATATACAAATACTCGTACATACGATTAGCTGAGCGTGTGACGTCATTCAGTACACAATCCGGAGAGTTACACACACAAAGCTCTTTAGAAGAGAAAGTAAGTTGTTGAAATTAAAGTAACATTAAGAAACTTTAAATAGCAAATAAACCCTTAAAAATCCACATCAATGTCCAACTAAATCATCATTCTACTTATTTATTAATATATATCGCTGTTTTAGTACAAAAATATACTTTCTGTGTATTGGGTAACGTAAACAATGACATAATAAAATTTTTCCAAGTAGCGCTGCTACCTTTCTAATATCTTTACAATGATATTAATGAACTTTTAAAGCACACACAATTACATTAGAGTTTTCTGAATTAAATATTTTAAACACTATGGCTATAATTGATTTAATACAAGGAGAAGGAATAGTGGAAGCTGTGTAGAGGAAGAGAGGATTGGAATAGCAAAATACTAAATAACTACGGTCAGATTCTGATAGAAAGGAACCTTCTGGACACTTACGAAAGTTACCTAAACAATTTTCACAAAACGACGTTGCCTAATTGGTGGATTCGAAGCTATTTTGTGAAGTGGGTTGATTCAGCGGGGGTTGATTTCAAAAACAGCATTTTAGTTATCAAGTCTGTCACAGTACTTCAGAGCGTTAGTAGTTATTTTCTACATTGGGATTTGTTCTCTTTGAAGGGGAAATAAGGGGAAATAAGGAGAAATTTCTTGTTCAAAGCAACCGACGAGAAATTAAGAGTGAAAGAAAATAGCCAACACGGCTTGCAAAGTATTATTTCGTAGAATTGAAAAAAAAAACTTTTAAGATATGTGTGTGTTGCCGCAGTCCGCACGGTCTAGCGCTACTCTCGTGTTATACTTGACTGCCAAGTACGGAGAGATCGGGGTTCAATACCGGTCGTGTGCACTTCCTCAAATTATACCTATCTCATCCCTTACCCATTAGCGCAGTAGGCGTATAACCCGAACGGGTAATAAGACGCGTTACTTTAAAAAAAAAACTACAGAATACGGGAGTGTTTTACGAAATTGTTTGCAACTTTGCCTTCACGCAAATGCATGTACATTTCCTCTACGTTCCTAACTTCAAGTTAGAATAATTAATATATAATACGGTAATTTGAATGGTTAGTGAAACCCTGAATAAAATAGTTACAACAAAATATAATTAATATGTATTCATTTTCTTGGTGATTATTGCTTTTGAAAATAAATAAATATATAATATACAATATGCTTATTACTACCCGTCCGAACAATACGGGCTATAACCACGGTAGTAGGGTAAGGACTAAGATGGTATGATTAATGATAAATGTACCCGCATTTATGTGAAGAGAGAGGGAGAAACTTTTTTGGAAATATGTCCTCAGTTTCTGCTGCCAAGATTACCTTTCCCCGGAAAAACATAATTATGAACCTGACATTAAGTCCGCGTGCCCATCGATAGTGTTTTATTTATATAATTATAATATAGACCTATATCTATTTATTTAACTATATATTAAAGTAATCTTTAATGATTTTTTAGTTTATACCACTCTACCCACACAGGTGAGCGCGTGGGAAAAGGCGTTAGTTTCGTCTATCATAGTTTTATTGTGACTAAGAGGTCGGGGTTTGAGTTCCTGTTGGCTGTGTATACGGTTCTCTTACTTTAGTTAAAATTATTCCCCAAGTTTTCGCCATGCAAATTCGGGTACATTTCCTCAGGAACCCTACCTTTTATATATCCACCCCAAAATATAAATTTGCGGATAGCCCCGTCGAGTAGTAAGACGTAGAGAAAAAAACAAACAATTTGGCACAATATGAAGCAGCTAAGTGTATAATCACAACCCCAATATCGTAAAACAACCATTCCAACTTCGAATAATTCACATACCAGCATCGGTGGCCGCACGGTCTAACGCTGTCTCGTGTTAGACTATAATGCCGAGGATTAAAGATCGGGGTTCAATCTCGCTCGGGTGCGCTTGTAGCCCAAACTCTCGGCTTAGAGGGGCCCAAATACAAATAAATGAAAACAATAAAAGGATAAGTTAAGAAAAGTAAATTAGAGTGGGCAGTGAGAGTAATTATTTTGAAGATGCTGGACCCGTAATACGTCCCAATAAAAAAGGGAAACACGGTCCTCCTTAAAACAAAATTTATATATATATTTGATTAGATAAAAAAGAGAAAACAAGGAGGCGAGGTGCCAGGGTAGTATGTTCACTTAAAACTAGGGATAACCTGGATTAACTAAAATATTGCAAGTCATAAATAACATTTTATTATATGTATTAGAAACATTAACAATATGTAGATATTCAGGCGTAACATTACTCATAATAAAAAAAATATTACAATCTAATGTTATAGATGACCTTTTTCAAACAAATCCTTGTCACATTAATTTAGAAATATAATTCGTAAGTCAAATAGTTCAGATTAAACTCACTTTTTTCGAATGTCATACTTAGCGCATAACCTTATTAAATTTGGAATATTCTAACATAATGTTCTTACTGAACTCTCCAAAGGTAGATCCTTAACAAGATTAAATGTGAAATATGATTCATAAGTTACATAATTAAGTATAAATTCAATGTTTACAAAAAACATACTTAACGCATAACATTACTAATTTTGGAATACTATGACGTAATGTCCTTACCGAATTCTCCAAAGTAAATCTTTAACAAATTAATAGTGAAATATAATTCATAAGTTAAATAATTCAGTTTAAATTCAATGTTTACAAAACATACTTAACGCATAACATTACTAATTTTAGAATATTCTGATGTAATGTCCTTACTGAATTCTCTAAAGTAAATCTTTAACAAATTAATAGTGAACTATAATTCATAAGTTAAATAATTCAGTTTAAATTTAGTGTTCAAGACAATGAAGAATAATATCAAACTTTCCTAATTTAAAAAAAATAAAGCCGAAAGAGAATTTTGATTAATTCCAGAATTACCCTTATGCCGAAAATGAATTTCTCCTTACATTTTTTTTTTATGAACAAGTCCTTGAAGCCTAAGCTTCGTCCGTCTGCTTCCAGACCTGGCCTAAGAGTGATGCCATAGTTTTCTGGGCGGTCTTTTATACGGTGCAAACTTCATGAACATAAGAGACAGGATCCACAAAGGAAGGGGGGGAACGTGCGTGACCATGGAAACATCGGTATTATTCGAGAAGCCGTACTCGTGTATTCTCGAACGAAAATTCTCTTCTTCTGGGGTAAGCGAAGGTTGGCAATATGCAGCGAACTCTAGCGGGGCGTGTCCGAACTCTTGCTTCACAAAGGCAGTCGTTGACCGGTTGAAGTAGGGGCTGGATGTGTTTACGTTTTCTCGACTGCAGCCGGGATGGTGATATTGGGTAAGTAATATTTTGATGACTCGTTGACTAACATTAGCTTGTAGCCATATGAATGCTACAAATCTCCCCCTCTTGATCAGGTGAAGGTGTGGGGGGGGGGGGGGGTGTGGCATCCCCGACTCTCTCCTGCGCCATGGGTTGAAGGATGTCCACAGAAGTACTTCCATCGCTTGTTAGACGTCGTGATGATCGCCGGCCATTGCAGTCCCATCTATACTTGGTGGGTCTCAGTAATCAGTAAGTAGCGTCTCTAGCCGGACGCCGCCCCATAGTGGACTGGAACGTCATTCGCCAATGCGCTGACTTGTACTTCAGCTCCCAAGCTGACTACAGATGAGGTTGCTGATGCCTCCTTCTATGTCCCAGAGTTGTTTCCCCTCGGCTATTCATTCGGCCACGCACATAAGAAAGGAAAAAAGGTGTATGGAAGATGCCGGAACACAGGAGTTCATGAAGCTGCACATAAGAGACACAAGTTAGAGTTCATAAAACTTAGAGTGACACATTTGAGTCTTAACGCAGGGTCTTCTTAATCTTCTCGAAGATTACCTGCATTCGTTGGCCACATGACTACCTCCTCGCTCTCATACGAGGATGTAAGAAAACAATACTATTGCAAAAATAGTCACGACAAACGGTTTCCTCTTGTACACAGGGTTCATTATGCTTATCTCGCACGAGATTGTGGCCACCATCTTGTACGTCGTCGGACTGGCTTCTCCAAGATATCTTGATGAAGTCCCACACAATTTCATGTCCATTTTTGCCTCGGGCCCGGGCTTGCATCATGGATAAACTTAAACCTACGAGCAACTTATAACTAAATATCAATAACACTTAACCTAAATCACATGACTTGCCGTCTGTTATCCCTAGTGACTCTTAGGCCAGCGCTCTTTATGTGGCTGACATGAGCACGTCTTGTCTCGGAAGCGTCGGCGACTTTCTGGAGGAGGACCGTGACAGGGGTGAGAAACTTATTCAGCTCCCATGGACCACACCACCTGGGACACAGCTTCGCTGATCTTTTGTCGACCGCGGAGCTCAAGGGAAAATTTTTACACAGAACAAGGTCGCCAACTTTAAATGAAACGGGAATCCTACCTTTATTATATACATTAGCCACCCTCCTCTGTGCCTTCCTAAGGTGATCTAAGGCACTTCTACACTTCTCCTCCAGGGATACCTCATCACTATCCTCTAACAACGGGTGGATGTCCCAGATATTGAAAAGGGGGTGAATCAGCTCCCGTCCTAGGAACACAGAAGATGGCGAACACCCGGTCGATTCGTGGTAGGCAGAATTAAATGCCATATTCAGGAAATCTAACTCCTGATCCCACTTCAATTGATTTTGACTATGAAAAATCGTCAAGGCTATTCCTAGGTTTCTGTTAAAACGTTCTACGTGGTTAGGCCCCGGGTGGTAAGGACTGGTGGTGATATGTCTAATGCCCCACTCGAAGCACATGTCATGAAAAGAGACAGATCTAAAACAGGGTCCGTTGTCACTAACTATGGCTCGGGGAGCCCCAAAGAATGCCCAAACACGCCGACACAGGGCGTTAACAGTAGTCCTAGCTTTCATGTTACGTAGAGGAATCAACATCACGAATTTAGAGAAGGCGTCAACCAAAACGAGAATACAAGTGTTTCCCAGAGATGACCGGGTGATAGGCCCCACATAATCAACGAACACTTTCTCCCAGGGGCGTTGGGCTACATCGGCCGAATGTAGTCCAACCCTGGAATTATGGGCTGGTTTGGCCATCTGACAATCCTCGCAACGATTCACCCAATCCTTAACGTCCTGATATTGTCCAGGCCAAAAGAACTCTCGAGAAATTTTCCTAACTGTCTTTAATACACCAAGGTGACCTCCAAATATAGAATTATGAAAATATTTCATTAACATGGGGCGTACAGCCACAGGAACAACGACCTTCCTGCCTTTCCCTTTAGCCAGGTTGATAACAAGCAAATCCTTCCATATCGAATATTGCCCCACTTGTTCCCCTTTTTGGATCCTATCCATGATTTCACGGCACCATGGGTCACTTCCCTGATGATCCCTGATAGAAACAAAGGACTCGGGGATTGACTTTATCACACATGAAGCTGGCATAACTTCCTCTGAACCAATAGGGTCACGGTCTTCCGCCATGCGTGAAAGGGCATCCGCAGTAACATTGAGTTTCCCGGAAATGTGATGGGTCGAGAATCTAAATCGGGACAACCTCCAAACCCACCTTCCTACTTTACCTAATTGCTTTGGATGGTTCCACATCCAAGCGAGCGCCTGGTTATCCGTATACAGTTCAAATTTTCTCTGTTCTAAATAATCAGCGAACCGTTCTATACCATAAACACAGGACAAGCATTCTTTCTCATAGGCGCTGTACCTCCTTTCGGCCTCGGTGAGTGTCCGGCTAGCGAACGCCACCGGCCTGACACCCTCCGAAGTCCTCTGGGACAGCACAGCCCCTAGCGCAACTGCCGAAGCATCAACATGAAGAAGGAACGGCATAGAAAAGTCAGGCATTCTCAATACCTCGGGTGAGATGAGTTTCTCTTTTAAAAGATTGAAAGCACGAGCCTGCTCCGCCCCCCAACTAAAGGTAACACCCTTCTTTTTTAAGGAGTTAAGGGGCGCGGCAATCTCAGAAAAAGATGGAATGAACCTAGCATAATACGCGCACATGCCGATGAAACGCATGACACCCTTAAGATTCCTAGGTGGGGGGTATTCTACTATAGGGCGGATGCGCTCAGGGTCAACGAGAAGATTTCCAGAACAGATTACATAGCCCAAATATTTAATGGAAGACTTCGCCCACGTGACTTTATCTGGGTTAACAGTCAAGCCTACTCTACGCAATCGACCTAATACTTCCTCTAAATGCTTCACATGATCACTCATAGAGTCGCTGTACACACATATATCATCTAGATAATTAAATACGTACTTAAACTTGATATCAGAAAGGACGTGATCAAGGACCCGACTCAAAGCTTGTCCACCTATACTACAACCCAAGGGAACACGATTAAATTCATACTGCCTCCAAGGGGTGACAAATGCCGTATATTTCTTTGATGACTCGACCAGGGCGCATTGCAAAAAACTTGCATTAAGGTCAATAAGACTGAATACCTTCGCTCTACCTAGGTGCTGAAAAGCTGAGTCAATACTCGGCATTGGGTAAGGGTCGAATTGAATTTTTTTGTTTATTTTCCTATAGTCTACCACCAATCTATAACCATCCCCTTTCTTGGGTATAATAAATGCGGGACTGGCATAGGGAGAATTAGACGGACGTATGACTCCTTTGGATTCTAGATCCTCAATCAACTCTCTGAAAATCTGCATTTTGGGGGGGGCACACGTGTAGGGACCTGACCTCACAGGGACGTTGTCCTCAACCACAATCTCATAAGGTAATACATCACATTTACCAAGTCTGGGGGTAATAACATCAGAAAACCTTGAAATAATACCATTAATAATATCTTCGTCCCTATTTATGATGTACATGGAAGAAAACTTAGAGGAGCGACAAAAAGCAATTTTATTCCTTGGGGAGAACCCAAAAGTTAATTCTCCCAGACTCGAATTAATTATAGCTCCAGTTTCCCACAAAAAATCGTTTCCCAATATTATATCGTAGGGGAGGGCCGGTACACAAAACAAACTTCTTTTCCAAGAAAATCCAGCAATTTTAATGGACAAAACTACCTTCTTTCTAGCTAGTAACAAATCCCCATTTCCCACAACGAATGGCTTCGTAACTATCCTTTCAATAGGAATTTTCCTCAACCCAATTATACTATCTAGAAAACTAGAGTTGATAAAAGATCCACTAGAACCAGTATCCAGTAGGGCCGATCCGGTATTTGACCCAATCGTAACCACTACAACAGGAGGAAGGGGACAGGTCTGATTATAATCCTTACGCGAGATGGGCCCCTTTTCAACATCCCGCGTTAAGCGTTTCCCCTAAACAATCACGTTGGTAGTGCCCAAAACGACCACAACGAAAGCACTTAATATGAGATACATCTGCCCTTCTAATAACACCAATCGGCCTCCGGGACTGCCTAGCTAAAGGATCAACATTAGAGGGAGCAGTAGCTGAAGCCGATACCACCCTATTTTGAGGGGAGTTATAATGAACTCGCGCTGGGTAGTCTTCGAGATATTCTTTTTCTGCTAACAATGAACCCTCGATATTAAATGCCAAAGAATATAATTCTGTCAGGGTGGTAGGTTTGTTTGAAAATACAAAGTGTCTCCTAGTTAACGGCGAAACATTCTCTAAAATAATCTCTACTACTTCTTCCTCGGCGAGATTTAAATTTAATATCTCTGCGGCTTCTGAAATAGCCAGGACGAACAACCGGAACGGTTCCTGGGGCCGCTGAAAGCGCCGTACCATTTCCTTACAAAGTCTCTCCTTCTCTCTCTTTGAGCATAAAGATTCAAGGATGCGGCCCTTTACTATATTCCAAGGAAGTCCTAATTGTAAACATTCAGAAACTAGGTGTGCTAAAAAACCCGAAGTTCTCCCTAAACATAACGTCAGGAACTCAACATCATCCACAAGTCTAAGTTTAGCAACTCTATTTGCCTCTAATAGGAAATTAAATAAGGCCGAACAAGACTGACCGTCACAAACTTGAAGTAGCTTTAAACGCTCACCTGCCACCTTACTCTGAGTTTTCGAGGTGGCCGTAACCTGCTGATAGTTAACAGAAGCCCTGGGGGGAGTAACTTGCTCACGAGCCCTATTGAACTCTAAAAGATCTGAATTGCCTGGCTCGGAATCTTCCAGAGGGGGCTGGCTAATGCTTTGTCTAATATTAATATTATCAGTGTCGCTGGACTTACTGATACTTTCTGACAGCAGGGACCGCAATACACCAACAGTAGCCTCTGGGGGGAACGAGATGCCTCTCTCCTTGAGCTCCCGGCGAAGATCCACTGAATTCAGTCTGTATACATCTGATCTGCTGTTAACCACGCTCCCAGGTGCGGTGTCCATGTTGGATGATAAGTTCATGAAACAAAAGGTCAAAGCATTAATATTATATTGAACGCACACTTGCACGCACTCTATAGCAGAGTAGCGCAGCTTTGTAGCCCAAACTCTCGGCTTAGAGGGGCCCAAATACAAATAAATGAAAACAATAAAAGGATAAGTTAAGAAAAGTAAATTAGAGTGGGCAGTGAGAGTAATTATTTTGAAGATGCTGGACCCGTAATACGTCCCAATAAAAAAGGGAAACACGGTCCTCCTTAAAACAAAATTTATATATATATATTTGATTAGATAAAAAAGAGAAAACAAGGAGGCGAGGTGCCAGGGTAGTATGTTCACTTAAAACTAGGGATAACCTGGATTAACTAAAATATTGCAAGTCATAAATAACATTTTATTATATGTATTAGAAACATTAACAATATGTAGATATTCAGGCGTAACATTACTCATAATAAAAAAAATATTACAATCTAATGTTATAGATGACCTTTTTCAAACAAATCCTTGTCACATTAATTTAGAAATATAATTCGTAAGTCAAATAGTTCAGATTAAACTCACTTTTTTCGAATGTCATACTTAGCGCATAACCTTATTAAATTTGGAATATTCTAACATAATGTTCTTACTGAACTCTCCAAAGGTAGATCCTTAACAAGATTAAATGTGAAATATGATTCATAAGTTACATAATTAAGTATAAATTCAATGTTTACAAAAAACATACTTAACGCATAACATTACTAATTTTGGAATACTATGACGTAATGTCCTTACCGAATTCTCCAAAGTAAATCTTTAACAAATTAATAGTGAAATATAATTCATAAGTTAAATAATTCAGTTTAAATTCAATGTTTACAAAACATACTTAACGCATAACATTACTAATTTTAGAATATTCTGATGTAATGTCCTTACTGAATTCTCTAAAGTAAATCTTTAACAAATTAATAGTGAACTATAATTCATAAGTTAAATAATTCAGTTTAAATTTAGTGTTCAAGACAATGAAGAATAATATCAAACTTTCCTAATTTAAAAAAATAAAGCCGAAAGAGAATTTTGATTAATTCCAGAATTACCCTTATGCCGAAAATGAATTTCTCCTTACATTTTTTTTTTATGAACAAGTCCTTGAAGCCTAAGCTTCGTCCGTCTGCTTCCAGACCTGGCCTAAGAGTGATGCCATAGTTTTCTGGGCGGTCTTTTATACGGTGCAAACTTCATGAACATAAGAGACAGGATCCACAAAGGAAGGGGGGGAACGTGCGTGACCATGGAAACATCGGTATTATTCGAGAAGCCGTACTCGTGTATTCTCGAACGAAAATTCTCTTCTTCTGGGGTAAGCGAAGGTTGGCAATATGCAGCGAACTCTAGCGGGGCGTGTCCGAACTCTTGCTTCACAAAGGCAGTCGTTGACCGGTTGAAGTAGGGGCTGGATGTGTTTACGTTTTCTCGACTGCAGCCGGGATGGTGATATTGGGTAAGTAATATTTTGATGACTCGTTGACTAACATTAGCTTGTAGCCATATGAATGCTACACGCTGAGGGTGGTTTCTCCTAAATGGTTTCCCCACTCTCTCCACGCAAATGCGGGTGTACTTCCTATAAATCACACCTACCTCATACCTAACCCATTAGCGTAATTAGTACATAGGCGTATAACCTGAACAGGTAGTAAGACGCGGTGCCAAAAAAAAACCCCACATAATCGGTAGTTGAATGATCTAAAGTCTTTGGAGTCCCTTTCTCAATATATTGGCCTGCCGATGGTTAGAAGATTGGGGGTTGAATCCCGGTTGAGTGAAATGATGATGGTTTATCCTAAATTGTTTTCCACTCAACTTCCACATAAAGGTGGGTACACTTTCTCTAAATTACAACCTAACTCATCCTTAACACATTAGCGTAATTATGACCTATTATGAGTATAACCCGAACAGGTGAATCAAGGTGACAAAGAAATAATATTAATAAAATAATCAGGAAGTCACAAACATTGATCTCGTATGACAATAATAAACTTATTTATATTCTTAACCTTCTTACATTCAGAGGTACAACAAAAATAAGAAAGAATTAAAACAAATCAAATCAATACAAACCAAATTAAAAAATAAACATTAATTAAATTAACCTTATTCATGGTGTCCATAGATGTCTTCATTTAAAAAAAATCTTTCATTACATTTAATAAAGGAATTTCGATTTAGTTTTGGTCAAGACGATCCAATTTATCCTGATAAGCATGAATAGTTAATTTTGGGCTGTGTGGTATCAGATCCAAGAGCTACTCTTTCTCCAAGTTTCTCTAATTTTATTTAGATAGTGTACAATTAAAATACCTTTATCATTACTAATAAACAACAACCAGAAAGTCATCGTTATTATTTTAAAAAGTACTGTATTCTCTAATATATTATTATTATTATTATTATTTTAACAAAATTCAAATATAATCATGAGAGAAAGTCCCGTTCCCTTTTGAGTTAAAAAAGAGAGAAGGCCTAATGATTGTGTGTCCTAAAACCCAAGTACATTATATTATAAAACTGATATAAATATCCAATCGGGTCTTATTATAATAATTCCGGTAATTTGCCGAAAAAAATCATACTTATATTAATATTTATATAAAGAAAAAGATTAAAATAATGATTTACTTGCTATCAACAAGAAGAGCATTTTTCAATATATTTAGCAAAAAATCAGTCACAGTGTACCCGACCAGGATTGAACCCCGATCTCTCCATCCTCGACAGTCTAGCCTAAACACAGAGTAGCACATTAGACAGTGCGACCAACGAGGCGTGTATTTATTCTCAAAGCGTTGTAAGTAAAGGCTATCTCGCAAATATAAATATTAGTTGAACGCGGCATTCCCTTCTCCCCGTTCCAATTATTGCCAAAGTGTCTGCACCTGTTGTATGTTTTTAATAAGAAAGTCGCTCAAAGAAAGACAGGGAGAATTACTATGTGGTGGGGGAACCCTTACGTTAGTGTTGCCCTGGAAGAAAACCGCTGAACTACGCGTAACCTAAATAGCCGGGTACAATAATTTTTATGTTGGGACTGGAAATAAGTTTTTTTTTTTGCGGGAACGATTGAAAAATATGTAATTTTTAAAATCTCATTAATTTTTTTAAATATCAATTGTTTGGATTGTTTTTATTTATTTCAACATTTAGCGTGAAACTTCTTATTAGAATTTTTAATTGATGGCTAGCAATATTTTTTTTTCCCTCGATATTGTTAATTTTATAAATATAGAAGAAGAGAAAGTAAAAAAAAACCTAGTGAATTGTATTATCGTTTTTGAAATATTCTTTTCCTTCAGATTAACCTGTAGTTTCAATACGAACAATTTATATCCCGCGACTGTTAACTTGACGCACTCAAGCATAAATCTGTACCTCGTCTGACAGTTATTACCCCCTCCATGAAGACCCCTCCCCCCTCCCTTTCGCAGATCAGCGTGGCTAACTTTCAGGAGGGTAAAATTCCACTCGCCATTCGGAAAGACCAACAAGTCACCTTGTCAGTGATAAGAGTTTCAAATACAACAATTTCTCGTGCTGATGGCTAAGTGAACTAATGCACTAGACAGTGGTTTTACAACCTGGGAGGCGTGGCTTAAATCGGGTGGGGTCGCATTGATGGTTGAGGTTATAGAGTTATATTTACTTTTTAAATTGATTATTATTATAAGAAGGTGCAAAATTCCAATACAGTAGAAATGTAAGCGGTTAAAATAACCAAAATTATTTGGTTAATAATTAGGTTCCTTTTGGTTGACTAACTCAGACAGTTGCTTGTTGATTTAGTTTGCTGTAGGAGTCTTGTGTTTAGGCGAATCACGCTGCTATCATAGCTTTATAAATACCACTGGGCTCGTTGATTCTCTTTTGAGACATTTTAGTCGCATTCATATTAATAATATATATATAAGTATTTATAAGAATGAATCAAACACGTAGGCTAACGCACCTCGTTTGGTTTAATTGATGAGATCAGGATTCATATTCTGACTGAGGGTTCTGGGAATTTCTGCAGTAGAAATGGTATTATGGGCACTTTCTGGAACATATCCTGTTTTAGTTGGACTGAAAGAAAAAAAGTTATTAAATGTCAAACAGTTGAATAAACATTTGGTAAATATTACCAGAGAGTTAATGTTTCTGGCACTTATCCAGGGACTCCAGAACAAAGGGGTTAGGGGGCCTTATTCCCCCTCTTTACATTTTGAGGGGGCTTGGACCTTCCCAATATTTTTCACGTATATTTGAAAAGCACCTATGGAATTATTTCAAAAATATTGTTTTATTAACAATCTTAGATCATACCATCCTCATTGTTGGAAATTAATATTATGTCAAGTAGTTTAATGCAACAACAAAAATAAAAATCCCTTCCATAAATCTGTCACTACCAGCGTGGTAATTTTAAGTAATACTTAAATATTTATAAATCATGTTATATAATTATATATTGAAAAGGGTCAGAAGTGGGGGGGGGCTCCGTTTATTTTGAAAGACTTGACAAAGATTTACACTATAATCTGCAAACCAGAGAGGTGAACTATACTTCTCTTGCGTTGAAAACGAGAAGAACGGGGAGATCAAGATTCGATAACCGGTTGGGTTTACTTAGGATATTTTTTTTCTAAATGGTTTCTCACTCTCCTTCTATGCAAATGCGGCTTGATTTACTCTAAATTGTCGGTCCAAACAGAAAATTAGGACATTAATTCTTTAAAAATAAAATTTTAAACAGGACTCAAAAAAGTTTTACATAAGTATAGTGCAATTTATGCTTGGTTTTGCTAGTGTATATTATTTCGTTTCCATATATTACGAGTTTTGATTAAAATCTCCATTTTTAAACAATAGAGTGAGAAAGTCCGTGCGGATTCCGTACCATTTATTTTATTAACTCTTATTGCTACTGGGTGACCTGGTGGTCTAGGTAAGACTCTGTGTGGGTCGGGTTCAATCTCGTCTCGGCCAGATTTAACTGATTGCCAAACCCTTCCTTCACCTCTTGACAAGACTGTATTAATCACAACTGTGAATGTGTGTGAATGCAGGCTCACCGTGGTTCGGATCCCACGTTAAACTGTAGGTCCTCATCATCTCACAATCACCTACCATTACACATTAGCGTAAGTGCGTATAACTGAAGATAGTAAGACCGTGCTAATAATAATAATAATAATCTTATTGCTACTAATAAACCCCCCCCCCCCAAAAAAAAAAACCAGAGCCATAATTATAATTTTGAACCCAACCACCTATTTTGCCACCTTCCCTACCCTTCCCAGTAAACTACCTGATAGATTAGGCTGACGGATAGGGGTGTGGGTGTGTGGGAGGGGAGGGGGGAGACGGAAACCATATAAACTTTAAAATTGATTTAAAAAAATTGGTAACTAATGTTTATATTTGACAGTTTAAAAACAAAATAACCATATCATCAGTAGTAATGCACTTTTTCCACTATAACTTTTTCTATTAGTAAAAGATTGGTAACGATATTTATGTATAAATGAGGGAAAGGAGAAGGGAAATCCATTATGGGATCCTTACACAGATTTTGTTGACAAAGTAGATAAAAGGTTTCAAGCACTTAGCTGTTAGATAATGGGCCTAGACTATATGTATGTGTCAATGACACAAAGGTTATAATCTGTTTTAAATTACTTGTAATGAGAGGCAAACAAAAAGAACAAAAGTCTAACTAATGAAAATATTATTGATTGTCTTGGTAATATAAGAGCTAAAAGGATGAGAATTTTTTTTCTTTCATGTCGTTGGGAAGAGAGTTAACTATAAATGCATATTACGTTTGACTGCATCATGACACTGTCATATATGTTGGTGTTTTTTGTAACGATACAAAATCACGATACAAAGGATCTAACTGGGTTCAATAAACTACTCACACTGTCTACTACGCATGAGTCAAAAGCAACGCACTGGCATCAATCGAGCGACATCACTGCTCTTGCTAACGACATATTTACCGGCGTTAAGAGTGTAATTGTTGTTGGAACAGACAAGTCTGATGATTGGAGCAAATTGATCAACCTTCAACCCTTTAGTAAGATTATCCTCTGTTTAACGTGTAAACAATTCTACCGCGATCAAGTTTGGAAACGTTTCGAGGAACACAATTCCTATGTACAGATGGAGAAATTTCGTGGCTTTCCCTATCAAGAAAAAATAAACGGTCTTATATTGTTTATCAAAACACACTTAAGGCAACGTTTTGATAAGGTGTTGCAAAATTTGGAGTGTTTTTCTTTCTGGAACTCTAGAGCTAAAGTTCTTATAATTTCACCTTTTTGCAGAGATGAAGGCAATATTTGGGCTGCCGAACTTTTCATCACTTTGCATGCACACAACATATTTAACGCAGTAGTCACGTGTTGGGAAACAGATCACTATAGAAACATTCAAAGAGTCTATGTTAGTAATATCTACAAGCGTAATTCCAGCACAATTGTGGACGTAACGTCAAAGTGGAAAAGTGAAATAAACACCATCGTTGAAAAACAACACGACCATCTTTATGGAAAGGAACTGAAAGTATGCATGTTTATCTCTGAGAAAGTTTTGACATTCGAGAAACCTGATGGAAGCACTGAGTTCCAAGGGCACGACGCAGAGATGCTCAATATTTTAACAAAATACATGGACTTTAAGGCGATAGTGTCCCCACCATCAGACAACCAGATGTTCGGTTACGAGCTTGCTAACGGTACCATGACGGGTGCAACTGGTGAAATAATATACGGTAGAGCTGATATTGCGATGAACTCTAAATACATTATATTCACACGTTTGGATCTAATAGAGGTCACCTACCCTCACGACAGAGATGACTTCTGCATCATCGTGCCGAAATCCAAAAGATTCCCGCAGTACAGGAACTTGTTTCTACCGTTTTCAAACACCGTGTGGCTTTTTCTGGGTGTTTCCTTGCTATTAGCGACGGTATTGTTGCTGATCTATAACAAATTTAGCACCATACGAGGAGGAATGAAATGTCACGTCTCCATGGTGGTGCTAGAAGTCTACAGAGCATTCTTATCTGGGGCTACTTTGATGATACCGATTTCAACAGGTGAAAAACTTTTCATTTGCATGTGGTTGATATACAGCATACTGATGACCAATTCATTCCAAGGATCCTTGACCAGTTATTTGGCCATACCCAAATACCTCCCTGAAATCAACACATTACGCCAACTCGAAGAGTCCGAATTGTTGATTCTCTCGTACCCTGGGATAGAACAATATTTTGAGGGCTATGGCGCTGAAGATATCGTGAGGCAGCTCCACCCCAAGTTGAGACCAATTTCTGATTTCAAAGATCCCATCAACTTGTTGATTGAAACTGGGCGATACGCCTCACTTTTCAACAAACATTCTCTCAACAGATTTGTCAGGAAGAGTTTTCAAGGGGGAATTCCTGTCTTACACGCTATGGACGAGTGTCTCTTGCCTACTTTCATTTACTATTCCGTTCCCAAACACTCCCCTCTGCTCCCCAGAATAAACATCCTCATCAGGCGAGTAATCGAGGGTGGGTTCCCCAATTTGTGGCTAAGGACGACCATGTATAACGAGACACTGAGAGGGGTTTTGAGTTCACCCTCAAAATCGGATAAAAGACCGAAGAGACTGAGTCTCTCTCATCTACAAACACCTTTCTACCTTCTAGCCATCGGTATCATCATCTCTTTTATATTATTGGTTGTAGAGTTATACACGGGTCGGTTATAAGTTTGTTGCAATCAATGTCAAGGGCTAGAAAACTCGATGGATCTTTAAACTGCCCCATCATTAAAACATTACTTCAATAATGTGTGTAACGTAAATAATATTATCGTGACAGCTTGTGAAAAACCTGTTTTGTATCTAACTGTATAAGTTTCCTTTTAAATTTATACTTCAAACTCTGTTTATTCTTATAGTGATTTTTTTTAAGTTATACAGAAATTAAACTAGATTAATTGTATTTGAGCTTATTAATACCAAAGAGATATATATATATAATGGTCGGGGTATCTTAAGAAGTAAATACATTAATAATTATAGTACTAAAGCTCCATGGCGTCAACACTCCGGCTACGTATACAGACCAAGCAGCTACAGCATGTTACCATATATTGTACCAACATTTGTGGATACATAGTGTCATGTGGTCAGCACAACGAAACCTCTGGTTGTCAATTTCAATTTTCTAGACATGAGCAGTTAACTCTTTATTCAAATAACTGCTGATTTGTTCTAACGAGGCTGAGTTTGATCCTGTTACAGACCCATCGCTTTACAGAAAACTCTTCAATCGCCGGATATAAAACCTGTGACTTTTGGTTTTGAAGCCAGTGGCTCTGACTACTAGACCATTTAGGTGGTTAATTATTGTACTAAGTGTATTGATATTAAAATTATATATGTAGTGTGTTTCTTGGAATAAGTTTGACAAATATCTTTAGTTTGTGTTTAGTTACAGAGATATTATATTCGAAACTTTATATTAATTAATGTAAAGAGATTAGAAAGTAGAGCCAGACGGATAAATAAATCTGATTGATTGAGCGTGTGACGTCACTCAGTACACAATTCATCGCGTTACATACACAAAGTTATGTGGAAGACATAGTAAGTTGCTGAAAATCAGCTCACATTAAGGAACTTTAAATAAAATAAACTTTTAAAATCCACACCAATGTACAGCTTATGTCATCACTCTACTTATTTAATAATATATAACTTATATATAGCACACTTGATTCGGTGTATGGATGTTGTTGAACTGAAGGGAGTATGCAAGCACAGGGAAGTGAGAAGAAAGTTAATGAGGATGAATTAAGGACGGATTTTTTTTAGCTATATGCACAGTTTCATGACTACTCTGTAAGGGAACAGTGTGATTAGGTGTATATATATATATATATATATATATATATAATTTTAGTAAAGCAAAAGTCAAAATTATAAATAAAAAAATCCTAGTTCTCCCGGATAAAATCTGAACCCCAACCTTTATATAACAGAAAAAAAACCGTCTTTAGCGAGCTTGACGTCTTGTACTGCCTGACCACCTATTGTGTGGGTTGTTAATTTTCCAACATTGACAAACAGTCACTATTATTCTTTTTATATTCATCAAAAGTGACGGATCCAGGAACTATAGCTTGACCTATGGGTACATGAAATTAGATCTAGGGATTTTTGAAGTTGTCAGCTCAAGGCTCCTACAACTACAGTCAGATTTTGATAGAAAGGAACCTTTTGGAAAGTTACGAAATTTACCTAAACAGTTTTCACAAGTTCGTTAGGTTGTATGATCTGCTGATCTCACTGTTAATGTATATTGTAATTTTGTTTTCTTTACAGTTATTTGAGGTATTAGATTTGCACTTTCTGAACGGACTAATTATACCGACAGACAACTTACAAACTAACATAAATCTAGAACAGACACAACACCCATCACCCGGCCGTGAATTCATCTCTGTGAAGTGGACAACCCATTATTCCCCCCCCCCCCCCCCCATGATACATTTTTCGGCCATACCAGGAATCAAATATTGGATAACTTTAAGGAAAGAAGAATATTCTGGGAACTGAAGAAGGAGGCAGAGGACAGAGCGCTTTGGCAGTCTAAGTTCACTTACAAAAGAAATGTAAATGTCTAAAGACAGAACACCTAATAATCACCAGGTATTGAACCCGGGCCTCTTAGCTTTGTAGACAGACACCATACCGACTGATCTAGTGTGTTTGACGAAAGAAATGATCAATGCCAATGAAAGTATAATAATAATAATAATAATAATAATTTATTAAAAATGTTATCGTTATTTTTTTAACACCACGTCTTTTTACTTATTTGTTTTATACACATATATACTATCTGTGCTAATTATTTTAGGGATGAGAAAGGTTATATTTATATAAACTGTACCAACATTTGAGTGGAAGGACACTGTAAAACTTCAAAAAAAAACTATCCTCAATATAACCGTCTGAGACTCAAACCTCGAACTTCCCGTCATCAGCAGTCTATAGTCTACAACGAGAGCAGCGCGTTAGAGCATGTGGGCACTAAAGCGGGTTTAAAATGTTAACAATTTTGGTTGCAAATAATATGTTCCCCTTCTGGTCAGAATCACTCTACATACAGTGTTTTGGTTTGTAAATTTGTGGCGTCCTCAGACGAGGAGGCCACAAAATAATACAAGGAAAATACAAAAGGTTAAATAACAATAACAAGAGTGAGTGCACATGAGTTCAAGACTAGAAATGTTCCATAGAGAAACATTACGCGTCTAATCCCGCCACTCCCACCTGTTACTGAGAGTATCAAAATATATGGGAGTCGTCTATCACTAGAGAGCCTTAAAATGCGTCACCCTTCCTAACCACTGAAAAATATTAGATACATTACATTAAACAACCAAAAAAACCTAGGACATGTGATGGTATATAGTAGTTAAAAATAAAAGAATTAGTCATGTTGAACCAATATTTATTTTGGATAGGACAATCCGAAGTTTAACAATTCAAATAAGTACTAATTATTGTTGTTATAACAATTATATGTACATTATGTACAAGTGCTTTGGACTTTAACATTGAAAATTAGCCCGTTATAACGGGTCTGGGCAGAAATGATATTCTGCCAACAATAAAGTTACAATTAGAGTAACATTTTCTTTACAAGTAAACAAAGAATGTACGGTTATATATATATATAATATAATAATAGTAAATATGGACAATACAATCGGTCTAATAATTATTTACCCTATCAATCCTGATTTGGTTCAATCAGCGCTGGCGTGTTGTATTGCGACAACATTGACTCTCAAGTCTAAAAGGTAAATATTTCTCAAGAAGAAAACATTAATAGGTTGCAAAATAACCCCAAGAAAACTAAGTATTATGTCAACAAGACTATTTAATATAAACATGACAGTAAACGTCAATAGTTCCCCTAACATAACAATTTGTATTAGTTATAAATCGTGACTACGCCCAATTCGCCCTGGCGCGTTGTAAAAAGACAACATAGGCTTATAAGTCCAATACCACAATATGAAGCAAAAATTAATTTAGAGTTCCACCGTAATTAATACAAATAAATCATTACACCTCAACCGGTGACAAGACGCCATTACAAGTTAATTGCCAGACTTCTATTTAAATTTTATTTTTTTAAGATAACTGAAAATATTAAGCCAAAAAGGAATTTTGAAATAATAAAGAAAATATATAAAAAAAGATGTTAAATTAGCCGAGATTGAATTTGGGTTCTTACATTTTCAAAAGCAGAAAGCCGAAGCTTGTACTAGTCCTAAACCAGCTCTGTCCCAATTGTGTCGAACATTGGGACAGACACAAATATATATACAGATACAACAAAAGAGGAGGGGCATGAAGGGTAAGCAAGAGGGGAAAGATTCTAGAATATCAAGGAACAATGTTATGCGCATTTCTTCGTGCCTCGGGAGACCGGTGGTTCTTTTCTGGCGCAATCTAGAAGAGAATAACTATAACTGCGCATGTCCAGCCCACATGTGGTGTTCGCTAAATCGCCGTTCAATTCGCTCCGTCAGTATACTTTTTCTCTCGGGTGAAGGAAGGTGTGCATAGCAGAAGTTAGGTCGCTCTTCCACGTCGCCTCCAATCACGGACAAATGGGGTAAGGTTCAACCATCGATATAGCAGTTGTGTATTTTATTGACCATCCGATGCTACAAATCTCCCCCCCTTTCAGGGTTGACAGGGAGGAGGGAGAAGGTTGTCACATTCTTCTACTCGACCTTTGGAACATCCCATGGGGCAGCAACGGTGTACTCGGGAAGTTGTTCTCCAGGATTTCCCCATCGTATATGATCTTTCTCATCCTTGGCATCAGATCATTTTTTTTGTTTTTCGAGTCCTTGTAGATCGGATGGGTTGATCCGCCCTGGGCTGCCGCTGGGATTCGGCACCGCTCTTTACGCCGGGACGTTCTACTGCACACAATAGCAGTGGGAGCTCCAAACTGTTCCTGCCGACCGTTGACTCGAGAGCCGTCACCATAGTCTTTCCCACACCACGCTCGCCTCTTCAGGATCTACCCACGAGGCATGCGCACCAAGACAAGGGAAGGGGAGGGAGAAGAAGGAGATGACAGGACTCCTCTGGGCTGTACAACAAACAAAAAACATAAGCAGTAAACTGACCAAAAAAATTTACACTCCTAACTAATAGGACCTATATCCAACGTCAAAAAAAAAATATATATATATATAAAGTTTTTTAACAAACTAGCCATCATATGCCGCAGCCAGTCTATGGTCACATGGCGCACTGGTTCATTAGGCGCGCACTCGTCACTTTCACGTAGATACTTCTTGATCAAGCATACACGTGTCCGGCACATTTCACCAATATTCCTCTTAATACCTTTTCAAGTTCTTTGCCCTGGGCCCAGGGAATTAGGTATTGCAAATCTAAATCAAGATATCGTCGACACAAAAGACTAACATTCAAAACATTTACAAAATAATTTTTTTTTTTTTAAAATATTTATACCACACCATGTCACTAGGGACAATTGGGCTCAGGCTTTCTTTAAATGACTGACATGAGCTCGTCTACAAATAGACGCATCTTTCACACTCTTAAGATAGACGGTCACGGGGGTTAAAAACTTATCAATGGTCCATGGGCCACTCCATCTCTGGCACAGCTTCGCCGATCTTCTATCTGCCGAGGAGCTCAAGGGGAATTCCTTACATAACACACAATCCCCTACAATATAAGGGACGGGGAGTCTACCCTTATTATAGGCGTTAGCCACCCTTTTTTGAGCCCTTTTTAGATGATCCAGGGCACGCCGACATCTCTCCTTATGGGAGGAATCATCGGAATTCTCTAACAGCGAATCAACGTTCCAAATCGCTAAGAGGGGGTGGTTTAATTCCCGACCAAGAAGGATAGAGGCTGGCGAACAGCCTATGGACTCATGGAAGGCAGAATTAAATGCTAAATTTAAGAAGTCTAAATCCTGATCCCACTTATGCTGTGCCTCACAGTGATAAATAGTAAGCGCTATTATCAAATTGCGGTTAAATCTTTCCACCTGATTGGGTCCCGGGTGGTAGGGGCTGGTAGTCACGTGCTTAATCCCCCAGTTAAAGCACATATTCTTAAAACCAAGAGAACGGAAACAAGGCCCATTGTCACTAACCACGACACGAGGTGCCCCAAAAAGATTCCAAACTCGTCTGCAGAGGGCGTTAACGGTAGTGGTCGCCTTCATATTGCGCAAGGGAATGAGCACTACAAACTTGGAAAAGGCGTCAACTAATATAAGAATACATGAATTGCCAAGAGTAGAACGGGTGATTGGCCCAATATAATCGATGAAGACTTTATCCCAGGGACGTTGGGCAACACCGGCCGAATGAAACCCAACTCTGGAATTTTGGGTTGGTTTAGCTTTCTGACAGCTCTCACACTTGCCAACCCACGCTTTTACATCGTTGTATAAACCTGGCCAAAAGAACTCATTAGAAATTTTCCGTACGGTTTTTAAAACTCCAAGATGACCACCAAAGGCAGAATCATGAAAATATCTAAGTAGCATTGGTCTGACCGCACCCGGTACAACCACTTTCCTATTCTTCCCTTTCGAATTAGTCACAACTAATAGCCCATTAAATATAGAATATGACCCTACCTTTTCTCCTCTAGATAATTTACTCATGATATCAATACACCACGGATCACTATTTTGGTGATCCCCGATTGCCACAAAGGATTCAGGAATGGATCTAATGACGCAGGAGGCGGGAGCCACCTCGAGAGAACCAATGGGACACTTTTCCTCGGCCATGCGGGATAAGGCATCAGCTACTACGTTATGTTTACCGGATACATGATTAGTGGAGAACTTGAACCTAGATAACCTCCACACCCATCTCCCCACTTTCCCTAGTTGCTTGGGGTGGTTCAGCATCCACGCAAGGGCCTGGTTATCCGTGTACAGCTCAAACTCCCTCTGTTCGAGGTAGTCAGCGAAACGCTCAATGCCCGTGACGCAGGCAAGGCATTCCTTTTCATAGGTGCTATATCGCCTCTCAGCATCGGTGAGAGTTCGACTAGCAAAAGCTACCGGTCGGACTCCCTCCGATGACCTCTGAGACAATACAGCCCCAAGCGCCACAGAAGACGCGTCTACGTGGAGGAGGAAGGGGAGAGAAAAATCCGGCATTCTCAAAACCTCCGGAGAGATTAGCTTCTCCTTTAACAGGTTAAAAGCTCGTGCCTGCTCTTCACCCCAACTAAAGGCCACTCCTTTTCTTTTTAAGGCATTAAGGGGGGCAGTAATCTCCGAGAAGGACGGGACAAACCTGGCGTAATAGGCGCACATGCCCACAAAACGCATAACTCCCTTAAGATTAGAGGGGGGAGCAAAATTAATAATGGGACTGATCCTTTCGGGATCAATAAGAAGATTCCCCTCTGAAATGACGTACCCCAGGTATTTGATGGAGGGTTTAGCCCAAGTAACCTTGTCGGGATTCACGGTTAGTCCTACTCGCCGCAGCCTAGTCAAAACTTCCTCCAAATGCACCAAATGTTCCTCTAAAGTATTGCTGTACACACATATGTCATCCAAGTAGTTAAATACATACTCAAATTTAATGTCAGAAAAAACAAGATCTAATACGCGACTTAAGGCTTGTCCCCCAATGCTACACCCAAGGGGAACACAATTAAATTCGTATTGTCTCCAGGGAGTGACAAAGGCGGTAAACTTTTTTGACGATTCTGTCAAGGCACATTGTAAAAAACTCGCATTGAGGTCAATCAGACTAAATATTCTAGCTCTACCGAGATGCTGGAATGCCGACTCAATGCTCGGCATCGGGTATGGGTCGAACAGGATTTTCTTATTGACCTTCCTGTAATCTACAATTAACCTATATCCCTCCCCTTTTTTGGGTATGATGAACGCGGGACTAGCAAATGGTGAGTTAGAGGGGCGTATTACCCCTTTTGATTCCAAGTCATCAATCAATTTCCGGAAGATTTTCATCTTGGGAGGAGCGCACGAGTAAGGACCAGATCTTATGGGGATATTGTCAGTCATTACAATTTCGTACGGTAGGACCTCACACCTACCCCACCTGCTAGTAATGACGTCAGAAAATTTAGAAATCAGCTCCCTAATGGCTTCTTCCCCAATTCCGAACGAACATAAGCTAGGAACAATACAATCTTTACAAAAGGGGATTCTAACTCTGGGTGAGAACTCAAAACTTAAATCCCTTCTCGCCAGACTAATAACGGCCCCAGTTCCCCACAGGAAGTCGTTCCCCAAAATAATGTCAAAGGGAAGCAATGGAACACAAAACAAGCTTCTCTTCCACGAAAACCCCATAATTTTTATGGACAAGACTACTCTCTCGCTAACTCTTAAGAGATTACCATTACCCAAAACAAAGGTCCTAATACCAGTTTTTTCCACCGATATCTTCCCATTTTTCTTTAAGATATCCACAAAATTATTACTAATAAATGAACCACATGAGCCGGTATCAAGTAAGGCAGAGCCCGACACCGATCTGATAGAAAACTTAATGATGGGGGGAAGGGGGCTAGAATGTTTTGGAATCGTACGCGCGGTGGTCCCCTTGCTAACACCACGCGTTACGCGTTTCCCCCATTACAATCCCTCTGAAGATGCCCTAATTGGCGGCAACGGTAACATCGGACGCGAGTGATATCAAAAGGTCTCCTTGCCCTTATCGCGCCTACTTCCCTCACAGCAGAACTAGAACTGGCTCCCTCAGTAGGCCGGGTTATAGTTGAAAATGGGGGGGACCTTTCCTGTTTAAAGTTACGGGACACCTGTGTAGGGAACTCGTGCAAATACTCCCTCTCGGCTACCAGAGAACCCTCAATACAAGAAGCTAATGAGTAAAGCTCAGAAAGGGTAGAAGGCTTATTCAAAAACACAAAATGCCTTCTCGTCAGGGGGGACACATTTTCCAGAATGATTTCAACTACCTCTTCCTCCGGCATTTTGAGATCTAACACCCCAATAGCCTCTGAAATGGCCAAAATAAATAATCTAAAGGGTTCGTGTGGAAGTTGGAAGCGCCGAACCATTCGATTACATAGAGTATCCTTCTCTCTCTTAGATATTAGAGACTCTAATATTCGACTTTTCACTCTAACCCAGGGGAGACCTAGTTGGATGCATTCAGTGATTAGATGCGCCAAAAACCCTGACGTCTTGCCAACGCATAGCGTGAGTAACTCCAAATCTCCTACAAGTCTCAATTTCCAAATCCTGTCCACCTCTAACAGAAAGTTAAATAAATCAGAGGACGATAACCCATCGCAAATCGGCCATAGTTTTACACGCTCGCTAGCTACAATACTTTGAGTTTTGGCAAGTGAATTAGATAACACTAAACTAGCGGCGGGAACACTAGGGGGGATCGGGAGCCCACTACCTCCCTCTATCCTTACAGCTTCTATTTTTTCCTGTTCCTTATCTTCAAGGGAAGGATGGCTAACGTCATCACGAGGTTCTAAATTAAAAGGATCGCTGGACTTACTAATAATGTTCTCGGACAGCAATGACCGCAACACGGCCATAGGAGCGTCGGGGGGGAATTGAATATCTCTTCTCTTGAGCTCCTGGCGAAGATCGGAGCTACTGAGCCGGTATACATCAGTTCTTGTGCTGATTACGCCTCCAGAGGTGGTGGTGTCCATGGCGGGAGTGATTCATGAAACAATTTCAAAGACAATTAACAAATAAAACTCACAAGGTGCCTTCACTCTGAAAAAAAGCAGAGTTTGCGCAGCTTTTCTTGTGGCGTCCTCAGACGAGGAGGCCACAAAATAATACAAGGAAAATACAAAAGGTTAAATAACAATAACAAGAGTGAGTGCACATGAGTTCAAGACTAGAAATGTTCCATAGAGAAACATTACGCGTCTAATCCCGCCACTCCCACCTGTTACTGAGAGTATCAAAATATATGGGAGTCGTCTATCACTAGAGAGCCTTAAAATGCGTCACCCTTCCTAACCACTGAAAAATATTAGATACATTACATTAAACAACCAAAAAAACCTAGGACATGTGATGGTATATAGTAGTTAAAAATAAAAGAATTAGTCATGTTGAACCAATATTTATTTTGGATAGGACAATCCGAAGTTTAACAATTCAAATAAGTACTAATTATTGTTGTTATAACAATTATATGTACATTATGTACAAGTGCTTTGGACTTTAACATTGAAAATTAGCCCGTTATAACGGGTCTGGGCAGAAATGATATTCTGCCAACAATAAAGTTACAATTAGAGTAACATTTTCTTTACAAGTAAACAAAGAATGTACGGTTATATATATATATAATATAATAATAGTAAATATGGACAATACAATCGGTCTAATAATTATTTACCCTATCAATCCTGATTTGGTTCAATCAGCGCTGGCGTGTTGTATTGCGACAACATTGACTCTCAAGTCTAAAAGGTAAATATTTCTCAAGAAGAAAACATTAATAGGTTGCAAAATAACCCCAAGAAAACTAAGTTTATTATGTCAACAAGACTATTTAATATAAACATGACAGTAAACGTCAATAGTTCCCCTAACATAACAATTTGTATTAGTTATAAATCGTGACTACGCCCAATTCGCCCTGGCGCGTTGTAAAAAGACAACATAGGCTTATAAGTCCAATACCACAATATGAAGCAAAAATTAATTTAGAGTTCCACCGTAATTAATACAAATAAATCATTACACCTCAACCGGTGACAAGACGCCATTACAAGTTAATTGCCAGACTTCTATTTAAATTTTATTTTTTTAAGATAACTGAAAATATTAAGCCAAAAAGGAATTTTGAAATAATAAAGAAAATATATAAAAAAAGATGTTAAATTAGCCGAGATTGAATTTGGGTTCTTACATTTTCAAAAGCAGAAAGCCGAAGCTTGTACTAGTCCTAAACCAGCTCTGTCCCAATTGTGTCGAACATTGGGACAGACACAAATATATATACAGATACAACAAAAGAGGAGGGGCATGAAGGGTAAGCAAGAGGGGAAAGATTCTAGAATATCAAGGAACAATGTTATGCGCATTTCTTCGTGCCTCGGGAGACCGGTGGTTCTTTTCTGGCGCAATCTAGAAGAGAATAACTATAACTGCGCATGTCCAGCCCACATGTGGTGTTCGCTAAATCGCCGTTCAATTCGCTCCGTCAGTATACTTTTTCTCTCGGGTGAAGGAAGGTGTGCATAGCAGAAGTTAGGTCGCTCTTCCACGTCGCCTCCAATCACGGACAAATGGGGTAAGGTTCAACCATCGATATAGCAGTTGTGTATTTTATTGACCATCCGATGCTACAAATTCACTAGGTGTCAGAATTTATGGAAGTCTCTGAGCACTGCTCAACTGACGAGAGCTTGGAGGTTCAACGATGACACTTCTTCAAAAAGAACAGAGAAGACCAATCAATATTAGATCAGCGGCTCGCTCCAGGTGTATTGGAAGCTGGTTCAATCCTGACCTCCCGATTGAAATAATTTAGAAAATGGTGTCTGACTTTTGATGAGTTCTGAACTTGCAACAAACAAACGTCGTCTGTTAAACCTCGTTAAAATTTTGCAAGCTTCCCAAAGAAATACGTGAGTGTTTAGACACGAAATTGAAACCAGCCGAAATCTAATCTATTTCCCTTTCGTATGACACAGTTTTTCTTCTATGCTAGAATATAGAACGACATTTCCTCGCACGAACATTCTTAGACCTAATTGATCTCGGACATATGTGTGAGTGTGACCAACTTTTTTTTTTTGGTAGGAGGATTGGGCGAGGAAAAAAGGGAGGGAGGTCTCAAAGTGTGAAATGTATCCCCCTCCTTTCTTTTCAGCTTTATAACGAATTGTCTAAAAGTTAATGCGATTTTGGAAATATATTTTTACCGAATATACATAATAATATTTTCTTACACTACAAATTGTATTGACATCTGACAGCTGTATGAGCTATTAGATTTACTTTTACCTATTCATACGTCAATTTATATGATCTGCAGCTGTCACTTTTGATATATATATAATCAAAACCTATAAAATTAATTAATAAAATGTTTATATTTTCTAAAAGTGCCCTTCCTAATGAAGTTGGACTGAAACTTTTCCTCCCATGTTATGACCTTCAGGTGAGGAATAACTTTCATTTGGTAAGCCCCCCTTCCCCCCATTACCCTCTCTTCTAAGGGATTCCTCACGTGTTGGAGCTTCGCTTTCGATTCTGAAGACGGTGAAAGCAAATGATGGTGTTGGCAGCAGCGGATAACACCCGGGGGAAACGCCAAGGAAGTCGTACGGTTCTTTTTTTTTTTTTGTCGTCGTCATCATCGTCTGCAAGGTCTCCAGTTGGCGCCCATACACTTGAGACTGAACTCTTTGGGGGGCAGTCGTGACTAGATTAGCTCCGGAGGGGCTCTTCATCCTTCGATACCTCCGTCGGTATCGTCAGGTCAACCTGATTTTTTTCTTCTACTGTGTGTCCGATCGGTGTTCGCTTGTGTGTGGATGTGTTTTCATCGCAATTCTTGATGGTGTAAACATCTTTCTTTATTTTATCGAAAGATATATTTGTTAACAGCGTAGCTAGTCGTCTAAAAGTATGACAGAACCTCCTACGAGACAAGTGTACGCAGTAAGTTACGCGGAGAGTTGGCAAAATTTAAATTAGATTCATTTCTTTATTACATATAAAAGCAAAATATTCTTTTTTCCTTAGAATATTTTTAATTAATGTGATAATAATATTACGATGAACCTATATTAGTAACGTGACATTATGCCACAAAAAAGACTCATGACGATCCGAATCACGTTATTAAGAAAACGTTTCAATTTTTCCTGAGGCTTGAATATTTCTTCCGTTGAGTGTAAAAACGCTCTCACCGATCCGTACATGATATGAACGTGGTCAGAGCAGTGAAGTGAACGTGGACCTTTGCTCGTCGCTGGATATACAAGACTATATTTGCTCTCCGTGGGAGATTGGTTGGTACGACATGCTGACAGGATGGGTTGTGTTCAGCTGTTGTGTGGTGGCGACCATGGAGGCAGATATTCTGAGAGGGGAAGCCCAATCACAGGTATGATTCTGACTAGTTTTTAGCTAGTCCTCTTTTGATTATCTATAAAATAATGTTATATAACTGTAGTTATAAACATACCGTCAAATTTACATAGAAATAGCTTTTTTTATAAAACACATTTTTTGTTTGTGTGTAAAACAGTTATAACATTTTACAAGGCTTTTAATTTAGTAACTCATCTCAAGTGATTTTTAATTTGAAATTTCAAGTATTCGATTGAGTACCTAGGTGCGTACTTTCATTTCATTTTTATTTTTGACATTTATTGCGAGACTTAAGTTTTAAAACACTTTAACACCTGTTATTTTCAATGAATATAATATAGTATTGAATATAGTACGGTACTAATTTGTTTTCTGTCTAGCTTGATCACCAAGAAAAAATATCAACTTCAGATCCAAGCGGAAATTATTGGAATTTTTTTAAAAATGTTCAGACTTTAGTAACGAAAAGAAAGTGGAAGGAGCGAAGTCTACTGTTCACAATACAACTAGTTTTATACATATTGATAGTATCTATCTAAAGTAACAGCTCCAAATATCATGAACTGGCGTATGAATGCATGAGAGTAGATATAGTAAATTTTCTAGATGTCAGTTAGGACTCGTCCTATAAATATTGGGCTTTATATGAGAAATCTATTCCTGAGTTTGTAGAACACTCATTCTTTCTGAACTACCAGCGTCAGTATCTTCCTGTTCACAATGAACACCTAACTTCTCCCACCCCTGGCTGTTGTCTCTTGAATGGTTCCTAACAGGGGTCTGAACCAGGTACACCGGCAAGCTTTCTTCTGGGTCACGGCAGCCGGGTCTATAGAAACACACGACTTTCACTGTTGATGAAACAGAGATTCACAGAACTTGTATTACAACTTTAATACCGAAACCTGGCCACGCGGCTAGCGTGCCCGACTCTTGACTGGTGAAGACGGGGATTGAATCCGATTGACTAAACTAGACCTATTTCATCCTTCCTTTTTCTTTTCTTTTTAATTATTGTAATCACGAAAATTCTTGACTTAAAGGTTACCGTGAATTTGTGAAGTTTTATGTGTCCCTGAACTAAAAATAAATGGATTTCACAAACTTTTAAGCACCACGACCTACTAAATGTTCGGGCTATACATTTATTTCGCACAAAAAAAAAAATGCTTTAATTAGGAGTGTGTGAGATTGACTTTTTTGGTTAGAGATGAGATCGGGAACGGGAATTTTAGAATCCCTTACTTCGAGATGAGAACGGGAATTAAAAATGTTAGACTAATTATTTCTAAATTTGCTAATATTACGTACCTTAAAACACTGACAGTGTTTAATTTGTTAAATGAATACATAGGTCCTAATAGAGGAAATTTAAACAAATATATATATACAAAGTTGAAAATTTAACATATATATATATATATATATATACAAAGTTGAAAATTTAAACAATTTAGTAAGTAGGGGTGGAAACGATATATCGATATTAAGGTTCCGATTTATTGGAACATTTATCGATACGTTTAATATATCGGATCTAAATATTGTGAATCAAAATAAATACAAACTTTTTTCCTCTATTTTTACTAACAAAGTTAATTTTTTTTCTATATTTACTAAACTTTTCTTATTTTTAACAACTAAATAATACAGTAAAATGTGAAAAGTGGCGAAGAATATAATTACAGAAAAGCGGCCATCTTTAATACCACCATTCCAATTCGCCAGGACAAAATGCATTAAATATATCGGAAACAACCGATATATCGATCATTTAAAAATATTTTTATTTGTTTTATGTGAAATATAAAATAAAGCTAGTATCCAAAATAGCTTAATTAAATAGCTATCCCATGTAAAATAATACAAGCAAGTACAATAATGTGTTAAAATTGAACTATGAAATGTTTTAGATAGGTATTTAAAAATGAAAAATAAAAGCAATTCCCGAACTTCTCCGAAATTTTTGAGAATACAGAATATGTTTCCAGACAATCGGGTCGGGAACGGGAAATATTTTTTTCCCTCGGGAGTCCCGAAATTTGGGAATCCCACACACCCCTAGTTTTAATATAAAACTCCAAAAATACTGCCCTTAAGCCACGTTCTCTACGCTCTCTTCTTCAACTCTTAAAATAGATAGATAGGCATTTAAAGCCAACTAGTACATACTACAGTGAAATCCTACACTTTCTTTTACAGTAACCAACAATCTACACGCTGTTAATCTATTCAATATGGAAACAGTAATAGATAATGAATAAATAATGGTACTTTGGAAAGCTAAATCTCTCACAGTTTTGCATACAAAAAAAACAAACCAGAGCAGCATTTAACGTTAACTATCACGACAAAAAAATAACCAAGCTTTAGTGAAATTCATATAAATGCTATGAAATGACTGGAAAGTATCATTAGTGTGTTTATTCCTATACGATTCAGGTCAGTTAACTAGTTAGGTAGTTTGCGTTGCTACAAAACATTTAGAATATTCTTTTCAGCGGCGTGAACTTGAAGATTTAAGTCACTCGTTTGTTATTTAGAAAGTGAGAATAATAACAATAATATTTTATTTATTTTCCCACTATCCTTTTACTTTATAAAAGTTCTAGCCAACAGTAGATAACTCTTGAGGTTAGCGCGAAAAAAAATTAATACAGATCAACAAATGGTTTACAAAATAAGAATTAGGTGAACAAGAGATTACAATAAAACAAATCTATTAACTAAAAATATGAAGGAAAATAGAAAAGAGATGATTCAATATTATTAATAATTAGTAACTGAAGAATCCATAGTAAACAAACAGACTTTACTTAGTAATTAGGATGTCCCTTAAATACGCATATAAAATTTGTTAGTTTTTTATAATAAAAATCAAATTCTGTAAATCTAAGAGCTAGCGATTAAGAGGGTTGAGTTTTTAAGAGCTACCAATATCATTTATTTTAAGATTTCAAGAGACACGAGGGGGCACAATATTGCCCACATGCTCTAGAGCAACTTTACCAGAAATTGTGCTATTAATTATACAAAAAAGAAAAAAAGAAAGGGGCACACCAATAAAATCTTCGTGAGACGAGATCTATGATTTCTATCATAGCCACTGTAAAAACCTTTAAAAATAATTTACCATGGAAAGCAGCGACAAATTTGCGTTGAACACTTTAAATTCTGAGAGAGTATAGATGATGATGATGATGATGATGATAATAATGATAGAAAAGGCAAATTAAATAAAAGAAGGTCTTTTATTTTGTCATAACATTTTTGCCTCATAAATTTGCTGATCTTTGTCATCGGAATTGTCAGAGCTTGCAGTTTTATTTGCTCGGCTATAACACTTTCTTTTTTGGCTAGGTTAGGATGGAACAACTTTCTTCTTGATGAGGGGGAAAAAAAGGTAGCGAGATAGCCTAAGTGGCGACAATTATTTCTCAACACAGTGGTGTTATTAGACACTGTAGTCTTGAGAATATAGCGAAATATTTACTTTAACAAAAAGTTGTGCCAGTCCCTTTATATATAGAAGAGTATTATTACCGATACATTTTTTGTTCACCGCCTCTAAATACCCATACAGCTATATGCTTATTTACTCTAATAAGGTAATGATGAAAAATATATAATTTAGAGGAAATTCTCTCGTATTGGCGTAGAGGAATATTCACAAACCATTCGTAAAACTAAACACCTCAACAAACCTGGCTGGTATTCGACCTTTGACCTCCCCATCCGTTATACTGCGAGCACATTTACCTTTAAGTGATTATTATTTTCCTGGGTATTTTTCGGTATAGCTACTTTAAAATCACCAATAGGAACCAAAGAAAGCATTTAAATTGCACAAAACACACTATACTCTTATATACTCATGATTGTTATTTTCGCGCTACTGGCAATGTAAATACATTAAATATATTTTTTCTTGGTTTATTTTTATATATAGACCAGTGTTTTTTTAAAAATATTTTCAACTCATGACACACTAAACAAAGTGCTAAAATTATCAAAGCACAGCATAATTTTTAAAGGCGAGATTTTATTATTTAAAAAAAGTGGTACTAAGAGTATGTTTAAAAGTTCAATCGCTGTGCCATTTTATATAAAAAAAGTTTATCGTGGATTTAAAAAGATGTATTTTTACTCTTCGAATTTTTGTCTCAAGTATTTTTTATCTTTCCCCAAACTCACGTGGCACACCACACCTACTGACCCTTCACGGCACACCCCAACTACTGACCCTTCACGGCACACCACACCTACTGACCCTTCACGGCACACCACACCGCACCTACGGACCCTTCACAGCACACCACACCTACTGACCCTTCACGGCACACCAGATGAAGAACGCTATATTGACTGTTCAACAACACGATACCTGCTTCGGTGGCCACATAGTATAAACAAGCATCACTCTTGTGTTGGACTAGAATGCTGATGACAAGGAGATCGTGGTTCGAATCTCGGTAGGGTGTACTGAGTGTAGTTTATCCAATATGCTTTTCTACTCTCCTTCTCTCCACGAAATTAAGGGTACACTTCCTCTAAAATTTAACCTTGATAATCCCTAACTCATTAACGTAATTAGTACATATGCGTAAAGCCTGAACAGGTAGTATAGGACGCGATGTTAAAAAATAAAAATTAACAACACGAACATAACAAACATGACTTTAAGATGCATACTGTACCATTTAAATGGCCGGCTCCCATGAATTGATTTGGAGTAGCTGTCCCCGATAATGACAAGAAAGAAATAGTCACTTGAGGTAGGATGGTAGGGGACGCGAGAAAAGGCCAATGTTTTTGCAGTTTTTATGGCAAAAATTTTTTTTGGTCAAAATAAATAAAATATTTCTCCATTACAAATATTGAGTTTAATTTTCTTTGCATGTTGATATCGACAGTTGTTGAATATCTGTCATGAGCATAGGAGAATTGGACGAGAAACTTTTTAAATGAAGAGAAAAAGTTGCCATGAAATTCCAGGACATCTTTGACAGATATTCAAGAAATTTTGAGGTCACCATATGATGAAAAATTAGTTTCTATATTTGTACTGGAGCAATATTTTATTTATTTCAGACAAGAAAAATGCTTTTCCATAAAAACTGCAAAAAACACTGGCCTTTTCTCGCGCCCCATTCCATACCAACTTAATATTAAGTGGTAAATAAATACATCCAATCTTTACTGGGGACACAAGTGTTCGATTACAGGTCAAGTCTAAAGAGGCACACATAGCTGCACGGCTCTACTCTGCAAGGGATATTCGGTTGTACGGTCAATTTACTGGTTATTTAATGTAAACTTCTAAACACAAGGCCATTACGTCTAACACCTTGATATTTAACAATTTTATTTGACGGAATAGGGAATATCTTGGTTAGTACAACACAGAATTGAAACAAGGTCCTCTAGACATGTAGTTGACAACTTTTACCGCTCAGATACTGAAACAGGCTAGGAGGTAGACGTAACAACATTTTGACCTTAACTGCAGGACTTTTTTTCACGCATTATGTCTTACCACCAATCCAAACTACTAACTTACCCACACACAAACAAGGTAAAGTAGCCCCATGGCTTCTTTGGTGCTGACTGACAGTTCACAGCTGACTTCTGACAGTCAACATTTAGGTATATACCTAAATTTTGACTGTCAGAAGTGACAGCTGCTAAAAACATGTTTTTTGCAGATCATATGGTTCGGCTTAGGGATACATAAATTGGTCCGGTAGCTTTTCAAAGCCGTCAGCTGTCAACTGTGAGCTGTCAGTCAGCACCAAAGAAGCCATGGGGCTACAGTAGGAATGAGAAAGGTAGAGTTTAAATGAAATACACAAGCATTTGTGTGAAGGGAGAGTAGGGGGAAAAATGACCTTAGAACACCTATCCGGGATTCTAACCACGTCCTTGCTGTCACCGACAAAACAAACGTGACTTACTCTCAGTACATATTGTGTGCACCGATTTGGGTCAACTGTGCTTGCCTCAAAACAACACAGCAGTGAGCTCAAAGTGGTTAACAACTTCTAAGTGATGGGGTGTTGCGGAAGATGCCATTGAACCAAGAGTTTTATGTGGCCAACCTTGGCATTGATGTTAAATATTTACTTTCACTGAACGACCGTGAGAGGTCAAGTTAGGCCGCTGATCCGAGGCAGTCGCCAACTAACCCGTTTCTTCTTTTTTAGGTAGAATCTTTGCAGAGTCACTCCGGTTCACGATCGAGAAATTAACGACGTTGTCTGCTTGAAAGGACTTATCTTCACACTGCAGTATTTCTTAAAGGGATGCCAGTTCTAAGTCTTCTAAAACTACTGAAACAATCCTCAACTATCTTAGCATTTTATTTTGTGACCCTTTTAAAAGTTATTAGGTCTATACGTGTTCATCAACGCTTATCTGAATCTCAAACATGCGATATTTCTCGTAGAACTTCGTTGACAATAATAAATATCTTGCTTTATTCAAATTGTTTTTAAATTACAAAACTTAAATTATAGAGGTATTTTATTCTATAAAACATACTTCGGTGGCCAAATGGTCTTAGGCGTCATTCTCGTGTTAGACTGGCTTGTTGATGAGAAAATTGAGGTTCAAATCCCGGTGGGGTCTACTGAAGGTGGTTTTTCATAAATTGTTTCCCACTCTTTTCTTACGCTAATGTGGTTAGATTACCTCTAAAATGTTACCTTCCTTATTCTTACCCCATTAGAGTAGATTATCAGATGTGCGTACAGCCTGAACAGGTATTAAGGTGTAGTGATATATATCCTATAATGACATGTTAATATATTGAACGCCTACCTTAATGTGGGTGCGTAGGTGACGTGAGAAAGATCAGTGTTTTTGCAATTTTTATAAATAAACATATTTTTATTCAATAGAAATAAAATATTTCTCCATTAGATATTTAGCACCGCGTCTTACTACCCGTTCGGGTTATACGCTTAAGTACTAATTACTCTAATGGATTAGGAATTGGTAGGGTTGAATTTAGAGGAAGTGAACCCGCATTTGCGTGGAGGGAGAGTGGAAAACCATTTAGGAAAAACACCCCCAGTTCACCCGACCGAGATTCGAACCTCGATCTCCCCGTCCTCGGCGGTTGAGCTCAACACGACTGGCGCGTTAGCCAACTACGCCACCTAGGCGGGTTTTCTCCATTAGAAACACGGTTCAATTTTCTTCACATGGTGACATCAACAGTTGTTAAATATCTGTAAAGGGTGTGTCCTGGAATTTAATGACAACTTTTTCTCTTCATTCAAAAATATTGTCATCTAATGCCGCTATGTTCATGGCATAAAATTTAAGAATTATTGTTGATATCACCATGTTAATAAAATTAAACTTTATGTCTATACTGAGGAAATGTTTTATTTATTATGGACAAACAACTTTTTTTTTATAAAAACTCCAAAAACATTTAATTTTTCTCGCGTTCCCTACACGTCCACCTTAATACTAGTTCGTTTTATGTTTGATACTGTGACTGACCTAGGCTCACATTACCACTAGTGCGGGTTTGTATTTATGAAATATGACACACATAATATCCTCGATTTTGAAAAGAAAGTAAAATAGGATTTTGGTTTAATAAGTATCGAGATTTAAGTCACTTAAGAGCTTAATTTTGAGAGCGTTCATAGTAAACAAATTTCTAAACATTTACAGTTAAAAAGTTGCTCAATATATTGGGTTTTGGATAGATAGTAGAAGTGTAACAAAGATAATAATATTTTAGAAAACATTCTAAAATCCTATATTTTAAGTAAGGAGTGTTTCAATAAGAAATTATAAGACATTAAAAATATGAGTACGTTAATATTGTTTTTATGCAAATAATATGGATTAGATAAAAGTCAGTGGACAATATTATAAAAAGAATTAGACAAAAAATTCTGACGTAAAATAAGTTGAAAAAGGTTTGCTGTTTGACCAAATTTAATAAAATTGAAATATGAAGTGTGGATTTAAAAAAAAATTAAAATACAATTACAAATTAGAAATTTTAGTGAAGGAACGTTGTAAGGTGATAATACAGTTTGACTAGTGATTAGAAATAGAAAATATAGAAATATATTATGTACTGAAATGATAGAATAAGCACTAAATTAAGAACTATGATGTAAAAATATTACACCATTGGTACGCTTTGGTTGTTAAAACGTATCACTGAGGTGTGTCAAGAACAATAAGTTTCACAATATTCGATTAAAATATCATGTAAATTATAAAGATATGAATCAATTAATAGCCACAAAAGAAAGTTGATAGTTATTATATAATAAAAGATAATAAGCTAAGATAATAATAATGATGATAAAAAATTACCTGGACCTAAGGAGACGTGGACAGAGACGTCAGTCTTAATCTTGTTTTGGTTTTTAGCCTTTACAGGGAATTATTGTTTACTGCGGCGCTTTTTTTCTACCTTCATTCAAATGTTGGTATACAGTACTTCTTTTAAGGAAGTTGCCTACCTATGACGTCACGGACAATCAAGATCGTATTTCCCATGTTTATTAATTTACGTTTTACTCAGCGAGTTTTAGATATTTAATGTCGAAATAACCACCATAAATTTTTAAATATTTCTAAAAATAGTCCTACAGTGTCACAAAATTATTATTTTTATCTTTAAGTAGTTTTTTGTAAACTTTTCTTTTTATAAATCCTTTACAACTTAGGCTATTTGATTTGGTCACGAAAATGGCCTGTAGGAGTCTTCCTGTCAAGATGTAGATTAAAAAAGTCCGTGGAAGCATATGTCTATCTAGAATAGGAAACAAGAGAAAGGTAAAGTTAAAAACAAATCAATGTTTTCAAAGCGCAAGTACTAGAGTGACAGTGTAAACTCGTCAGAGGAAGAGGGAAAGTGTTATCAGCACATTTACGAGAGCCCTCTCAGGGTGAACTTATCATTTCCTTTCCTATCTTTCTATTTTATACATTGGTGTCTAAGTGTGATAGTGTTTTAATACTGCTTAGGTGCGTCAAGTTAAGATGCAGCCCGCTTCTCAAAATATCATCGGAATCTCCAAGTAGCCAACGTCGTTAAATTTATATCTCTCTTATCCTCACACGATTAACGTAATTATTCGAATCGTTAGTATAGATGGTGAGACAGGATGAATTTAAAATCAAGCCACCAATAACCTTTTTATGTTGAAAGTGTGAATAAATATAAAAATAAATACAATTTATAAAATCGAAAGAGTTGACTTGTGTGTTAGTTATTTAGGACACCCTATTCGTTTACCATGAACATATCTGTGCGGTGTTAACAGGCGAGATTTTGTACACATTCGTTAAATTATCAAATATAGAGAGGAACAATTAATTAATTTATGAGTCTACCTTTATGACTGGTGACTGAGAATACCTGGAGTGATGAGATGATAACTGGGGTGCCCCAATCTTTATTCTTGACCACCTGTTAATATTTCACACGAGAGAGTTTCATGGCTGTGTACCCCGAGAGCTAAAAGACGCTTGAACAGTTTTTCCAACTATACTGAGAAAAGCGCGGGATTAGCGAGCCCAGAGCCATTAAGAGAGAAGGGTCAATGCGGTGCTGACACCTAGTGATAGTGAATATAATTAATTAAACAAAGAATAGACCACAGCTGGCTCAGTAGATATATTCATACTAAACTTTTTTTTTTTCAGAGGGAAAACTCGGTGTACGAAACAAATGGCACCAACCGTTTTTTGGTCAACGAGATATTAGGTCTGTTACCTTTCGGCGGAGGTGATGATGATGAAAAGGACGAGGTCACCAGGAGGAACTGCACCTGTCGTGAGTTTTTTTAAGTCTATTTTTGCCTTGAGGTGGACTTAGACTAATAGTAACTAATAGTTAATAATTGTGCAAGGCTTACAGTGCACAATTCATAATAAAAATTACAATGGCTTATAATAAATGGCAGTTATTGAAAGACAGAATCAAATAGATTGTGTTATCCGGCTACGGTGACCCGAATGCTCAATAAAGGCGTCACTTTCGCGATGGACTGGCTTCCAACTATGGGAATATCGGGGTTCGTATCCTTATCTGGTGTACTGAGGGTGGTTTTCCCCTCAATGGTTTTCCACTCTCCTTCTAAGTATATGCAAGTCCATTTACTCTAATTTCAACCTTTATAATCCCTAGCACATTAGTGTAATTAGTAGCCACATATGTGTACAATCCGAACGGGTTATACGAAGCGGCGAAAAAAATCAAATCAGTTGTTTTTAATTTCTTTAAGTTTTTCTGACCTATTTGTTAAGTTCAAATGTCTTTAAACATATTTAGTTTAAGGGTTCACTCGAGAAACTACGTTCATTAAATTGTATATTTTGGTACATTGTCTTCGCTAGTACTGGATTGACTCAATTTTTTTTTCTTTCCCTCCTTCCCAAAGCTGAATGTGGTGTTGTGAACCAAGAGATCCGTATTGTGGGTGGTCGTCCCACAGGAGTCAACAGGTACCCCTGGGTGGCGAGGCTCGTGTACGATGGACAGTTCCACTGTGGAGGATCCTTGCTCAACGACCACTATGTCCTCACGGCCGCACACTGCGTCAGAAGGTGGGTGCTCTAGAGTAGTTCTAAGATGGCATGACCTCAATGCTTAACATATATTTCCTGGGTCTACTAACAGCCATACATTACGTCAGAAGATAGAGTAGTTCTAAGATGGCATGACCTCCATGCTCAACGTATATTGGCTGGGTCTACTTACAGCCATTCACTGGGTCAGCAGGTAGAGTAGTTCTAAGATGCCATGACCTCCAGGCTCAACGTATATTGCCCGGGTCTACTTACAGCCATCCAATGCGTCAGAAGGTAGAGTAATTCTAAGATGGCATGACCTCTCTGCTCAACAAATATTTCATATACTTACTTATAAACATGCACTGCTTCAGAATGGGGTGGCTCTAGGGCAGTTAAAAAATGAATTAGCTTCAATGCTCAGTATTTATTGCATGAACCTACTAACAACCAAACACTGTGTGGGAGGTGGGTGCTCTAGAGTAGCTCTAAGGTGGCCTTACCCACATGCTTAACGTATATTTAATGGAAGTGAATAGTGGTATTAGGCATTATCTGTTCACGTACCCCCAGATAAAATTTATCTTCTCTGTTATACTCCCAAAGTTGTTGGTCCTTAATACAATTATATGTATTCTATAATCCATAAATAAAATAAACCTCGACCATATAAACATATACATATATATTTCCCCTGTATTTAAATTAAACAGATGAAAGAAACAAAGGAAATAGGGGAAAATCCAATTTCAACTCAAATTGAGGCTGCCATCTGTTAGACAACCATGATACCTTTCTAATTTACTTTAGATTATGGTTAAAAGAGGTCTCTGTTATATTTAAATTAATTAGACAATAAGTATTTGCTGGGGTTCCTGTTGTCCTGAAAAATTTGTATGATGTGTTTTCACTCCTTGTACACTTCACATAACTATTATGTTAAGATGCGGCCGAGGCAAGCGAAAGTATTTTTACAGTTTTTATATAGTTGAAATTTTTGGCTAAATTAAATAAAATAATTTTCCAGTAGCAACATATAGTTTAGTTTTCTGCACATGCTTATATCAACAGATCTTGAATATCTGTAAAGAGTGTCCTGGAATTTTGTCAAAACTATTTAAATAAAGATAAAAAGTTTTGACAAAATTTCATGACAATCTTGACAGATATTCAAGATCTGTTGATATTAGCATGTGAAGTAAATTAAACTATATGTTGCTACTGGAGAGATATTTGATTTATTTTGCCCAAAAAATGTAATGCTATAAAAACTGTAAAATTACTCGTGCTTCCTTCTGCCGGACCTTAAGCTTTACGTATCCCCTAAGATGTTTTCGCATACCCCAGGTAGAATACGACTGGTATAAAAGGCTCTCGAATATTAATCGGACTCATAAGTAGACTATTACAGTTGTGACTAATACCACCATACCTCTAGAGACTTGAGAGTCAGCGAGAAGTGTATTTTGGATAAGGATGAAATCTCTGATAGGTCATTGGCGAGCCTAGCTATTATGAGTCTAGAGTTTGAAATCAAAATTTGAATAAGTATTTTTTTTAATGTACAATTTTAGTCTTGAATATGCTGTAACCGTTTATGACTGATCCAGGTTAAAGCGCTCTAAGATTAGAGTGTTCTTGGGCGATCACGACCAGTTCGAGGCCGCGGAGACGCCGGTGATAATGAGGGCGGTGTCCGCCGTCATACGTCACAGGAACTTCGACGTCAACTCTTACAACCACGACATAGCGCTCCTGAAGTTGAGGAAACCCATCACCTACACCAAGAGGGTGAAACCTGTGTGCCTGCCGCATTCTGGTGAGTAATATGGGCTGCTGGATGGTAATATGGGGTATTGGAGGGTAATATGGGGTACTAAAGGGTAATAGGGGGTACTGGAGGCTAATATGGGGTACTGGAGGGTAATGAGGGGTACTGGAGATTAATATGAGGTACTGGAATGTAATATGGCGTACTGGAAGGTAATATGGGGTACTGGAGGGTAATGAGGGCTACTAGAGGGTAATATGGGGTACTGGAGGTTAATATGAGGTACTGGAATGTAATATGGCGTACTAGAGGGTAATATGGGGTACTGGAGGTTAATATGGGGTACTGGAGGGTAATATGGGGTACACGAGGGTAATATGTTGTACTGGAGGGTAATATGGGGTACTGGAGGTTAATATGAGGTACTGGAATGTAATATGGCGTACTAGAGGGTAATATGGGGTACTGGAGGTTAATATGGGGTACTGGAGGGTAATATGGGGTACTAGAGGATAATATGTTGTACTGGAGGGTAATATGGGTACTGGAGGTTAATATTGGGTTCTGGAGGCTAATATGGGTTACTGGAATGTAATATGGAGTACTGGAAGGTAATATGGGGTACTGGAGGGTAATGAGGGCTAGCAGAGGGTAATATGGGGTACTGGAGGGTAATATGTTGTACTGGAGGGTAATATGTTGTACTGGAGGCTAATATTGGGTACTGGAGGGTAATAAGGGTTACTAGAGGGTAATATAGGGTGCTGGAGGATAATATGGGCTACTGGAAGGTAATATGGGATACTGGAGGGTAATATGGATGTTAATTTGGGATACTGTAGGTACTGGAGATTCTGGAGGGTAATATGAGGTACTGGAAATTCTGGAGGGTAATATGAGGTACTGGAGATTCTGGAGGGTAATATGAGGTACTGGAGATTCAGGAGGGTAATATGAGGTACTGGAGATTCAGGAGGGTAATATGAGGTACTGGAGATTCTGGAGTATAATATGCAATTCTGAAGGTTATGGAGAGTAATTAGGGGAACTGAAGGCTATGGAGAGTAATTTGGGATATTGAAAGTTATTGAGGGTAATTTAAGATAATAAATAGTACGCAGGGTAATTTGGGATAGTGGAGGCTATGGAGGGTAATTTTTGATACTGGAGGTTGTGCAGGGTACTATGGAATACTGGAGAATATGAATGGAAATATGTAATACTGGATGATCGGGAGGGCAATTTGTGGTACAGATAGTCAGGAGGGTAATGTGAGATACTGGTGCTTATGGAAGGTAACATGGTATACTTGAGGCTCTTTAGCGTATAATGGTATAATGGTAGTCTGGAGGGTAGTATAAATTATGATAATTTTGATTTGAATAAACTATTTTAAAGAAACTAGGGCATCTTTTAAAGTTTAGCTTAACCAGTAGCTGAGGGTTGTTTCAGGTCTGGACCCGGCCGGCCGGACGGGTACAGTGGTGGGTTGGGGGAGAACCACTGAGGGTGGTTCCCTACCCGCCGTGGTGCAAGAGGTACAGGTGCCCATCCTGAGCCTGGTGGAGTGCCGCCAGATGAAGTACAGGGCGTCACGCATCACTCCCAACATGCTGTGCGCGGGGACCAAGTCTCAGGACTCTTGCCAGGTTGGTGTCAGGCGGCAGTGTTCGTGTGTGAGGAATAAACGGGACAGGTCTTTCTTGCCTCACGTAGTAAAAAAGAAAAAAAAGGGGTCAGCCTCATCTAGATATCCTCCTCCTTGTTTGCAAGGTCCGTAGTCAATAAGAGATGGACTCCATTGTGACAGCTTGTTCTGTCTACATACTCTCGATCCGTATGGTCCGTAGTCCGTAAGAGGCCAACTTGATAATGATGGCTTGTTCTGACCACTGAGTCCCGATCCGTAAGGTCCGTACTCAATAAGAGGTTGGACTCCATTGTGACAGCTTGTTCTGTCTACATACTCTCGATCCGTATGGTCCGTAGTCCGTAAGAGGTCAACTTGATAATGATGGCTTGTTCTGACCACTGAGTCCCGATCCGTAAGGTCCGTACTCAATAAGAGATGGACTCCATTGTGACAGCTTGTTCTGTCTACATACTCTCGATCCGTATGGTCCGTAGTCCGTAAGAGATCAACTTCATAATGACGGCTTGTTCTGTCCACTGAGTCTAGCTACGTAAGGTCCGTACTCAATAAGAGATGGACTCCATTGTGACAGCTTGTTCTGTCTACATACTCCCGATCCGTAGAGTCCGTAGTCCGTAAGAGATCAACTTCATAATGTAATCATATTTGTGTAGCTATGAAACTAGGATTTAGATTTAGACTTCCTCAAACAAAATACAGCAATTTGTTGATTGGCTACCAAGAGAAAATTTTAAGACTTTCAAGAACTAACAGCGAGCTTTCCTCTTTACCTTGAGATAAGAAGGCTCGTATTTTTCTTTCGCCTCTTTACTATTTACACGGTAAAGGGTGGTTTTAGTTTAGGGATGAAAGGTAGTATAATCCTGGACAGAATAGAGAGGTAGTTCCATAAAACGACACATACCATTGTATTTCAAGCCTTGTGGCCTGACAGCGATTGATACTTTCTCTCGTTGACCGAGATGACCGCGGCATCTGCGGAGAACCAATCATAGATGTTCAAATATATAAACTTCGATGTGCGAATCTAAATGAAAGCATCATTTATTGTAAATTACAGTTGCCATTTTCTATACGTATTTTCTTAATCTGCAGCGTTTATTCTATCTACTACTTCCTGAGGAAGATGTCATGTGGCATCGAAATATTGAAATGTTTGTAAATATGTGTTAGTGTTTTTTTTTGCAACGCTTCTTAATATTCATTCGGTTTATACGCTTATGTACTAATTAAGTTAATGGGTTAGGGATGAGGAAGGTTAAATTTATAGGAAGTGTTTACACGCATTTGCGTGAGGGAGAAAGAGAGAGAGAGAAAGAGAAGGAAACCATTTAGGAAAACACCACACCCTCAGTACACCCGACCGGGATCGAACCACCCTAATTGGCAGTCTAGTCTATTGTGAGAGTAGTACCATATACCATGCGGCCACCACCAAAACAGGTTAATATATTATGTTAGTGTTTATTCTTTTATTTGTGCTTTATTTTTCTACAATTCTATCATATGTATTTAATTACATAATCAATAATTTTTTAATGCATTGCATTTAATTCATATTATCAGGGGATGTTAATCAATTAGTTGAATAAACACCACATAAGTGATCAGACTTCCACCAAATTTTTTTACTCACCCATTTTTCCTGATATAGTAAAAACTAGCGAAAGAAAATGAAATAAATCGTACTGCGTGCCACACAGACTTTCTAGCACCTTTATCTAATACAGACATGTGAAACGAAATAATATGCATTGTTGCAGAAACACAGTGGAAAAAAGATCATCATATTCAAACAAAGACCATGAATGAAATCATATACACTCTTACAAAAACATAATGAGAAAAGAGGAATATCTTTTATCATCATGATTATTACAATCGCCATTTCACAGACCTCTATTTAAAAATATATATTGACTTATAATTCAGAAAGTATTGGTTTTAGAAACATATATTTCAAATAAAAGATTTTTCTCATTTTTAAAAGTCCTACAATTTTACAATTACAAGTTCCTTCAGAAAACATATTTATCATTATTATTTAGCACCACATCTTACTACTCGTTTAGGTTATACGCTTAAGTACTAATTACACTAATGGCTTAGGAATGGTAAAGATTGAATTCAGAGGTAGTGAACCCAAATTTGTGTGGAGTGACAGTGGAAAAACATTTAGTAAAACCCATCTTAGTTCACCCGACCGAGATTCGAACCTCGATCTCCCCGTCCTCGTCAGTCTAGTGCAACACGAGACTAATGCTTTAGCTAACCACGCCACCGAGGAGGGTTCGTAATAATAGCCTTAATTTTAGGGTTAGGATAGATAATTGGGAAAACCTGCCGAGGAACCTTATGAAAACCTTAGATACCAAGTTTTTGCCCGATCAGTAAAATGGTTTAGGCTCTAGTCCGAGATACAGACAGACGGGCAGACAGACAAACAGACAAACGGCACCTTAAAACCACTTTATCAAGTTTAGGGGGTCATTGAACCTCAATACCCATCAAAATCTCAAATTCATTTTTTTTTTACGATCACCCTTTTCTCCAAGGGGTCGCGAGAAAGCAACAGTGAAACAAAATAAAACACAATCTTTCTAATTATCTCGTGTGAATGACCTGTTGGCTGGGCAGACAATAGAAGGAAGTGAGTCCCACATTACTCCACGTGATGCTCCGCCCCTACTGGACTAATCCAGACTGACATTGTTCGGAAACAGAAAGAATTGTTCCCACCTTTCTATGAAACGCATTCAGGATTACTTGAGCGACGAACCTTTTCAGGAATACAAACTTTGACACCATCCAATTTTTATAGGAGGATTTTTATCTGACAGAAAAGTTTTTTTCTTAGGACCGCGTTCGGGTTATACGCTTATGTACTAACTAAGCTAATGGTTTTTAGGGATTAGGGAGGTTATATTTATAGGAGGTTTACCCCCCTATGCGTGGAAGGAGAGTAGAAAACAATTTTAGAAAAACCACCCTCAGTACACCAAACAGAAATTTGAACCTCGAACTCACTGTCATTGGAAGTCTAGTCTACTGCTAGAGTAGCGCCTTAGACCATGCAGCCATTGAAACGGGCAAAAGGCTCATTCTATGAAAATTGGACAGAAAAAATTTCTCCTTCCCTGTTTTTTTTTTCAAACAATCTCAAAGCTTTGATTTATAGTTAAGTCACAATGAGCTCAACTCTTTTTCTTAACCATTTTTTAACCCTATAATTCCCCCTGTTTCCTAGTTGTATATTTTCTTTAGTTCCCTCTTTTTACCTACTCCCCTTTTCTCTAATACTACTGTTTCCCCTGATAACCACTTTTCCCTAATACCACCTTTTATCTAATTCTTATTTTTTCCCCAACTTCCCTTTTTCCCAAACCCCCCTTTTCCATAACACCACGTTTTCCCTAATTCTCCTTTTTACATGGTTTCCACTTTAACCTAATACCACCTTTTCCCAAATTACCTCTTTTCCTGCCTCTATAACTCTTTATTTTACCAACATTCTCCTTTTTACTTTTTTAAAATAGAAGCTACTCGTATCAGAGGTCGAATGATCTAACACGTCACTTTCATATTAGAATGGATTGCCTAAGATCATGGTGTGGTTGGGTGTAATGTGGTTGATTCTTCCTAAATTGTTTACCACTATCTCTTCATGCAATTGCAGCTACATTTTATTTAAATAACTACCTTCCTCATTCCTATTCCACTAGCGTAATTAATACCTGCGTGCAACCCAAATGGGAACTAAGACAAAGTGAGAGAAAATATATTTTATAGTCAGTCACTTTAAGGTCCTGGGTTCTTTCCTCGGTATGGCAGGACAATTTATTATCGGCTACTCTGGGGATTTCCTTTTCACAGTGATGAATTAATGTCCAGGGAATTGGGTGTTATGTTTATTCTAGAATTAAATTAGTTTATGGAAAGTGGACCTTAACAATCTCTCATAATTAAATTATATCAAAACATTAATAAAGTGTAATTAACTGCTAACAAATGAATATCGCATATTATTCTAAAAGGCTCTACTTATTTATTGGATGAGTAAAGCATGTACAAAGGCCTGGTTAAAATATCAACATTAGGCCCAGTAAAATATGGGATTTGAAATATAACTTAGCAAGATTATTATCCTAGTTTTTTTATATATTTCTCGCAGAATGTTTGACGGAATAAATATTTAATATGTTTAATTATCTGTTGCCACAGGGGGACAGCGGTGGGCCGCTACTCATCCAAACTTCTGACGACAAGTTGGAGATAGTTGGTAAGTTTAATTAGATGACAATGAAAGATTAAAAAAAGTATTGAAGTTTTTAAATGAAGATGCTCATGCCACCTAGTTCATGACGTCATAACCCACGAAAATAGATAAGTTAGCCAATACACAAATCATTGACATGGACGACCACTTAACTGCACTTGTAATATAAACAGTTCATAGAAATTATTATGATAGTTATTGATTTAACAATAACACAGTTTTGGTTTTAACTTAATGTTTTTAAACAGATGTATTAAAATTTTACTTCAATACAGATTTATTTGAAATTTTGGGTGTTTATAGACACCTCCTTAGATATATGCCTGATCCTAAAATATCCCAATTTTATTTAGAGGGACAAATAATGTGCTTTATTTATAAAGGGATATAATTAACGTCTTAAATACATACTCTATTAATTTTTTATAGATAATTTTATTGTAACGATTTGATCAGATAAGAACCCAGCCGTTAAGAAGTTGTATTACCTGCAAGAATCATCGAAGTAGGGACTATAGCAAACCTGAGCAATATCACCAAAACTAGAATTATGACATATTATTTTGCACATGTCTGTAGACATTATCGCGTGGTGAGCATGGGCAGTCGAGAGTTTACAACACATTTAAATCAAGTGGCTTTCTTGGAAAAGCTCTCTCAACTTTGAATAAAATAGTTTTGGTTTGTATTTTTCCCTGAATTTGACATTCTCTGTGGTCTTGTGGTTAAAGTTCCTGGCTTTACGAACCAAAGGTCCCGGGTTCGATTCCCGGCACCTCCTGAATTTTCTATGAAGCAGTGGTTCTGGAACGGGGTCAACTCAGCCTCGTGAGGACAGATAAGATGCTACTTTGGTGAAAAAATTGCGGCCAAGGTCTAGAAAACTGAGATTAACATCCGAAGGATTTGTTGTCCTAACCCCATAGCACCCTCTATTCGTGGACGTTGGCACTATCTCCGTCAACAGATGGTGGCTGCTCGGTCGGTATGTCTAGATTGCAGTCTGACATCATGGAGTTTATTATTTTTCTAAATTAACTTGAAATTACCTTATCTGTTATTTATATAATAATCCAAGGTTGGTCTATATTTTCCAGGTATCGTATCATGGGGTGTGGGCTGTGGCAGACCCGGCTACCCAGGGGTGTACACAAGGATCTCTAGGTACCTGGAGTGGGTCAACAGGAACATGAGAGACTCTTGCCTCTGTTCGAACTGAGGGGATTGCCCTCTCTCTCTATCCACTGTGGGGACACGGATAGTTTCTGTCTTGCGTCGAGTAACAAGGCTCTTATACCAGACGGTCAAGCCACGGATAACTGTTTTGGTTTCAAAGGAAACTACTCTATGAGGAAATTCATTCTTCTTTGGATGGCATAAACTGACATTTTGTTTATTTAAAAATAAAAGATAAAAATTGACTAAAAACCTATGACCTTTAACAAAAAATTTACTAGTATTAGTAGTGTTTTACCATTAAGTATGTATAATTTATTTAATTAATGTATGAAGAATAGTATTTAAAATGATGTTTAATTTAGTGATATTTATTAAAACGATAACTGACCTTAAGTAGTAAAACCTTACTACCGTCATTTGATTACACCTTTTATACCAGCCAAAGTGGACACCACACAATAAGTTAGTCCATGACTTGACTAATGAGTGAATCTTATCACAAAGTTGTGAATGATTATTGTTTGTCATTAATGGAGAATCCTTGGAATAGATAGTAAAAAAGGAAATATAATATGTACATACTTGTCCTTTTGGACATTGTCGACTGTTAATCAGATTTTAGAACCTTTGTATGAGTAGTTCCCCAGACAACGCTTAAGTGGGCAATGAAGTTTTCACTTAGTCAAGGAAACGTATGAAATTTGATTAAGTCATTTGATAATTATTTGAATACAATATGTTTAAATTAGGATTTAGTGCATTATTTGTGTTTATTTATTTAACTTGTTTTGAATGAAAGAATATGTGAAATTTTTAGCTCAGCTTAATTCATTATACAGTGGTGAGGAACTATAGTATCCAGTGCTACCAACAGTAACAGTTTAAATGGGAAATATTTTTTTTTTAATATGAGACAGTCAAGTTACACAATTGGGAGTGCATCCTTCACTCACTCTTGTGCATCTCTAAATGGAGCGCATAACAAGCGTTCTAACAAACAAATCTGGACACAAGCCCCGTCGAAACAGATGGTTTGCGCCTGAGATGCATGACAAAAAAAAATGGCTTTATTACACCATAGGCTTGTTTTATATTCATGCATAACGTAGAACTAAAAGTACATAGTGTATAATGAGCTAGGAGTTGAAATATAATATTTTGAGTAACGGAATTTATAATCGATACAGCTTGAAAAAAGCACAACGCAAAAAGTTGATTTAACCTTTTATGTGCTATGCACGGACTTGAGAATAGATGGACCTTGTATCATCCAATAAACATGTAAGTTGAAGGTCTATCCAACTAAACGTCAGTAAACACAGCAAACAGAACTTAGCTTCTGTATTAATGTTTCCAATGCCTTGTGGTAGCCATACTTGTGTGTTATTAAATATTTTTTATTTGTTTTAGAATCAATTACTATGGTTGTGTATGATTATATAATTGCAAATAAAGGAGAAATATTACATTTTTGTTTCGTTTACTGAGAAATGAGTTTACCTATAATATCCATTACAGCAATAAAATTGGAATGAAAGAAACAAAAACAAATTTTATATAATCGTACAGTTAAAACTTTGATTCGGCCCAGGTTAATTTCAAGTTTCAAAAGATACAGTTTAACTAACGTGTTTTTTTAGAATGAACCATTTATTGAAATAATTTAGAGATATCATATAGTAGTGCACAGAGGCTGTACCATTTTATATGAATAAAAAAGAATCACTTTATGTAAAACTTCAAGTTGGGATAAAACGGGACGCTAGAAAAAGCCAATGTTTTTGCAGTATTTATGGCAAAAACATTTTTTTTTGACAAAATAAATAAAATATTGCTTCATTACAAACATAAGAGTTTAATTTTATTCACATGGTGACCTCAAAATTTCTTTAGTATCTGTTAAGGGCGTTCTGGAATTTAATGAGAACTTTTTCTGTTAATTTAAAAAAGTTTGTCAGATAATACCACCATGCTCATGACAGATATTCAACCACTGTTGATAACCCCATGTGAAGAAAATAAAACTCTTGAGTCTGTTCTGGAGCAATATTTTATTTATTTTGGCCCAAAAAAAATTTGCCATAAAAAATGAAAAAAAAAACCTTGGCCTTTTCTCGCGTCACCCTCCATCCCAACTTAAATACTACGTTTTATTATAAGCCATTGTATTTTCTTATGAATGTTATACCGTAAGTTACGTACTATTTATTACTATCCACGCGTAAGGCATAAATATAAACCAAGCCTTGGGAGTGGTTTGTTATGCGGATAAGACGACTGAACTATCGACTACAATAAAGCCACCCTGCACCCTCCTCCCCACTGCACTTTATTTTGCATCCAGATTTAGGGGCAATTTTAAAATACTTTCCTTCCTTAAGTTATTAAGTTATGAAAGCTACACCGACCGTCGGAGGTTGACGAATATAGTACCAACATTTGCGGATAGAGGGTGTCATATGGTCATCACAACAAAACATTCGGACATTAATCTCAGTTTTCTAGATAGGAGTTACTACGTTTTTATTCAAGTAGCTCCTCACCCCACTCCAGACTCACTGTTTCACAGAAAAATCTGAAAGCGCCGGGGTTCAAGCCCGGAACCTCTGGATATGTAACCAGTAACTCTGATCACTAGTCCACAAAAGCGGTCCCTTAAGCTATTAAAATTTATTTATTTTAAAATTCTTCTCTAACTTTTTTTATTATTTGATTTACATCGCCCACACTTAAGAACCCTTATTATGTTTAGGTTTAAGACAATCTTTGTCCCTTTCTATATCTAAAAATAAAAACAGTACCATATTTGAAAATAAAAATTTGGAAGTACAAGCTAAGTTAAAAAATCTAAGAGAAGGAAGGGGTTGCTTTTCGTTGTAGGTATGCCTATATCACGGCCATCTTTAGTTACAGGCCGGAATACCGAAGTTTGGCAACACTGCGTTGAGGCCGGTCAGCACAGCTACGTGAAATATTGCTGATTTAGTTTTAGTTCAGTTTGTTTTACTGTGCAGGATGTTTGTTTTTTCGTGTAATTTACTTGATTTGAAACTTTGCGAGGTTCACGCTTCTAATAAATTATTCTAATTACCTATTTGTGTTGACGCGCCTTTAAACAAAAATAATAATGACCATGCAGTATGTTTTGGGTTATGTAGCAAAAGATACAATACATGAACATTTTGTGGATGTGATTAGTGATATTAAACTAACAGATGACATGATTCCAGAAACCTCAGTTTTGTACATTTTGTGGTTATGCTTACTACAAATGGCCTGTTCGTTTGGAATGCAGTTGTTGCTTTGATTGTTTATCTGGGAATGGTACAGATGCTAGCTATTTCAATGATCTTACCAGAGGACCAACTAGTCCATCAACAACCATTTTGAGGATTGGAGTCAATGGCAATAAAATAATGACAAATCTAAATAAAAGAAAAGTTCGAAAATAAGACGTTTCTTCGACACAAAAATCAGAAGCAATTTTTCCTGTGCAACCGCTTCGGTGGCCACATGGTCCAAGGCGCTACTCTCGCAGTACTAGGCCTACTGCCGATGACGGGGAGATCGGGGTTCGAATCTCGGTTGGGTGTACTTAAGGTGGTTTTCAACTCACCCGCCATGCAAATGCGGATACACTTTCTATAAATATAACCTTACTAATCCCTAAAGCCATTACATAAGCATATAACCCGAACGGGTAGTAAGACGCAGTGCTAAAATACTTTTAATATGTTTGGCCTATAAATACATTTGTAAGGATCCAGATTTAGTTAAATTTACTAAATGTTTCTGCTGTAATTCCTTAGGCGAATTATTTTATTTGGTTTCGTCAACGTTTGGAAATATACTTTTCATCAACTTCATCAAGTAGGTCCATAAAAATGATAAACTATGCAGTTAAAATTATTGTTCAAAAAAAAAAAGAAGAAAATTTAAACACTTTACAAAAGTAATGTTTAAAAATTATATATCCCAAGGCTATTGTTTTATATTTGGAAGAAGGTACAGGAAAGGTGGATAGACACATATAAAAGGGATGAACACAATATGGCTTTTACAGTGAAAAGAAGAACACAGATCACACTTTACACTGCTGCCACTGGACAAATAGTTTAAAGAAAATCGATCGGCACCGCCCAATCCCTCGACCTAGGTTTCATTCTATCGGAACTCATCAAGGAGGAGTGTAAAACGCGTAACACAACTTCCTAAAAGAGGAAACCAATCTGTGTGTCCTATCATTATTTACAATTTTTCATTTTCTACTTTTGTTTTTTTGGTTTCCTCTTAGGAAGTTGCGTTGCGAGTTTCAAACTACTCCTTGATGAGTTCCGATATAATGAAACCTAGGTCGGGGGATTGGGTGGTGACGATCGGTTTTCTTTAAGAGACAACCATTACCTCTTTGTCCAATAGCAGCAGTGTAAAGGGTGAGCTGTGTTCTTTTCACTGTAAAAGCAATATTGTGTTTGTCTCTTTTATATGTTTTTATCCACCTTTCCTATACCTTCTTCCAAATATCCCACGGCTAGTAAGTGTTCAAAGCAAATAAATAAATTACACTCTTAATTTTATTAAAATATTTGCTAAATAGCTACACCTGGACATCGTCATTGAACCCGGCACCTTTGGAGTGGTGCAACAATGGATGCTCTTTCTAGGCTTCAAGATAGTTTTCTTTTGTAACGCTCATCATAATATTCTAAAGGTGTTTGTAAACGGTACGTAATACTTACCTATCAAATTTATTTTAAAATTATTATTTGCATGTTTATTTGTTGTATTTTTCGATCTTTGGTGTAAAAGATGTAAAATACATGTTTAAGGATAAACGTAAAACATGTTTAGATTTATTGTCAGTATCGTTCAAAATGACTGATCAGTTTTTAAATGCAGAAAACTGTAAATATCCACACAATTCTCCGTTAGAACCAGCAGATCGCTAGGCCTCATGACGTCACTACAAGCGGAGTTGCCACATTTAACACTCTGGCCTGTAACTAAAGACGGCCATGCCTATATGGATAAACTTTCTAAAAGATAACAACTCGCCACTGTCATGGTACTTTTACTACTTTTATGTGCTCACGTCAAAATAAAATAAATAAAACTTCGTTTATTAATCAAAGTGAAACAAAATTCTTGCTGTTATCATGTTATTTTCCAAAATAGGGTTAAAAGAGGTTTTAAACTGCAACTGTGGCGGCAAATTAATATTTCAAAAACTTTTATAAAAAATGTAAATGTTTCGTTTACTCTTAGGGATTTAACTTAAATAAAATAATTGTATTATATGAACAAATACCTGTATCACGTAGAGAACTTAACAAATATCATAATTATTATGAATGTTTATAGGCGCGTAGACATATATAGGTCACTAGCACCTTAGAAATAGCTTATTACTTACATAGTAAAATCCCTGTAGGGAAAACAATGAAGAATATATACCTTGTAATAGCCACAGGTGTACACACTTCATTAAATGGACAATACAAGAATATAAAAACATACTAAAAATGCTAAATATAGTTCTGAATGTGAGACGAAGTCCATTTAAAACAATGCTCAGGAGTGGAACTCAACTTGAAACTAATAGATTCGCCTGGCCTACAAAACGGATTAAAAAAAAACTACAATCGCACTGCCACGTAACAAAGAACGGAGGTCACCTTTAAAATTAAGAACCAGATGAATAGGAGCATACTTGCGACAATTCACAAAAGTGCGATGCACACGGATAATTTCACACCAGCCTAGTCCAACCGAGTCAAGTTCAGTCCAGTCAAATCACAGCAGTCAAGGAGTTTACATATAATCAGTCGTTCAAATCGATTAGACTGAGACGGATATAATTAATATATTATTCAGTGAACTGTCTTTGTACAAGATGGATGTGGATGTAGTTACGTTCATTATTCATCGTAGGATTATTCGTAGAACAATATAAAACAATTCTTTAAGGAGACACAAGTTCGGTTCTTTAAAACCACATGTTTCCTGATTTTACTCGTTTACTACCAACAACATCTTTATTTTGATACTCCGGATGTTCTAGATCGTATATTTCACTAAAATCCTTAACAAAAACCATAAGATTTTCAGCACAGATTATTAAAAATGTAGGAAAACTTGACCGAAATGTAACAAAAACAGTAGTGAAGTAAACACAAGACGTACAAAGACTAACAGAAATTCAACCGATAGAGTCAAGACTAGTCTTTATTTATCTGGATTGGATCGGACATGACTTATTCAGAACGAAAGCCTTCGGTGCTAGTTCGTTTAAAACAATGTTGAACCAGCCGGATGAATCTATGTATGTCTGACGGGAATGGAATTGACTGGATTGGACTGTTTCTGTGTGAAGTTTTTTGAGGGGAGTATCGCAAAGCCCCCCTTAAAAAAAACCCATGTGGAAATTGCGTATGGTCAACGAGGAGTATTGTCAAGACGACCTCCTCCCTTCTAGAATGGCGTGTAGAAGATGGATCACAGTTTGTTCTGAAGAGAGGTGAAACCCTCTGCTAGAACCAGGTGCATAGGTCCCCATGCCGATCAACGCCCTCCAGAACCAGGTGCATGGGTCCCAATGCCGATCATAGCTCTCAGCTCACCTCATTAGTAAGATGAACCGCCTCCTCGGATGCCCAATTCCAACTAAATGAACCCCTTACCCCCAGCTCTCCCGATTTCGAAATATCAAACACAATACTATTTTCTTAAACGCACCAGAGTATCATGAACATAATTTATGTACACATTATTATTGTATGAATGTAAAAAAAAAAGTAATTTTAGGGGGGTACTGACGAAAAAATTACAAAAAATTTACCTTAGTTTTGTTGATCTATTATTATATTCATTCACCCGCCTCGGTGGCGTAGTTGGCTAACGCGCTAGTCGTGTTGAGCCCGACTGACGAGGACGGGGAGATCGAGGTTTGAATCTCGGTCGGGTGAACTGGGGGTGGTTTTCCCTAACTGGTTTTCTACTCTCTCTCCACGCAAATGCGGGTTCACTTCCTCTATTCAACCTTCCCAATTCCTAATCAATTAGCGTATTTAGTACTTAAGCGTATAAAGCGTAAGACGCGGTGCTAAATAATAATAATAATAATAAAATTATACTCATCCAACCATTCGGCTTACAATGATGTTTAAATCATGACGTTCGGATAACTAGAAGTATTTTAATTAATATTTTAACGTTCATGACATTTAATTGGAGTTACAACTTGTGGTAGACGGTGCAAACCGCGTTTTGAATCTTATTCATGGTTAAATTTGATTTGTTTTTGTTTGACGCACTTTATGATTTGATTTAGAATTAGATTTACACCTAGTTACATTTATTTTTAGTATGTTGGATAAAAACTATTAGTTTATTGTGATCGTTGAGATCTTCAGGAATCTTCAGGGAGGAACATGAAAAATAAGAAGACATTGACTTCTGTTCTAATCCTTCAATCCTACTATGGAATATCAATGAGGAGAATCACAAATTATGTGGAAGGAATGAAAAAGGCAATTTTTTCAGAATTTTACGATGTTGGATCAACCAATGAGGAACCACGACACCAGCTATGTCCGGACGATGAAAACACTTGGTTTAAGTACCGTAAAGCTGTGAAGAAAGGAGAAATGTACGACCATAAGAAATAATTTAATCTCCCAAAAGAAACGTCAGCTACCCACCCAGTGTTTCATTAGCTTTCCAATCGAGAACTTTTAAAGAAATGTATTTTGGAAAAAAACAAACCAAAACCCAAATGAATCGTTCTGTAACGTTGTGTGGACCTACATACCAAAGAAAATCTTCGTTGCCCTAAAAACACTTAGATATGGGATTTACTAAGATTTCTGCGAATTCAATGAAGGACATGTGATCAAATTTTGAGCCATTTGGGTGTCACTCCTGGAAAGCGGATGACTGAAATGCTGAAAAGACTGGATGACAGGCGACTGCATAAGGCGGAAAAGTCATGGTCAAAGCTAGAAAAGAAGATTCAGGCCAAGAGGAAGCTGGAAGAAGAATTTATAAATTTTGAGGGTGAAGAACCATCATATGGCCCAGGACTTTACTAAGTAAATAAATGTGGAATGTACACGTTATTTGGCTATAGTATACTACCTTTGTATAAGATGCTTCTCTTAACTATATTCTTTATTTATCAAAATTAACATTCTAATACATTTATGCCTCATTTTCTTAACTTATCTTGAAGATATCTCAGTAACATTTTAATGGTATATTTTACACATGTAATTCAACAATTTAACACATTTTTTTAAAAAAATTCTCAAATACTCAAAATTAAATATTTATTAAAAAGCCCATGCTAAGATGTGTATCGCCACCTCTCACTACCTGTTCAGGTTATACGTATATGTCTTTATTACGCTAGTGAGTAAGTGATGAGGAAGGCTTAATTTAGATGAAGAGTATCCTCATTTGCGCGTGGAGAAAGTGAAAACTCATCTAGGAGAAACCACCCTCAGTACACCCGACCGGGATTCGAACCCCAATCCCTCTGTCATCGGTGGTCTAGTTTAAAACGAGAGTCACGCTTTAGACCATGCGGCCACCAAAGTAAGGTTACCCAGGCCCTTGTGATAACATTTTCAAAAGGTCTTATATTGCCATTGGCATGTATCCTCCCCAGTTGGTACGCCACTGAGTGAGTAGCATAAGCTCTAAGTCCACAAGGAGAATGTCAAGAGGCCATTAGTCCGCGACTGCGGGCGTAAACGCGTTTGATATGCTAATACGTTATTTGCCGCTTCCTAGAAGTGCAAGCCGCGACTGAACGCTTCGGCTCGTCAGCCGTTACGTGAGTAAACAGGAGAAGATCAAGGCGGATGTAAGTAGAAAACCATGACTGTGGTTATAATTATAGTCACCACTAGGAGGGCTCAGACTAGAAACCAACAGAGACATAGGCGAGCCTTGCAATTAGTTTTTAGGGAGGGGAGAGGGATAGAACCAAGGTCGTGCAAAGAGGAAATATACTTTTTATAGGTGTGTGCAGGGGGGAGCGGGAGCAGTTTTCACTAAAACATTTAGCCTTATTGATATATAGGGACCACCTAAACGGGGTCCACAAAATTCCAAGGGAAGTGGGTTCATACTCCCCCCCCCCCGGTTATAGCCACATCTAAATTAAATACTATTTAAACTAATTAAGATTGGTAAAATCGTTTTGGTAAATGAGCGCACCAAAAAATACTGTTAAAACATTAAAAAAAAGGGTTGATGTATTTAACATACACTTTTTCAACTGACTGGTAATACAAGCACATGACTTATAAAAACTTAAATTTAAAATAAACACAACAGCCATTTCCCTGACCGTTAAGTTTGTGATATGAGGGACGCGAGAAAGGGTGTTTTTGCAGTTTTTATAGCAAAACACATTTTTTGGCCAAAATTAATCAAATATTTCCTCCAGTAGAAATATAGAGCTTAATTTTCTTCACATTGTGATATCAACAGTTGTTGAATACAAGGCCGTAGTCAAGGGGGTTTTTGGGGGTTCAAACCCCCCCAAAATGTTATGAACAAAAAATATATGGCTTTATTTATGGTTCAAACAATATCAAAATTAAGGTACAAGTACAAATTAGGGGGTTGTGTTGCCATAAAAACACTTCAGAGAGCTTCTAGAACTGTTTAATATTTTGAATTTGTCCTAGCCTCCAGCAGTTAGGGGGTATGTCGCCATAAATATGGGGGATGTGCCCACCAAACCCCCCCCCCTGAAATCATTGGCTGGCTACGGCCTTGGTTGAATATCTGTCAAAGGTGTCCTGAATTTACTGACAACTTTTTCTCTTCATTTAAAAAGTTTCTCAACTAATACCGCTATGCTCAGACAAGTATTCAACAAATGTTGATATTACAATGTGAAGAAAATTAAACTCTATGTTTCTACTGAAGCAATAGTTGACTTATTTTCGGCCAAAAAAGTTTTGATATAAAATTGCAATAAACAACAGCCTTTTCTCGTATTCCCTACAACCCCACCTTAATTCATCATTATGACAAGAGATACCCCAGTTTCACTAATGATACTTTATTCGGCTGTGTCGGAAACCAAACCCGGGACTCTTAACTCAGCAGACACAATACCGACTGAACTAAAGTGTTGGAAAAACAAACATAACTTAAATCTCACACGGATACTTACAATAAAAACGTTCATGCATTCTAAATTGTTCATGAACTCCAGTTTAATAATTCTTGGCGTGACTCAAACTTTTTTTTTTTTGGTTACTGTCCACCTTTGAGTATTTCGAACAATAGAACAATCCTAAAAGATAATATTATGTCGGCGTATTCTTTGTAAGTTGTGGTCACTATAAAAAAAAAAACCCGTCACACCGTCTTGTACAAACCAACAATTTTCAGTGTGAGCCTTAACAATAGAAATTCAAGGTGCGGTCTTTATTTCTGCTTGACCTACCATCAACTGTTAAACACTTCTTCGTAGAAGTATGTCTGGGGTGGGGGGGGATGAGGGAGAGGAACTACATAGTCAAGTTTTGTTTGAGCATTTTCTGTGTAAGATTTGCCACGTTTCAAGCTTGTGTGTGTACAATAGTGGATCCATGGCATGTAGGCTTAGAATGTATAAATAAAATAAAATGCACGGTATAACGTAAATACTTTCTTACTCCCTTACCTAAAAATTGATACATTTACTTTAAAACTCGTAAAATAAATGAAACAAAATAATAGGCATTGATGCAGAAAAAATAATAGAAAAAAAAAGTGTATCACATTTTATCAATGAGCATAAATTAAAATAATATTCACTGTTACAGACACATATTGAGGAAAAAGAAACATCATTACTCACCAAATAAAATAGCAATTAACACCCCATTTTCCAAACCTCCATTAAAAAAAATGAATTGGCTTATAGCTCAGAAAAAATGGTTTTATAAAATAATGAACCCCGATCCCCCCATCTTTGGCAGTCTAGTCTAACACGATAGTAGCGAGTTAGACATGTGGCCACCGAAGCGGGTGAAATCACCCCTAACAAGAAATCGTTAGCGACGACGTCACGGGTGATTATATTAACGACTTTATAATAGTATACTCATAATAATTATCATAATGAATGCCTTTCCTTTATCTCTGTAGACAAAATGACCTTCGTGTTTCTTGTTTCGGACACACATGGTTGTAGGGGATCATCTACAAAACATTTTGGGGTTCTGAAATGGTTCTAGGTTCGTAACATCAAAAGGTACTTATTTTGAATTAATTATTTGAAACGAGATCTGGTAAAGGTTCTACAAGGTTCTTTACTTACACTTAATAAAGACCAACCCCACATAAGTAGCTTAATGGTCTAAGACACTTTGCTCTCGCAAAACACTGGACTCCCGATGATGGGGGATATCGGGGTTCAGATCTCGGTCGGGTGTATTGAAGATTTTTATTTTCCTTAATGGTCTCCCACTCTCTCTTCACGTAAATGTGGGAACACTTCCTAAACTAAAACATCATCATCCCTAGCACATTAGCGTAACTATTCCACATGAGTACCAACCGATTGGGTAGTAAGATGCGTTGGATGATAATAAATAACAGTTAGGACACTGGGTGTTGTAGGCTTATGTGTTGCAGAGTTAAATTATTTAGTGAATTGTGTGCTGATATTAATTGATTAAGAACATGCACGCTAAATATATATATACACATATATGTATCGTGGTGACATTGTTTAAACATCTGGTTTGCAATAGACTGGTATATCAGAGGGTTTTTACCTCCGTGTAATTTAATAACTTTGATTTTTTTCCCCATCTCCTCTCCACGCTAATGAGGGTGCAGTTACTCTAAGCCTCCACTCACTTATTTACTGTCGTTAAAAGTTTAGTTGATAAACGAAATATTAAAAAAAAATCATACCACTTACACGGTGAGTTTTTCAAAACAATTAACTAGATAAGTTCATGTTCCGATATTGCGTTGAAGTCTCCAATATTCGTACGGTCCAATTTTCAAAGAAAGGTCCTTTGAGAGAAGGAAAACTTATTTTTGCTGTATTCATAGCATTTTACTATATTATTAGTGTTATTTTTTAGGAAGTGATATCATCTATTGAAAGTGACAAACGCAGGTCACCCGAGTGCATGGATACATTAAAGTAGATCTAATAAATTATCTATCAAATAGGCCATTCTTAAATTAATTGAACTGCACCTAACAAAACCTGTAAAAATATCAAATAAGCGTATATAAAATCAAGCACTGTAAACTTGTTTCAGTTGATTTTAGTCACGGTACATTTTCTATACTCTTTTTACTTTCTCATATCTGAAGAAAGTATTGTAATCGCGATTTTTTTTAACTACTTTATTGATAACTTCCTTTTAATTTTAATATTAAATAAAAGCTCTAGCAATTTGGTTCAAAATGGGTGTCTGTAAGGTTTTTAACATTATAAATAACTATAAATATATTATTAAAATTATATATATTTGTTTTTCTAAAAAAAATTTTTTTTTACTAATTTACTGGCATTATTTTGTAAAATTAGACTTATTTTTAAATAGCTCAAACGAGTTTTTTAAAAACTGGTCTAAATGGGACTATTTTACATTAGGTATCAATAATAATGTAAGTTTATATTTCAAAAATGAATTAATTTAAGTTTATTTTACTTAAAACAAATCATTATAGAAAATTTGAAATTTTTCGAAATGATGGTTTTTGGTGATTAGGTTCAAAATGGGTCCATAGGAATAGTTTTTAATGAATTAATAAGTGTAAGTTTTTATTTTTACATATTACGAATAATTTCAAGCTAGTTTACAAAACAGTTATTTCGGAAAATTTAAAAATTTGTTACAAAAATATTTCAACACTTTGATTTAAAATGTATGAATAGCTTTTTATTGTGATTCACAACTAGTGATTTTTTATTAGATACACTTTTCTAAGAGTAGTTTACTAAAGCCTATTTTTTTTTATTCTAACAGATATACTATATAGGAGAAAGTTTTTTGCTATTAAGTCATACCATTTTATTTGATACGTTTATAGCTTAGTGAGAATTTGTGCGGAATGTTAAATAGTGATACATTGTTTTGAATCCACGGGATATTTACAATTTTATTGTATTTGGATATACTTTGATATTTTGTCATGGTAGTAAATCTACTGTTGCTAATTAAATAGCTTGTGTGATAATTTTTTTTCTCTATCGGTTTTTTAGCTAAAACAACACTTTAAACATAAAATGTTGATTAAAAATATGATTAAATCTACGGTTGAGATTAATACCTTAGGGAATAAAAACAAATATAGTATTCTTAATCCAATTTTAATAGCCGTGATGAACCTATTTTTACCTAAGGCTTTCACAGAAAGTTAAATTTAAAAAATGGTTTGTACATCATTTTAAAAATAAATAACAAACACCGTAGTATAATGTGTTTATGTTAATACATTTTTTAATGGATTCTTTTTTGATATAATTTAAATGCAACTATTCATTGTACTAAAAACTACTTAGCGTGTACTTTCTAAATAAAGGTTTATTACTATAAGATTCCAAAACTAATCAAACCTTAGAGAAAGACATAAACAACTTTCCATTTACAACCAACTGTAGAGCCATGATTGGTAGTATTTGGGGGTAGCACTACAAGTAAATACGAAGTTTAGATATTTTAGAGCCTACATAGGTTCGAACTATGGTAAAATAGTTCGGTTGTTGAACCCTCTAGCCCAAAGGACTATTTATGAGTCTTGTATAGACGTTGTTGTATATCGTCGACACTATACTGCGAGGCAACCTCTAAAGGAACCTGCACGTCTGGAAGGTGTGCCATTTTTTTCCCCTTCACTGGCCAACTGTTGCCAAATCTCCATTCTCATTGCTGCTAAGAGTATAGACGAAGGAAGTGGTAGACTAATTTTGGGCTTCTGCGCATTAGGTCAACATTGAAAGATGGTTATCAGCTGATTGGAGGCAAAGCATTTTGTGGTTTCCATGCTTAGTATAAACTTGTTACATTTAAGAGGTAAAATTTACAAAATATCTCCTTTCATTATATATATTACACCCTAATATGAGATTGCCTATTTCATTAATTTCATGAAATTTGTTTTTTCGACTTGATAAGACAACCTAGGTCGGTTATCCCAGTTGCGTCCGACGTTAACTGAGTCTCGTTGTTTTATTATTTTTAGCTGAAGAAAGCTGTTGAAGATAAAACGAGTGCCAACGCCTCCACCCTATAATAAACCTGCAGTCCTCTCGTAGGCTGTAACTGAGTGTAGTCAGATTAAATAGATGGATGTCCCAGACATTCATTCGTGGTGGTCGAGTGAGCAGACAGTGGCGGAGAGCAGCTAATAGGTTGGGGTCGAGGTGCGAGCAGTCGCGCCAATCAGCTGATGGCAGACATTCATCGACAGTCGTCGAGTCAGGATCTTCCTCCTTTTTCTCTCTGGAGGCAGCGGGGCGTGTGCATGACAGGAACTGTGATGGGGACACTGTGGGTGCACCAAGGGGCGGTGAGGTTGGTTCTACTGCTACTGCTGTGTCTATTGCCGGTGAAGGTAAGTGCCATCACTCGCGTGGCGAAAAAAGAACAAAAAAAGTTGGTAGTTTACATCTCTTTAGTCTAGAAGAAAGATTTTCAACCATTTTAAATCACGACACATTGAAAAAGGTGCTGACATTTTCAAGGTGCACCAAAAGTTTTTTTAGTTGGAGACTTTATCATTAAAAAAACTAGTATTAATATTGTGTTTAAAGGTTCCATAGCTTAAATTATAGCAATTTATATCACTAAAATAATAATAATGCTAGTAGAGGATTTAAAAAGATTTATTTCTATTCGGTGACCTCAGTGTTCTTCGTGTATAGATCTCGCCTCAGGACCGATGTTAGTAGGTTCAAACCCAGCCGGGGTAAACGGATTTTTCTTGAGTATAAAATTCCGTAGCACAAATTCCTTTGGAGGGAAAGTAAATCCGTCTTGTCCCATGTGATTGTGGTATTTAAATGATATGTGAAAATAGCTTTCCGGAAAAATTTGGTAGGTCCTTTTTCTCTCGCTCATTGAAATCCTCGTGTGGTGATATAACCAATTGGTTCATAAAGTGCACGTTAAATACCTCAAATAAATACAAATAAACAACTAAACTGAACATTTTTTTCTCTCACGTATTTTTGATCTTCCCCCAAACTCCCACCGGGACACCGGTTGAAAAACGCTGCTCTAGAAGGAAACTCTTCTTTCATCTCGAAGCTAACTCCTAGATTAGGTAGACCGTATTTCAAACATAGATAAAGCTGAGTGTATCAAGATTTGTAAAATCTGATTTTATAATCCATAGAGTAAATATTTTTATTAAAAACAAAATCAATTACAATTGGTTTTGTGAAACTTAAAAAAATTGCTACTTAAATAAATTACTGTGTTTTGTATTTGCGGCTTCCCCTTAAAATATTTTTGAAATTTGAAATTTTTGGTAAAATTCTCGGTATACAAGCCTTAATTTTATTTTTTAATACCGGTAATGAAATCGGTCCGATAGAACTACGAGAATAATTGTCAAAAGCAATAGATTTGCATTTTAAATATATCGATGGTTTACCATTAACAAATTTTGTTAAGGTAAACAATCAATGTATTAAATTAAATATCCATTTGACATATCATGGGCTCGCTGAATGTTTGAGAGTAGGAAAACTTATAAAGGCTGTCCCATTTAGCAGCTTTCTTTATATCTCCAAGTACGAGAGAGATAGATGACAGCCAACACATGCATACATTCATTCACGTATGTAATCACACATGCATCATTCTCCGTATGGGAAACCTAACCTCATTGTTTCGTGTGACAAAGCGAAGGCAATTTGAAAACTGGTTTGGTCTCGTCTCAGAATTTACCGGCTTCAACAAGTTTTTACCTTGCTTCGGTATTCACGTTGTCTAACGCGCTATTCTCGCAGTAGACCAGACTGTCGATGACTGGTAAGATCGAGGTTCGTATCTCGGTCGGGTGTATTGAAGGTGGTTTTCCTAAAAATTATTTTCCATTCTCACTCCTTGCAAAGGCGGGTACAATTCCTATAAATATAACCTCCCTAATTTCTAAAAATTAGTACATAAGCGTATAACCCGGACGGGTAATACGTGGTGATAAGAAAATAAACTAAAACTTACATTAAAATGAATACAATGAACTTCTATCTGAAAAATAGATTTGTTACAAATCTTTGATATGTAAACGTAGGGATTTTAATTAAATAAAGTAATAAGTTATATTTGTTAAAAATTATATATCTATCTGTTAATACTATATATAATACATTGCATTAATTTACTATCAAACGCAAACTATTTATGATTGAGTGCTTAATGTGACTCAATTTATATTCCAAGGTAACGACTTTTAGATATTTGATAGTTTCACATTCATTTCTTATAAAAAAAAACTTAAGTATTTATACTCTCCATAAGCTGGGCTTAAGATTCATGCATAACGCAAAACTTAATAGTGAATAGTGCATATCGTGCAGATCCCAATTCATAATAAAATACAACCATTCACAATAAAACGCAATTATTAAAGTTTCTCTCAAATCGGTTGTGTTCTATTTATAGAAATAGACCTAACCTATTTGTTATAGTTAATACTAGGAAGGCCTGTCTAAAAATAAGCAACTATTTTATGGGTTCACATTCAAAAAACAACTTTTGTTAAATTGTGTAGGCTATTTTTAAATGTAACATTAACCTAACTTAAATAGTATTTGTGCTACTTAATTAAAATTTGATTATTTGTTTGGTTTTGATTTTATTACCGTCGTTAACACTAAGGGAGAGGCATCCGATTCAGTGGCCGATTGTTCCAAGGCATCACTATCGTGTTAAGCTGGCCAGCCTAAGTAGGACTACTCTAACCCGCTTCGGTGGCCACATGGTCTAAGGCGCTAATCTCACAGTAGACTAGAATTCCGATGACGGGGATATCGATGTTTGTATCCCACTCGAGAATACTGATATTAAATGGTTTCCTCACTCCCCTACGCAAATACGGGTATATCACCTTTAAAATTCTTTCTTCCTCATCCCCATCTCATTAGAGTAATTATCATATCTGCATATAGCCTGGACAGGTAGTAAGAAGCGGTGATAATAAAAACCTAGTGTACCAGTAGTTTTTAGCACCGTATCTTACTAGCGGTTTAGATTATACGCTTATGTAGGCCCTACTAATTAGGGCTAAAGATTTTAGGGATCAGAATGGTTACATCTACAAAAAGTATACACGAATTTGCGTGGCAGGAAAGTAGAAAACCATTTTGGAAAAACCACCCTAAGTACATCCAATCAAGATTCGAAACTCAATCTCCCCGTCATCGGAAGTCTAGTCTACTGCAAGAGTAGCGTCTTATATCATGTGGCCACCGAAGCGGGTTGGAGTAGTCCTACTTATTGACGAGATAATGTAGAACGTAATATTTACCCTTTTGACGTTAAAACAAAGATAAATTGTTAATAACAAAGAATATGACTAAAAACGAACAGAGCAAGATATTTTTCGTCTGATGCTATACTGACATGTTAATTGGCTAGGACCTCTTCCAGCATTCTCATTGGAGGATAGGTCTAAAGTACAAGTGTTGTCGATGCTCAAGGTCATACTTATTGCACAGAACGTTAAAGTTATATCAACTGTATAAATTGGACCATGTTTCGGTTGTGAGTCCTATGATTGAAAATAGTGCGTCCAAGTTTTATTCGTATTGTGCGATATGTACTATTTCTTATTAGCGATACGTTACGCATGAATTTAAGATGGGGTGCTAGTGAGCGTGAGTTTAGGGCAGTATTTTCGAAGTTTTAATAGCATAAACTTTTTTTGGCAAAAATAGATCAAATATTTCTTCTATAGAATCATAGAGTTTAGTTTTCCGCACATGCTAATCTCAACAGTTCTTTAATATCTGTCAAGGGTGTCCTGGAATTTAGTGACAACTTTTTCTCTGCATTTAAAAAGTTTGTCACCAAATGCCGCTACGCTCATGAGAGATATTCAAGAACTCTTGAGATAAGCATGTGCAGAAAGCTAAATTCTATGTTTCTATAGAAGAAATATTTGATTTATTTTTGCCAAAAAATGTTTATGCTATAAAAACTGCAAAATTAATGCACTAAACTGGTGCTCACTAGCACCCCACCTTAAACCTAGCCTTTAAAAATCTCTAAAATATATTTAAAAAAAATAATTGCTAATAGTTTCAAAACGAATGTTCACAGACAGAAGAAATGCAGGAAAATGAAAGAGGTTTATTCGGCCTGTTCGGGAGTCGCACGACGACCCCGATCCCTCCAATAAAACGATGCAGCTGCAGTATGTACATATGATACAAGTAATTACATTACTTCATATTTTCAATTGATTTAGTATAATCATCTCTTGAAATTAAAAATGTAGCACTCTATACTAGTGTTACAATATTCATCATATTATTTGGAGATTTTACTCAGTCGTGAGACTATACTTGTGTCTAAATAATTTTACATTTACATTTTATTGAAAACGCTTATTGGGAAAAAAGTATGAAAACATATTGGCTATACAGTAACAAGGGCACAGACAAGTAAGAAACAGACTCTCAACCTTACGGGGTTTCGCTGCGCTCCATTTGCCAGCTTGAGTCCTTCAACACTGGGCTTCGCTAGTGTCACTGCTGGGTGATGATAGGACTAACAGCAGCGATCCTAGTGGTGAAGAACTCAAGCTGCCAAAAGGAGCGCAACCATTTCAACCTGGAGGTTGAGTGTCTGGGTATATTATTTGTCTGTGCACAAGGGCTACCAGCATCGGTGGTCTCATGGTATATCGCGTCCCTTTCCTGTCGGATTGGACTGCTGGTGACGGGGAGATCAGGGCTTATATTCTGGTCGGGTGTATTGAGGGTGTTCTTCCCTAAATAGTTTCCCACACACCCTTCACGCAAAAGTTAACACATTTAATCTATTATTTGACCTTCCTTCTCTGTTCCCAAGTGCAATTTTCGTCTCGGCAATATGCCGTTTTAAGATTCTTGCAAATCTCCCATGTCTCTTTATGCTACCCATGTGCCATTGCGTGTCTCTTCCAGGTTGTGGTCTCAGCAATGAGCTGTTTTAAGATTCTTGCAAATCTCCCAAGTCTCTTTATGCTACCCATGTGCCATTGCGTGTCTCTTCCAGGTTGTGGTCTCATCAATGAGCCGTTTTAAGATTCTTGCAAATCTCCCAAGTCTCTTTATGCTACCCATGTGCCATTGCGTGTCTCTTGCAGGTTGTGGTCTAAGCAATGAGCCGTTTTAAGATTCTTGCAAATCTCCCAAGTCTCTTTATGCTACCCATGTGCCATTGCGTGTCTCTTGCAGGTTGTGGTCTCATCAATGAGCCGTTTTAAGATTCTTGCAAATCTCCCAAGTCTCTTTATGCTACCCATGTGCCATTGCGTGTCTCTTGCAGGTTGTGGTCTAAGCAATGAGCCGTTTTAAGTTTCTTGCAGATCTCCCAAGTCTCTTTATGCTACCCATGTGCCATTGCGTGTCTCTTGCAGGTTGTGGTCTCATCAATGAGCCGTTTTAAGATTCTTGCAAATCTCCCAAGTCTCTTTATGCTACCCATGTGCCATTGCGTGTCTCTTGCAGGTTGTGGTCTAAGCAATGAGCCGTTTTAAGTTTCTTGCAGATCTCCCAAGTCTCTTTATGCTACCCATGTGCCATTGCGTGTCTCTTGCAGGTTGTGGTCTCATCAATGAGCCGTTTTAAGATTCTTGCAAATCTCCCAAGTCTCTTTATGCTACCCATGTGCCATTGCGTGTCTCTTGCAGGTTGTGGTCTAAGCAATGAGCCGTTTTAAGTTTCTTGCAGATCTCCCAAGTCTCTTTATGCTACCCATGTGCCATTGCGTGTCTCTTGCAGGTTGTGGTCTAAGCAATGAAGAGAGCCGCATCGTGGGGGTCAGACCACGCAGATGAACGAATACCCTTGGATGGCGAGGTTGTCTTACTTCAACCGTTTCTACTGCGGTGGGATGCTCATCAACGACAGATACGTCCTCACTGCAGCGCACTGCGTCAAGGGGTGAGTCTTTTAAGCACGAGGTCAGGATGACTCCAAAACCAAGCGTTGATGTACATACACTCTCTGCTCACCACCATTGGTTACGCTAAGGCCCTATCTGGTGAGTTATGCCATAGCGGAAATCAAAAAGTTAAATGTGCAGCTTTTCATAGTTTACGAAGGGTATATACATGATATGGTTCCCCTAACTGGTGAGCGTTTGAAAAAGACGTCAGACTGTGTCTGGTGATATTGAGAAAATCGGGGAATTGAATCTGGTTTCTAAAAAATTATTTATGATCCTTCCCCCCAAAAAAGGTGGGTAAACTTCCTCTAAAATTTCATCTCTATTCCTGCCTCTTTAGTGTATATATACGGATAACATAGATGGTTGCTAAGATGAGGTGCATACATAATAAAAGTTTAATTTGTAAACACAGTGAAATTTTCAACATTGTGCATGGACGTAAGGCTTGGTGCCTAGTGACATTTTGGTTAGATTTTAGGCTATTTTATTATACGAATGTGGGAGCGGGCAGAAAGGGTGGGAGTTGAGTCTCTCTGCTATTGAAAGCATTTTCGATGGAAGTAAATAATCCTGTTATAAACATACCAATTTTATTAGTAACACGTTAAAAAAAAGACTCTACTCAAACTCAAGCATTATTTGGAACATAAAAAATAATATTCTTCACCTTCCCTTAAAATATGTCTATTGTTGTCTTGTTGATTTGCGTGATTGTTGGACGATCGTATCTGTATAAACGGTTGATCCCTGGACAACTCTCCCGTTAAAGACAGGATGATAGGGTTAAGGAACGACGGTTGTAATTGTAATCGCCAGAAAATATTTATTCTTCATGAATGGGTATGGTTAAACTTTTGTGACACACCTTTTATTACCTGTTTGGGATATCCGCTTATTCACACAATTAGAGTAGCTATGTCGAAGGTATAATTTATAATGAATATCTACATATTTCCCTTGAGAAACAGGTGGATACCATTCAGGAAAAACCAACCCACTAGTACACCGGGGTCGAAATTCTAACTCCTATATCCCATTACCGGCAAACCATACAAGACTTATTGTGGATTCACACTTTCACCGTAAAACCAGAGCAGAACTTATATGTGGTCACGTGACGATCTATAAACCAATCAAAGGAAATCAGCGTGAGATGCGTAGGTCACTCCGCCATAGTAGAAACAATTTCAGCTTTCTCCGCGCCTCTTCATAAGATATGCGTGGCTCATCCAATCGGATTTAAAATCTAACCGACTTAATAAATAAGCGAATGTGCCTATAAAGTGAGATACAAACAGAAAAATGCATCTACTGTTGTAAAATTATTTTAAATAGGTCGTTAAATGAAAAGTGAGTGTATTTCTTTCCCTTCTGTATTGATTTGTTTCCCTCCCAACACAATGATTAGAAAACACTCATCGTGACCACAATATAAAATATATGTCATCTCATAGAAAATTAAATACATTGTTAGTCAGCTGTTTTAAGGTTGAATTGCAGGAAAGCATCATGGGCCATATACATTTCTGCTATCGTGTTAATCGATGCTCCACTCAAACAGATTATGCTCTCAATGTTCGGTGAGAATATGAATCAAGCTTTTACTTTTGTCACGTGCATGCTGACGCCGGTGATTCATAATAAATTACCTGAAGACTAGCTTCACCGGCTTCATCCATTCATTCATTTACGACGTGTTCTCGTTTTTGACCGCAGGTTCATGTGGTTTATGATCAAGGTATCTTTCGGGGAGCACGACCGCTGCAACAGCACCTTGAAACCCGAGTCTCGTTTTTTGATACGGGCCTTCGCAGGGGATTTAGCTTCACCAACTTTGACAACGACATAGCCGTCCTCAGGTTGAACGACAGGGTTCCTGTGGCAGAGAACATCCGACCATCTGCCTCCCCAAAAATACAAGTATGTACACGTCAAACACTGATAAAATGGTGAATATGTAGTATAAGTAGTAGTATAGTAGGTGTATAGTAGTAGTAGTAGTAGATATTAGTAGTAGTATATATATATTATAGTAGTAGTAGAGTAGTATAGTAGTAGTACAGGTTATTCTCTCAATGCTGAAATTAAAAAGGCTAGCTTATTGCAAATACTTGGAGTAGAATGTCGATGGTTCATGCTTACTCTGGAACTTACAGTTGAATGCCAATGCTTATGCTTAGTTTGGGCCTTTCAGTTGAATGTTGATGACTTGTGCTTACTTTGGACCTCTTAGTTGGATGTCAACAGCTGGTACTTACATTGGGCCTTTTAGTTAGATATATATATCATTTGTATTTACGTTGAACATTTCAGCTAGATATCGATGAATTGTGCCTACTCTAAGCCTTTCAGTTGAATGCCAAAAACTTAGGCTCAATCTGAGTCTTTCAATTGAACGTTAATGGCTTTTAATTATTCTGGGACTGTTTATTTCTCCAAGTGATTTTAATTATTTTTCAATATACACAGTTAATCGATGATAAAATGATATCGACATGATTAACTAATTAAACACGTTAAAGAAAAAGCCTCAAGTTCACAAATAATAAATTTGTGGTCAAGTGCCGAGAATGGGATCTTAGCTGAGATGAAATCGAATGATGATGAAACGAATCTGAATGGATGCATCTGACGTCATAGTTCTCAATTGCAAGGGGAAAAGCGACTACTCACAAGGTTTGTCAGTGGGAATGGGCCACCACATCCCTACATATTGACAATTATTGATGTGATGGTTTGTGTGTCTGTCACAGAGGACTATTACAAAGGGTTGAAGGCGGTAGCCGCGGGCTGGGGTACCCTCCAAGAGGACGGGAAACCGTCCTGCCTCCTCCAGGACGTGGAGGTACCCGTGTTGAGTAACGAGAGTGCAGGAACAGCTCCAGGTACCTGCCGAGTATGATATCTGACAACATGTTGTGTGCGGGATTTCTAACCGGGAAGAAGGACTCGTGTCAGGTGAGAGATTCTATTACTTTCTTCTTTAAGCCTATTTTAACTGTAGAGGAGCTCACTTAGGTGGCCGCATGGTCTAAGGTGATTACTCTCACAGTAGACTAGACTGTCGTTGACGGGGAGATCAAGGTTTAAGTCTCAATCGCATGTACAGAGGGTGGTTTTTCCAAAAGGGTTTTCCATCCTCTCTCTCTGCACGTGAACGTGGGTACATTTCCTATAAATCTAACCTTCCTCATCCCTAAAAGCATTTGTGTGATTAGTACATATGCGTACAACCTGAACGGGTAGTAAGACGCGGTGTTAAAAAAATATATAAAGAAGGTCTCGAGTAGCGTGAAGGATTTATTTTAATGCACACCGCGTTTTACTACAGTCCAATTTCCATCTTATTTGATATTTTGAAATGCTACTAAATCTACTTTCACGTATTCATACGTCAGGTCATGGATGTTCATCTGTATTTATGATGGATATTATTAGTCCAATTAAAACTAATAAAATATTACTAATGTTGGTCGCTAATGTTATTAACAATTTTATCTTTGTGACACAACAGAAGAAAAATATTATTTATTTGCAGTTAAATCATAATATCATTAATATTTTCCAATTGGTGTTAAAATTATACATTATTTTCATCAAATAAATTATTTATCAACAAATCTTTTGATTTTGTCAGCTATTTTAAAAATGTTAGTAAGTACGAGTAAGTAATAAATACTTATTTCATTCGTGTTTTTTTTAGCACCGCGTCTTACTACCCATTCTGGCTATACGCTTATGTATTTAATTACGCTAATGGTTTAGGGATGAGGAAGGCTATATTTATAGGAAGTGTACCAGCATTTGCATGGAGGAATAGTGGAGAACCGTTTTGGAAAAACCCCCTTCAGTACGTCCAACCAAGATTAGAACCTTGATTTTCCTGTCATCGGTGGTCTAGTCTAACACGAGAGTAGCGCGTTAGACCATGCGATCACTGAAGCGGGATTTGCTTACTGCAATTTTATCTTTAATTTCAGAAACTATAGATAATTTGTTTTCAGAGAGAACGCATCCATACATATAATTATAGTAAACTCTTAAACGCTTGTATACTCCCTCTTTAAGTACCTTTCTTCTTCACTTGAATATAACTGATACCCCCCTTTACCATAGTTCCTTATTTTCTCGCCTGTACACCCTTACTCGACGCCACCCCCTTTTAATATATTACTATTAAAATATCTTAAATAGTAATAGTAAAAAGAACTTGGGAGGTTTGTCCCCTCTAAATTCAGGGACTAGCAGATATGGGATGTTGTCCAATCATTCCCTTTTATCACCTGTTTCCTGCTCACACCCTTAATTTCACTTGGTTAAAATAAAGGCCCTTCCTTTTTTTTTTATCTTACTCCCAATCCCCTCCTCCCCAATAAGTGCTCTATGCTTAATTTATTAATACTATTGGGATATGATCTAAGGTCTTCATCTAAAGACACATTCAGAAAATGTTACTGGTCCTCAATGATGTAATTTATGTTTCAGGGTGACAGTGGAGGACCTTTATTCGTACAAAGGACGGACAAGAAATACGAGCTTATTGGTAAGGGAGGAGGAAGGTACAGGAGTTAAGGCTCGTAATTTTCCAGTTTTAATGAAAAAAAAAGTTTCTTGGCTAGATTAAATCCAAATTTTATTACTTTTTTTTCAAGCCCCGCGTCTTACTATTCATTCAGATTATACGCATTTGCATGTTTTAGGGATGATAAAGGTTGAATTTAGAAGAGATGTACCACCATTCTCGTGGAGGAAGAGTGGAAAAACCATTTAGGAAAACAACCGTTGGTACACCCTACCGAGATTTAAGCTCCGGTCGCTCTATCATTGGCTGTCTAGTCTTTTGCGTGAGTGACGCCAGCTTTGACCAGTGTTTATCAAAGTTTTGGTGATGGAGGGCTACCAAATGGAATATATGCACACTGAGGGGCCACCAAGGCCTTGGGAGTATAGTGTGGGTTAAAGGCTGTAAATTATGCATGAAAAACGTTATTTTCAGGCAATTACATTTTATGACTATAAATAGACTACAAGACTAGAATTTATCTATAAAATTAAACGTGGGGAAAAAAACAACACCATACAGTTACATTGAATTTGTAATTAGTAGCTTTTTTTTAATTATTTTAACATTCTAAACCTCATACTTTTTTGATAAATAAACAATTGTCTAGATTTGTTTATTTAAAGTTGGTACATTCTTCCCTTTTTATATAAATTATTAATTTTGTCTTACAATAGAATAAATACAGCTAGTATAGATATTTAATATTTTTACTTTAAAATTTTGGTATTATATTCTGTGATCAACATTCTTTGGTGGTGACCTGGTGTTCTAGGGGTAAGGTGTCAGACTTCTGTGATGAGGGTCCAGGGTTCAACCCTCGGTCCCACCACAGATTTATCTGATTGCCAAACCCTTCCTTCACTTCTGACAAAACGTGTATTAATCACAACTTGTGGATGTGTGGAATGACAGGCCTCCACCGTGGTTCGGATCCCACGTTAAACTGTATGTCTTCCATTTCATCTCACAATCACCCTACCATTGCACATTAGCGTAAGTGCGTAAAACCCGAACGGGTAGTAAGACGTGGTGCTAATAATAATAGTAATAATAATTTAATAATAATAATAAGAATAAGAATAACATTCTTTGATTAATTTTTAATACGAAATTTCTTAGGATCCTGCGGACCACCATTAGTCCGAGGGCCACACGTTGACAAAACACTGGACAGTGGAATATTATCAGAAATCTTTTTAAATGGAGATAAATATCTCAGTCAAATTACCAATGACAGATATTAAAAAAAAGAGATCACTATATGTATAAAATATAAATAAACGATGCCACTGAAGAAATATTTAATTCATTTATCCCAACAAAGTTTTTGTCATAAAAATAAGTACTTTAACTCGCATTTCCTTGCATATCACTTTAATATCCCGAATAATCCCACGGATAATGCGTAAATTATTTGAGTAAAAAAAAATTCACTGTTTCTAAATCAGATTTTGTCAAATAAAAAAATTAATAAAAACACATTTTGATACATTTTCCCGTTCAAAAGTAATTTCGTATTCAATATTCCTGTTAAACGGTCTTAATATTGGATTTCAAATTATTTCAGCTAACGATCTGAAACATTATTTAAATTATTAGATAATACTTTAGATAAAGCTTGCCATACTAATGAGTTTTGAACTAGTATTTACCTTAGATTGTTTATTGATTGTATAGACAAGTGAACTCAACACTAATCAGGGAGGTTCAGTAATTATTTCGCAGTTCAATGAATGTAGAGTTCCATATAATGACTCACGTGTAGGGCGCTATCAAATAATCGTGCAGCTCTTTAAACATTCGCCATATTTAGCCTATGTTCTATGTATATAATAAGTCATTGTAAAGGCAGTATACGAGTAACACTAACATAAATTAATAAAAATAAATGGTACGACACAATCTTACATATTTTCTCATATAATCTAACACTATAATATGTGATAAAATTTTCATAAATCAGCGATCAGTAAGCTACCCTCAAACAAGCTTTCTTCAGAAAAATCAGCATTATATTTATAATAGTAATAATACAAATAATATGAAACTCTTCAGATAACAATTTTAAACAAAGCTGCTATAGATATATATATTTTTAAACTAAATCTTTTCAAAAATATGTCATTAGTAAACCACCTTCAAATTAACTTATTTACAAAAACAAAAAATGTATTATTATTTATCATGTAAAACACCAGATAATTATTTTGAACAAAAATTTTAGAAACATTCCGGAAAAGGTTCAAATTAAAAATAAATATTCATAAGTACCCCCCCCCCCCCACAAAAAAAACGAGTATTGAGTGTTATTTGTCATGTAAAAAAATTCCCAGCTATCCATTTCAAAAAACAAAATTGATTCAGTAATTTTATAAAAATTTTGAATTTTCAAAAATCATTAATTTTTTAAGTATCCTTAGTTTGAGGGCTAGAATTAAAAAAAAAATCTTGAAGGTATCGTATATAACATCTATATATAAAGTTTGAACAAAATCCATCAAAAAGTTTCAGCTGTAACTCAGATATAGACATACATGGGAACATACAAAGTTGTAAGACACACTTTTTGGGTTTGGTTCATTCAAAACTTTCAAAATTTTCAAAATTACAATAATTTTTATAAACTAGAAATTAAAAAATAATTAATGAATGCCAATAAATATTTTTCTTTGTTCTAAGGTGTGGTGTCTTGGGGTAATGGTTGTGCCCGAGTGGGATACCCCGGGATCTACACCCGGGTCACCCGATACCTGGACTGGATAATAGAACACTCGAGAGATGGATGCTTCTGCGACGATGACTGACCGATATTAACGTCGACCGCCTTAAAGGCACAAAATATTCACAACTCACATTCTATTGTAACGTACGCTATGGCACGTTTGTGCTGGGACAAAAATCATAGCTTTGTGGAGATGGAAACTCATTCTTGATCAAGTACAGACTCCTAAGATTGATTAAAAATCAGTTTACTTATTTTTAAATGCCTATATAGGTGTTTAAGCACCTTAACCTAACTTAATAAAAGGACACATTTCCTAGACCCATTAATTATACCCTTCAATGAACGGGAAGGACAAAAAACAACTAAACCCATTAATTTTACCTTTAATGAACGGGAAGGACAAAAAACAACTAAACCCATTAATTTCACCCCTTAATGAACGGGAATATACACATCATATTGATGCCTTCACTTTCATTTCTTACCTAAGCAATCACTCTCCTGAGTAATGCAATTAGCTCTAACATCCAGATCATTTAACGCAAATGGAACCACCTTCAAGAATAATATAAGCTTAGTATACACACTCCCAACACGAATGATCCTTTTTTTTCGCAGTCCGTATTTCATAAAAGATTGGCATAAAATACTACACCTACTTTTATTTTTTTTGGGCCCAATCTTACTACTCACCCGAGCTATAAGCACGTAATTATGTTTATAGTAAAGGGTTTTAAAGAAAGAGTAAAAAATATTACCAGAAATTTCGTGGAGGGAGAATGGGAAAGTATATAGCATATGTTCTGTTAAATGAAATATCTATCCTATTAGAAGGCTGTCAGTTGAAAAGTTTTTCGCAACGTCATATTATTTGAAATTGAATATGCTTTCATAAATAATGTTGTAATTTTGCTATCTTGCCTTTGTACATTTCGAATATAATATTAGTATAGTAGAATAGTATTAAACACTATCTACAAAATTCTATTTTATTATTTAAATTTTACTGTAAACTTGGTCATCTAAATACTTTTTTTTTGTGTGGCCAATTCAACTATCTAAATTACATAATGGGATACAATTGATATGTAAACAGTAATCAATAATTAAAGGTATATTTACTAAATACAATTCTACACGGTTGCCTAGCTTACACAAAATTTAAAAGTAGTGTATTTACTTATCTATAAAAATGACTATCAACGCCGTGTCTTGAAATAGTGTGTGTTAAAATAAATATTGCTGAAATCTCAACTTCATTTTTAATTTAAAGCTCCAAGATTTGATTTGTTTCTTTGTAATTTAATATATCTATCTTATTATTTAATTTTATTTTTAATACGCTGTATAATATATCTTACTTTTATTTATAAGTGAATTGTAATGATTTTATAATTTGTTTATTAGGATAATATATAATAACTCAACAGATTTTACCTTTATACTATTTTTCAGAGAGATTTACCAATATAATGACTGACGATTCTTTCTAAAACTAACGGATTGTATTATAAATATTGGTTTGTTGAGAATGTAATTAATTTATTAAGTAATAAATCTAAATTTTTTTGCTAGTGTTATATTATGTGGTAGTATAGTATCGTTAATAACGTCTAGCTACTACTATACAATACAACCTCTTATAACCGAAATAAAGGTGGCTAAGCCCGTTTCAAGTAAGCACATTTTCGGATATGAAGTTAATATCCATCTTAAGAGTTAGAAGGTAAAAAGAGTGATTACATAACATACATAGCTACAGAAAAGTGTTTTTGTAAATTTATATACAGTACATATAGTATTTAAATAAATCCTTATTTAATATAACGAAGTTAAATACACAACAACACTAAATTTATTATTTCTTCTTAGAAGTTAAATTTACCAGTTTATACAGTATTGTTTGCCCATATAAAAAATAGTAAATATAACGTTAATAACTTAATAGAATTATATTTTATATTCAAGAATATAAGATTTAAATTTTGTGGCTCTACAAACTAAATATAATTATTAATGACAAATTGATTTGATAGTTGTTGCATGGTTCATAAAACCAATCAAGTAAAAATTAAATAAATATAATCCATGTTGAAGTATACATTTTTTATATTCAAAATCATTGTCATGCAATTTCATGTAGAGAATATAACATTATTAGAAATAAAAATAAAACAATATATTATATTGATAAAGTGAGGTTAAATTGAAGTTAATCATAAACCTATAGAAAATATATAAAGGTAGTGACAATTAAATAGTTTAAATAAGTGTTAAAGTATGTTGAAATATGATAAAATGAAGTTGAATAGTAATGTAGTGAATATTTATTAAAAATTTAAATCATATGTCTTAGTTAAAATCTCTGGTTCGAAAATCGTATTCCGAAATGTTTCGATGACGGGACAAACTTGATGTGAAGATAGATGGACACTTTACCACATAATTGAATAAAAAAAAAAGAAAATTATATTTAATAGCCTACAGTGGTAATCGCACTGTCCAAGGCGTTACTCTCGCAGTAAAACGGATTTACAATAATGGGAAGGCAGGGGTTATACTCCCGATAGGGTGTACTGATGGTATTTTTACCCTAAATTATTTCCCTCTCTCTTTTCACATAAACGTGGAAAAAAAAATCTTTAAAATTCCACCTTCCTTATAATCACTTTATTACTGTAATTAATTAAATGCGAATAACTGAATTGGGTGCATACAAAATTAAATTATATATTTGTCAAATGATCACTGCCAGTTAGTTTAAAAAATCGAACTACATTCCAAATAGTAAAAAAAAAAGTATACACATTTTTTTTTCATGACGTTAAAGTATTCTAAAAGACGTCAGAAAATACCTCATGACTTATCATAAAATCAACATTGTATTTTGAGTATGCCTTAAATGGCAAGAAAACTTTATTGTGTTGTGGAAGTATTGTTTCATTAGGTAGATATAGCGTTGCAATCGTGGTCTTAACAATAACTCACTATGACGACAATAAATCTTTTTGTTTTGTCTCTCTTTACACCACCGGGGGGGAAAAAGTTTAAGAAACTGAAACTAACTCACGCAAATACTATTTGAATACATCTCAAGATTTCATCTGTACAAACACTCTGAATATATATAAAGCTACAACATGACCGTAAACATCTTTTCATTTAGTCTTTTTTGGTCCAAACATACAAATGAGGACATTAATTCTTTAAAAATAAAATTATAAAATTTAAAACCGGGACCAAAAAAATGTTTTACATAAATATAGTGCAATTTGTGCTTGGGTTTGCTTGTATATATTATTTTGTTTTACATATATTACGAGTTTTGAGTAAATATCTCCATTTTTAAACAATAGAGCGAGAAAGTACGTGCGGAGTTCCGTACCATTTCTTTCTTTTGTGACATTAAATTTTTTATCTGAAACAACACTCAGAAATAAATTCTGAAATGAATTGCTATAGCCATTTAAAAGGTTGTTGCTGAATATACATTAGCTTGGAGAGACATATGCATACGCTAAGCCATTTTATCTGCAACTAGGGTGACCTGGTGGTTCTAGGGATAAGGTGTCAGACTTCTGTGCTGGGGTCCGGGGTTCAATCCTCGGTCCCGGCACAGATTTATCTGATTGCCCAAACCCTTCCTTCGCCTCTGACAAGACGTGTATTAATCACAACTTGTGAATGTGAGGAATGCCAGGCCTCCACCGTGGTTCGGATCCCACGTTAAACTGTAGGTCCTCCATTTCATCTCACAATCACCTACCATTCACATTAGCATAAGTGCGTGTAACCCGAACGGGTAGTATGACGCGACTGCAACTATCTCTTTTCACCGATGTCAAGGGCGTATGTAGAAAGCTAATTTTTCAAAGGGGAGTCACTTTGAAAATGTTACTATACCTTTGGACAATTAATGTATTTTTCTACGTATATATGTAGGCCTCTATTAAAAATCCACCTTCTACGCCCTTGATAGGTAGTCAAATAACACTAATACTTAGGGATGTGCGAAGTGCACTTTTTCAATTCGAAGCGAGCTCGAATCGAATAAAAGAAATATTCTCGAAGCTGAATCGAAGTTTGAATATTTTTCGTTAGTTGTTATATGCTTAAAAAAATATTATATTGCGATTATTTAATTACATTATGTACTAAAATTACTTGGAAAATGTTTTATTGTACTATTGTCTCTAATATTGTATTCCAATCTGATGAATCAATTTACTATCACAACATACAATTCATTAACTTAAGATTTTCTCCATCTTAATATATAATTTGTAATTTATATAACAGTCCAAAATGGCGGTAATTGAACATAATTGAGTATTTTAGCCGTCAATATTTTAATTGGCAAAGCTTCGAGGTAGGATTTTTTTTATTTCGAAGCTAAGTCGAAGCTGATGTTTGTTTCGAAGCCAAGTCAAAGTTTCGAAGCATCGCACACCCATAATAATAGTATAGTAAAATGTTATCACTGTTGGCAACAAAAATATATATTTATTTTCCAAAAAGCTATTTCTACGAAAAAAAATTGAAGTAAAGTCTGTTCAGCTTAGGAATTGTTTTCTGAAAGGCCTTTTTCCCTACTATAAAGCTATTATATAGTAGGATATTGGTAGGAAAAAAACCTTTCAGAGAGTAAATTACTACCGTGAATGGAGTATAACATCCTATTCCTCTACAAGTGATCGATGGTTCATGCCATATCGAGGCATCTTGGGGAGGAATGCCACTAGCTCGTCTCTTTGCCAGGAAGGAATCGTCCAGCAGGTGTGGTGAGTGTTGCAATGCCTACACTATCTATCTAACTGTTTGTTACCTTCGACCACGTGAGCAGTAACGGTGGTCCTCGATCAAGTTGGCCTTGACTGGGTCAACACTCGACCGGGGAAGAGTGGGCTACCAGTTCGATACGGTCGGTGACCTCCGTTACACCCGATATCACCGTTGAGATAGCTACAGGTCTTAATAATACGGAGAAAACTTCATCTTCGCTTTCTCTGATGACTGTTATCAAATCTTCTTGGTTTCATTTATGTCTGAAGATGGTGTGCTGGAGTGAGAAGGAGCTACTGGAAAAACTCGGCGCACCAGTTTTGCGAATGTTGACCACACGAAAACAAGAGAATGAGAACGCTTTTTCCCTAATAGTAGAAGAACAGTTTCCTCAGAGATGATATCCAGTTTAGGTAACATGTTGGTGTTTTTTTTTCTCTCTCTGCATGTTCCTAACCGTTGTCGACCCCGGTGGTCTTGGGTTAAAGTGCTCGTCCCAGGACCCGATGACCCAATATTTGGATCCTTCTTCCCAACCTCCTCCTTCCTTCATAGGGATAAGTGAAGGTTTAATTTAAAGAAAGTTTACCAGCATTTGCGTGGAGGGAGAATAGAAAATAATGTTTGAAAACCACCCTCAGTATTCTCAACCGGGATTTAAGCCCCAACATCCCCGTCATCGGAGGTCCAGTCTATTGCGAAAGAGTAACGACTCAGACCATGCGGCCACCGAAGCGGGCTTAACGTAATTAAAACCCACTTCAGTGGCCACATGGTCCAATGCGCTACACTCAATGTAGACTAGACTGTCGATGATGGGAGTTTCAGGTTCGATTCTTGGTCAGGTGTACTGAGGGTGGTTTTTCCCACAATGGTTTTCCATTCTCCCTCCACGCGAATGCAGGTACACGTCCTATAAATGTTTTAAAGTTTAAAACAATTAGCGTAATTGGTACATAACCGTATAACCGAACGGGTAGTTAGAGGCGGTGCTAAAAAAAAAGTAATTAAAATGCGTAAAGCCCATACGTTGAGGATATTACAAACTAATTAACGGATGAGCAGGGCTCATTTAATTTTTCTAAAGCGGTTTTCTTCTACTCTATCTTCACGAAAATGTGGATACATTTCCTATAAAAGTATTCTTCTTTTCTATATCATCATAGAGGAAATTGTAAATAGCTCAGAGTAAGTGGTATTTCAAAACAACATAAAAACAATCGTTTGGTTGTTGCTCTAGTTTCAACTGCAAGCTCTCGACCAAGGTCAGTCCCATACGCTACTTTCTACCGGCTTTATTAATGAGGCAATGCAATGCGGGCGGGCTTCCTGTCGAAAGTATTTCCCTCCTAATTGAGGTTAAATGACATCATAATGACACTTAAACTAGTGTCCATTCTTTTATCACTTGGTTTACACAATTCTACACACTTTCGTTGGTAACCTAACCCATACCGGTGATCACGTCGTCTCACATGTCAGTCTCACATATTTTTTTTTATCGCCCATCTTTCTGACTGTTAGGTTATACGTATATATTATGGATAATTTATCTAATGTAAGTAGGATGAGGAAGGAAGCATTTTAGAGGTGATCTACTCGCATTTGCGTGGAAGGAGATTGGGAAACTTAAAAAAAACTCAGTATACCCGACCGTTATTTGAACCCAGATATCGTCATCAGTAGGTCAGTCTAACATAAATGTAGTGCCCTAGACCATTTGGCCACTGTATCACCATAGAACGGATTCCTAGTGACGGGAAGATCTGGGTTCGAATATTGGCTGTGGTGGATGGGGATGGGGAAAAGGTACTTAAAAAAACACACGAAAGAACCATTTTTATTATTATTTTGAAACAAAATAAAACGTTTGCTTTTGGAAAAGTGGATCCACCTCTGGCCGAAGAGAAATTTGAAAGGATCAACATTTTACGTTTTAATGGAAAGTGGTCATGAGAATGAAGTTTTTGAGGAGAGATGCTAGCTGTCACCAGAAGATATAGGATTAGGAGTGAAGTTGTAAGGTCAAGAGTGTGGGTGCAGGGGTACATGAGATAGTTGAGGAAGAAAGGATGAAATGGTATGGATATGCAATGAGGATGGAATGAGAGCGGATTTCAAGGGGATTAATGGTTATAAGGTTATGTAGGGAAGAGACCACAAGGGAAACCAAGGAAGAAATGGGAGGACACATAACAGCAAGTGTGCAAGTGAGAGAAGGTGAGTGGAAGAGCGTGCAGGAGGAAGAGTGGTGGAAGGACAGAGGGAGATGGAGGTATTTTACTCAACGGACCTGGCCACAGGCTGGAAACAGTTCATGATGATGATGGTCGTGTACATGCGATTTAAGAAAATAGATATAGTTCCTCTCTTCAGTAAAGTGTACTGCGGGAATAAATACTAAAACCCAAGACATTTTTTAGTTGAAATATCAAAAGTATACTACATTCAGGAAGTCCCAGGTGCTTATATGTAGTGAGTGCTCCACCCCTGACCAAATAATTCAAAAAATATTTGTTAAAATATGCGTAGATCGATACACATCGCAATCAATTCGTAAACACTATATAAAAAAAATCAAATGTTTAGTTTAGGACTTAGCTTATTTTATCAATTAAAGTATTTTTATTAAATCGTCACTGGCATCGGCAGGAACGTGAATAAAGGCTTAGGTCTTGTTCTGTCTGGTTTGCCGGGGTTTAAATTTCGTTCAAAAATATTGATAATGTTTTTTTTCTTAAATTGTCTCTCCATTCTTCGTGTACCAAATGAAGGTACATTTTCTTTAGATAAGCTAAATTAAATTCTAACACATTTGTATAAATAGGCGGATATTCCAGGTGGATGGATAAGAGCCAAATTTTTGAAGCTCATTCGAATGACAAAAAAATCCACCCATTCTTTTAATCACTATTCAGAGGAGAACAGTTGCCATTCGAATGAGCTTTGTATTCTAAGGCCCTAAAATATGGAGCACACAAAAATATTGTTTAGATAAACAGGCAACAGGTTTATTTTTTCTCGCGAAAAGAAATTGGTGTGGTGTTCCAGTGAAATCAGGATTCACCTGGTAGAAAACAACTTTCCTTGGCTGTTTTTATAAAGCGTAAAAAGTGAGATGGAAGCTGGCAGAGGGGGGGATTAAGTTGGATGATTAGTTGACCAGTGTTAACCTTCGGCTTCAACATGACTTTGCAACATTCTGTCTGGTGGTGGCGGTAATTCTTCAGGAAGGAAGTTCTTTCGAGGTAATATATAGCGTTTAGAAGAGTGGATATCGACTTAGAATAAAGGTTTTGTCTGTTTTATATAAAAAAAATTATCACCGTGCATTACTACCTGTTCAGGTTATACGCATATATGATAATTACTCTAATTGGGTAGGGATGAGGAAGGAAGCATCTTTAGAGGTGATCTACCCTCATTTGCGTGGAAGGAGAGTGGGAAACCCCTTAGGGGAAAAAACACCGTCAGTAGACCCTGACTGGGATTTGAACCTCGATCTCCCCGCCATCAGCAGGCCAGTATAACACGAGAATGACGCCATATACCATTCAGCCACTGAAAATGGGTATTTTATTTGTCAAAATACTTAACTAAAAACTATAAAAGTTACCATAACTTTTTTATTTAGCGCCATATTTTACTACCCGTTCTGGAAAAAACTCATTTTACTAGTTATGCTAATTGTTAGAGATCAGGAAGGTTTAGTTTAATGTAAATGTACCTACGTTTGTGTAGATAAAGAATGAAAAAATATCTTGGAATAACAACCCTCAGTAGAGATGATCAGGATTCGAACCCCAATCTCTCCATCATTGGAAGTACAGATTATTGTGAGAATGGAGCTATACCCAAAAGCGGATGGTTACCATAACCATTTTTATATACTTTTACGTAAGCTCATGTGAATTTGAAACAGTCATTTTTCATAAATAATATCAATATTGATTAATAAATAATACTAATAAAAAGGTAAGATGTTATAAAGGTTGACCGCAAAAAAAGATTTGTGTGTGTTTTAAAAAAAATTCGTTCCAGCCAGAACCATGATATACTTGTTAGGATGAAGCTTTAAACTTGTTTCCTCAGATGAAAAATCCAAACGGGGTTGACCTGGCCCAAAAGAAGCTGTGGGGTGTCTTGTACGTGGGAAAACCCAAACCAGTCCTGAACCTCAACACATCACCTGGAAACTACCGGCGGTGCCCATGTGGTGAGGACATTTTGATTGTTCATCTATTTATTTTGTTTCATTAATTAACTAAAACAAAGCGGTTCTTACAATCATGTCTGAAGATTTTTTTTCACGTTTATGGCTTCCCATTCCCACTTCACGCAAATATGAATACATTTTCTCTGGATTCTACCTTACCTCTCTCAATCATAATACATTTGCGTATATTTCGAACGAGGTGAATAAAACAACCCAAAATATTTGTAAGAAAAAAAAAGAACAAAAATTATTAGATACATTTTGATTTCATCATTTAAAGGCTATTTATTCATCCACTAAGAATTAATGAGTTCAAATATATAGGACAATTTTAACTAGCAGTAACGATATTAAAGGGTAAACTAAAAAAATAAAATTGCAAAATACGTGGTCATTAAGTTATTAACATCCCATATATTTCTCGAGGAATGTTAAAATCAGACGATACATAGTTTCACCGGTAGTTTAGTTGTGAAACTTGGTCTCTTTATCTTTAATGACAAAGAGAAATTAAAGGTGTTGGAAAACTAAGAACTAAATGTAATAAAATATTTACCCCAAAAAGAAATGAAGATAATGGAAAGTGGAGGAGGTTATAATGGTTAGTCAGATACCCTTTACTCATCATAAAACATTATTAGGGTTGTCTAACCTCGAAGGTTGCGATGGACGAGAATGGGAGACACCAGACCTGCGTCCAAGGTATTGACTGGAAACCCCTAATGGGAAGAGAACTTTGGGAAGATAACATTATAATGGACCTGAAAGAGATAGGGCGTAGTGAAGGAGACTGGATATAACTATCACAAGATAGGGATAGGGTGTAATGAGGTGGACTGTATATAATTATCTCAAGATAGGGATAGGTGGCGTACTTTTATATGGCCATCAATGAACTTTCGAGTTTCTAATGCCATTGAATAAGAAATTACTCGACTCGGTGGCGTAGTTATCTGACGCGCTAGTCGTGTTGAGCTAGACTTCCGAGGATGGGGAAATCGAGGCTCGAATCTCGTTCGGGTGAATTGGGGGTGGTTTTTCCTAAATGGTTTTTCATTCTCCCTCCACGCAAATGCGGGTTCACTTCCTCTAATTTCAACCTTCCTAATTCTAATCCATTAGTGTAATTAGTACTTAAGCGTATAACCCGAAAGGGTAGTAAGACGTGGTGCTAATAATAGAATAAGAAAGACCTAAATTGACTCTTTTAGTGTGATATTTTATATAACCTCACTGACTCAAATTTGAACTGTCAGGTTAGTATTCAGACCCTCTAGCGCAGCGATTTTTAACCTTTTTCAACTCACGCTCGACTGAACAAGGAGATAATATTGTCAAGACACACCTTCAGTTTTGTTTAAAGGGATGTTATCATTTTAAAAAAATAAGTAGGGGGTGCCTACTAAGATTGTGTTTAAAAGTTAAATAGCTAAAATTATAATAATTGTGTTACTTAAAAAAATTGTGTTGATAATGCTTTTAAAAAGATTTATTTTCATTCTTCAAATTTTTATCTCTTTTATTTTTGATCTTTTCCTCAACTCCCGCGGCACACTTGCTAACCCTTCGCGGCACACCGAATGAAAAACACTGCTACAGCGGCTTATAGGATCCTCTGAAAGTGACGAGTGTCTATGTCTACAGTGTGCGGACGCCCGAATCGCCAGCCGGGTCGTCTGTCGGGCGGTGAGTACACCAGGACGCACGAGCAGCCGTGGCTCGCAGCTCTGAACGTCAGGGATTCTGCCACGGGGAAGGAGGGGGTCGCACCGGGGACCCTCATCAACGACAGATACGTGCTCACCGCAGCCAGCCAGGTGTTCGGGTGAGTAGCTCATCCTCGAATACTACCGGCTGGGCCAGGTTAACTGTTATCACCTCTGATTCTTCTAGCGGGGAAGTATCGTGCTATACCCACAGCGAGCATCCACCTCAGCTGGAAACGGAATGTTCGCAGTACAAAAGCCATTGTCTCAGTCTAGGAATGTCATCGTAAGTTAGGCGGCCATTCCATGTCTTCCGATATTTGTAACTATGGGTATCTATAACTGTGGATTGTCAATTTAAAGTAAACACTGTTGTAGATATTGGTAACCTTTTGGCTCCCAACACTTACTAGCAGTGGCACTGACTTCAGATACATTTTTGGGGGAGGGGGGCATGATTAACTGGTAAATGGGGCCGTTTTAGGTATGTAGACTCGCCTCCATTTCCTTAATCTTACTTCTAATCACTGATCTGTCCATTGTTTCGGGAGTTTGTGAATTATAACAAACGAATTCTAAATAAACGTACTGATAGTTTGTTTATACTACTAATCGTAACACAACAACGACAGAACTGAGAACTTACTGACTTGGACACTGCACGACATAGACAATAGAAGGTGGAATAAATCGGAAACTCTCATAATGGGAATTCGAACAGTGAATTCAGCGCTTGAGGGTGGTTGTTGAGCTAATACTATCGAGTATCGAGTGATGGATGAGTCGATACCACGATAGTACTCGATGGCAGCTTTCGATTTCAGGCACTTTAGATTGTACTGCTCGCGAACGCACGCTAGAGCTATCTATGTGCGAATCAGGAAACTTCCAAGTGTTAGGATACTTATAAGGAATATTCCATAAACTGTTCAAAATGAAAATTATTACTAAAAATTAAGAAACACTTATATCTTGTAAAACATTTGTCAACAAATTGTTGTACACATTAATAAAATGCAGACGTGGAGAATTTTGGGGGGTCAAAATGACAATATGCCCTTCCCTAGGCAATGTTCGGGCGTGCAAAAAATCACCTTTCCCCGCTAGAAGTTGGTGCCACTGCTTACTAGTGGTATTAACTTGTGCCCAGTTTGACGGCCTACGACATCAAAGTGACGCTGGGTGCCATGGACCGCTGCAACCCTGAACTGTCGTCTATCAACGTCTCTGTATCAGAGGTCATCCCTCATGAAGACTTTGATCCAAATGGAAGAAGCGCCGACATCGCCCTACTGAAGCTGGCCCACCCCGTCGCCCTGGGGAAGAGCTTCAACCCTGTGTGCATGCCACAACAAGGTAGCCATCACTCAAGATTGTGATACGTGGACAGAAAAGACAACATTGACATTTTTTTTTATATATTTACCAAGCGGTATTTAGTTTAATTTTATTATAACACCACTTTCTTCAGTGGTCGAATGGTCTAAGGCGTCACTCTCATGTTATACTGGCCTGCTGATGATGGTGGAGATCTGTGTAAGAATCCCAGTCGGGTCTATTGAGGGTGGTTTTTCCTAAATGGTTTCTCACTCCCCTTCCACCAAAATGCGGGTAGATTACCTCTAAAATGCTTCCTTCCTCACCCCTGATTCAGTAGAATAATTATCATATATGCGTATAGCTGAACAGTAGTAAAACGCAGTGATTATATATATATAATAACGCTTAACGCTATATATATATATATATATATATATATACAACGCTTAACGCTATAGCTATTAAACTGTTTAATCCAAGGGACAAGGATGAGGAAAGTGCACCATTACAGAGTGGAGAGAAATGGAAATAACACAGTGATATATCCTATGTGGAAAACCAACCGCAAAGCACCCGGCAGAGATTCGATCCTCAATCCCCTCATTACCGACAATCCAGTCTATTGCTCGTATAGCGTATTGGATCACGTGGCTAATAGGTGTCTTACCAAAAACGAAGGATTTGTTGTAAATATCACCAGCACCAATGGGGTGATATATTTAAAAATCTTGGATGAAGGGAAACACTAAATAAAGTCCGTTTGTTTGCCATTTTTTTTGGATAACTAAAACTTTTTTTTTTGGCTCAAGCTAAATAAAATATTGCCACGGTAGATAGGTTTAGTTTCATTTTCTTAACATAACTATCTCGACAGCTATCGCATATTTGTCATGAGCATAGTATTATTAGATGATAAAACTTTAATTGAAGAGATAATATTCTAGACGTATTCTGCGATGCTCACGAGAAATATTCAAGAACTGTTGATAATACTATGTGTAGGAAATTAAACTAAACGCGTATATTGAAAAAAAAAAACTTTATTGGTTTTGGCCAAAAACTGAAAAAACATATTTTCCTAACAAGAGTGTCAGTTGGAAAATTTTATTACACAGTATGTTTCTGCTTTATGACACCGGTAAACTAGATTAAATCCCAAACAGATATAATAAGGGAGTATTCCCTGGTGGTGTTTTTCATCCTTATGCTGGTTAGATACTTAAAATTAAACCCAATAATCCTCTTTTCGTTAGATTAAATTGTTGAAGTTACTGACAACCGAGACTGGCCTAGATTCTTACTAATAAACGTTCACAAGAGATAACGTCTTCAATTTTCAAGGCTATCTTTAAAAAGTAAAAGTTATTTGAACATAAGTAGTTACAAAAATTGGAGTTTTAAGGCTAAAGTAAAATATTAGTAATAGGAAACTGTTCCTTAGTCCATTTTTCATTAGTTAAAGAGAAACACACTTTCTTTGAATGCAGCTACATTTGATACTGCTTAAAAATATTTTATTTGGCGCTTTAAACTAAAAAACCATTATTTAATTATTGTACTTAATCATTCATACATGTAATAAATTTTTATTTTATAAAATTAATATGGATGAAAATAAGGATCTTAAGGGCATTTTCTTGCTATTTGATGTGACTTTAGTTTCATTTTTTATATATTTACCTATGGAAATATTATGTTAATTATGGAAAAGTAGGTCAAAGTTGAAATACACATTGGTTCTATGGGAGTGAATTGATCAATACAATCTTTGCATATAACCTCTCTCCTATATTTCAGGATCTTCTTACCTTGGGCAAGTCGCCACTCTGACAAGTTGGGGGATCGAACCCGGAACGAACGTCAGTGGCTGTATTGGGGATGGACTAGAAATAACGCATCAACCATTAGTGCGACATCAACGAAAGTGACTGATGCACGCATTGATGAAACCGAGAACGAACAAAATTCTAGGATTGGTGTGACATCAACGTTCGTCCCGATAGCCGAAACGGCGTCATCTGGGTTTTCAGCAACGGGAGAAGAAATGATCGAAATGGGGTCATCAACTCCTTCACAATTTGAGACGAAATCACCTACAGCAACGGAAGCATCCACAGCGGCAACATTTCTAATGGGAGATACACCACGGAAGGATTTACCAACATATTCTGAAGGTACTGAAGAAGTATCTTCAACAACAGACTGCAGATAGAAAAGCTCCTTCAATAAAATTTGGATGGTTGGCAGAAACATTCTTGGTAGCTGATTAAACACTAGATTTTGAATCATCGGAATGTTCCACTAATATCTATAATTTTTTTCCCCAGAAAATATTCCTATAAAATACAAATCAACAAGAGCTGACGGTGAAAGTTTTCGGTCTGACCAAAAGAGAGGTCAGTGCAGCTGTCGGCCCAAGAAGGTGGGACTTCCTGTCCTCGGGGAGAGGGACTGTCTGATGTCCAACGTGAACCTCACGAGGGATATGGGCTGCGCAGGGGTGCTAGGAGTCAAACCCATAGTTTGCTCGGTGAGTAAAAGAAGACGATCCTATCCAAAATGACAAACCTCAGGAAGTTTATGTTACAAATAAAGTAGCAAGTGGAGAACCGTGGGGAAATAAGTTAAAATTTATTCAGTGCACTTAATTTACCTTGAAAGGTAGTGTTCTTATCTTGACGGATTACACTATGACCTTATCTTATAAGCCACACCAGGAGTGTGGAACATTTTTACATCATAGGGACACATGTCACTTCACGGATTCCTCATAAGTCCACACACTTCATGTAAAGTCAGCTTTGCCAAAGTTTTAAAGATGTATCTTACCTAAATATACTTCAATGTATTTTTTTTAGTTGGCCATAAAGAAGCAAAAGGTTTTTAACTATTATTTTTTTGCTTTTAATTCAACATAGACAAATTCCAATTTTGTTGTATTATATATATTCATTAGAGGAACACTTTTTTTAAAAGGCATATATAAATTATTATAAGTTATTTGGCGGGAACAGTTTTTTTTCACTTTTGCTCGAGTTTTTTCCTCCAAGGAACTCGGTTAGTTTTTAAATTCAACTGTAGATATAAATATAATACTTACATGCTTACAAATTGGTCTATATTACTAACGGGAAGAATTCTGCGTTAATAAAACAATTAAACTAGATATGGGACGCTTTAATCCTAGGTATTCAAATCTCTATCGCATTCAAGAAATTAGAGATTCATAAAAATCTCAAAAAAGTATCTCTAATACAATAACGAAGACCTTGCGTGAGAAGATTAAAAAAAAAGACAAATTTGTATTAATATAATTATTTTACCAAAAAAAGGGTTCTCTTAATTGGTTTTGACGTAATAAACAAAACAAACAGCATACCTCTAGTCAGTGGAACCAAGCCTTAAACAATTATTAAGATTTTTTAAAAAAATGTTTCCACTTTAACTCAAAGTGCACATTTTAAAGATTCGAGGATTCAAATTTGGATTCGAGATTTGAAAGAATATTCAAGATTTGTATTCGAGGTATGTAGTATTTTACCCATCTCTAGTTTTAACTTTCCCAGTGCACAACATACAAAACAGTTACACACATTATTGATCACTCGGACTAAATAAAAGGAATTTTGTCTGGCTCTCGATTCTACAGGTTGTAGGGGGTGTCCTATGAATGGTCTACCACTGCCCTCCATCCCAATGGTGGTAAATTTCCTTCAAATTTAAAGTCCATAAAAGTATAAAAAGGACCTCTTCATCTCATTTTCTCTGAATCTTCCTATTTGTAGTCATTAGCGTGATTATATATACATGGACGTGGTGGAAAAAGATTACCGAAACATTAAACATATTACTTGTTCATATTTACTGTCCATGTATGTTTTCAGACCGACTCAGGAGCTCCATACAGTTCAGAGACAAAAACGGCATATATGAACAGATAGGTAAGTTAAGAGCTCAACAACAGTGCAACATAATCTTAGTATATTTATAAAAATCCATGAATACATTTAGGTATTTATTTAAATTTATATATTAACTTATAAATTATATAGCTCAATTTAATAGTAGATATAACTCTATACATAAAGTATTAAAATTACTAAATAATCCAAGAAGACAGCCAACATTAAAAAAATCTTCATAGCATAAACTCCCAGACCATGGAACATAATCTAGCTAAACATCCCTCACCTTAGTACAGAATCTATGTATTATTTCTGTTGTCAACATCCCTTTTTCTCAACAATACAAATCCTACAGCAATGAATAAGGTATCATTGGATATAGTTTTTTTTACCGAGTTCTGCCATTACGTACTCAGTTTACGTTAACACACATTGTTTAAAATCTAAGTTAAAAGAAAAATCTAACAATATTTTTGTATCAATTACCGAAAAATAAATTCTCTTTGTTATTTTGTGTATACACTTCGCTGAGTATTTAATTTCAACAGCCCAACAAAAGACTTAATATTTTTAGGGGGGGAGGGGAAAGGTTGAACATGCGAGAGTTTCGCAAGGGTTTACTGGTAAATTCTTAATCAAGGGGGCGGGCACTTGTTAACATAATTGTTAGAACCTTGGCACCCACTTTAATAAAACCACCACGTTTCTAGTCTGACGCCTTGCATATAAGTCAAGAGATTTTTCAAAGTGAGAATCCACTTGCCGTGTAGGGTCCGGCAGCCAGTGTCTGTAGAACAAGCACCTATCTCACGGTTTCTCTAACCCATCATGGCTGTGCCCTTCGAGTGTAGCCATGCACGTAAAACGCACGCAGCGAGCAATTTAGGGGACCGATGACCCCGTGCCTGCCATCGACCCTGTCATCACCGGACATCTGGGAAAACCCCCGCCAGACTTCCATCAGCGAGAGGAGTCGGCTCCTCCCTCCATGTGTGCTGGACGCACATGTAAGACACAACCTAGGAATCGCTCCTACTCAGAGAGAGAACTAACCTAGATTACCTTGACATCCACGGAGTAATAAGCCCCCTGCAAGGGCGAAGAAAACTAATTTTTTAGGGAGGGGGGTGTGGGGTTAGCTATAAAATGATACTATACCTTTAGCCAATCAAAGTTTATATACGTGTATACGGACCCACCTATGCAGAAGAGGGGGTAGTAAAATTTCAGGAGAGGCAGGACCCACCCCCTATTCCCATTTTTGTATGCCATTGATATCCTTGCACAATAGCTCCTAAATTCCACCTTAAGTGACCTTTAGCCGGCGGGATTTGAAATAACTTCAGTCACTTGATCAGGCGTCGTAAAAAGAGAGGGGAAGGTTCCGTTCCCTCATTCATCATAGATCTAGAAAAATGGTGGTGGTTGATTTTAATCCTCTTTTACATGTGTAACGACTAGAATTACTTCAACATTACTATTGCTTCTCTGAAAAAAGAATTCATCGATAAAGTTCGAAAACCCCTTTTACAACATTGTAACCTTTGAGTATGATTTTAAATATTTTTAATTTAATAAATAGGGTTTTAGTAAGTAAGTGTATTGAAACTCGAAGTAGGGAGAAGATAAGTAGCTAGATAAGTTACAAACTTAAATTCTGAACGGTTTTTTTTGTCTGGATAAATCAATAAATTCTAAGTGGGATGCATCACTTTCCAGTGGATACCCCCATTTCCTCGATTTCTACACCCATGATTGATGAAGTGTCACATTTGAAAGGTACAGGAGGAAAAGGGGGAGAACCAATCGCAAGTCAAATTAAGTGAATGCTTCCATCTGTTGGACAATTATGAGACCTTTCTAATCTTTTTTTTTTTTTGTTAAAAGAAGTCTCTGTGATATTTGTATTAATTTAAAAATAGTACTTTTGAGATGTAAAAGTTGTCCTGGAAAGTTTGTATGGTGAGACTTCTAGGCCTACCTCCCCTGCCCACCACTCCCCATGTACACTTAATTTATTAACAGGAAACTTATTAAAATAATTAAAAATTCAAGAGGTTTCTAAACAGTCCCTTAAAGAGATGATAAAAAAGTTAATCATGCGCTTTTTTTTTCTAAAATAAGCGAATATTAAAAAAAAATCATATTCTCTTCAGATAGATTCAAATACTTATTCAGTACTGATAGAAAATATACTTTAAGGCGATTGGCCCTTTTCATTTGGCGTTGAAATGCAGAGCTATGGGAACAAACGGTTATCTTCAATAATTTGTATTGTTTTGCAATTTTCTCTCGGAAACAGTTTGTTCAAGAATAGAAGCATGTTGATTGAGTTATACTTTTTATATACATACCTCCTCTAACAGTGATCAAATATCAATAAAATCGACATTTTAAATAGAAAAACTACCGGCTTCATAGCAAAAATTAAGAAAATGTAACAATTAATAAACATCTATATATTATCTTAGAAGGGGTGTTGAAAATATTAACATAAACATTTCACTCGTTCTCAAGAAAACCTACATTTCCAAACGTATGATATTTCCGCAAGACCTGTCCGGTAGCTAGCACCATCTACAGTTTCCGTGATCCATCTGTTCTTGTTGGCGCAGAAGGATACTTTTGTCGGTTGTGAAGTAACACCACACCTTTCACCCTCCCGCCCACCATTCCACAAAATAGGTTTTAGACTTGCATGCCATGGGCCTTAAATATTGTTTGTGTTCTGATATCCCTTTCGGAAATTTTAATACCCGTATCGGTGGGCGCGTGGATCAAATAGCAGGCTCATCTAGTTTGATTTGCTGGTACCACGGAGGAAATGGCTTGAATCACTGGGGTGTACTGGGGGTGGTGTTTCTTAGATAGTTTACAGCTCTCGCTCCACATGAGTGCGACTACTTTTACTCTAAGTTATACCTTTCTCCTTTATACTCCATCAGCGAAATTAAAATGTATATACCCCTGTTGAAAGAAGTAAACACATTATAGTTGATTAATTTTTTTGTTTTGTTGCTTACATGAGTTCAAAAAGAGGTCTAGTTATCAATAATATAATATAATAATAATAATAATAATAATAATAATAATAATAATAATAATAATAATAATAATAATGGTATATTAGGCAATGTCAATAACCATAAGTGTGTTCTATACTGACTATTTTATAATAACAACGTCAAAGGCTAGTGAATATATGATAATATAAAAAGCTCTTGAGCACTTACATAAATAATAAATGATTACTTTAATTGAAAAATTGTTTCATCGATTTCGTTAATATTCTAATTTGTTAGTGGTATTAAACTAAAATTAATACAACATCAACAAAAAGTTGAGAAGTGGACACGTGTACATTATAAATTTTGGCTTGAAAGAAACTTAGAATTTCGATTATTAAATATATATTATATAGTGTACCTTATATCATTACCATCACTTGAGGTTTTTATAGGTATTGAAATTGCTGTACCTGTTCGTACTATCTTCCACATAGAAATGGTTTAATTATCTTCACGTATGCATATCTATGTTTTTAATCAAAAGACACAAGATAGGAGTGATGAAGATATAATTATTACACTATCAAGATTATAATTAAACACTATGCAAATCTCTAATAATAAAACATTATTACGTACAGTCACTGCACAAATTATTCATTGTTTTATTTTATGTCAATAAAGTAGTTCTATCATTCATACTCTGTAAATATTATTCAATTTTATAATGAAACTACTCACATAGGGGTGAGTGTGGACTTAGTGTCAAACTAAACTTGTCTGGTTTGTCAGTGTTATGGGGAACTTGGAGTTTGAATTTCGAGTGGATGTACTGAGGGCACTATTTCCTAAATGGTTTCCTTTTCTTAATACATTTAAATGTGAGTGCCTTTCCTTAAATTATTCCTTCCTTATCAATACCACATTGGTGCAATTAAATGGGGATTATCTTGACAGGTAGTATGTAAGGCACTGATAAAAAAGAGTTGTGAAAATTCATTTAACATTTTTTCGGGTGGAAGCTGTTAACTTCAATCTTTATAAACTTTCGACATGGTAAACTAAATTAGTCTCATATATATATATATATAAAATTTAATTTATGCTTTTTCGGGTGCATGATTCGGCTTTTCACTTGGATCCTCTTCAAATTTTGTTCCCTGAATCTTCCTTTCTGTCAGACTCTTCCCTGGGTACCTCTTCATATCCTGTTCTCTGAATATTCCTCTATGTCAGACTCCTTCCTTGGTACCTCTTCATGTCCTGTTCTCTGAATATTCCTCTATGTCAGACTCCTCCCTGGATACCTCTTCATGTCCTGTTCTCTGAATATTCCTCTATGTCAGACTCCTTCCTTGGTACCTCCTCACGTCCTGTTCTCTGAATATTTCTCTATGTCAGACTCCTTCCTTGGTACCTCTTCATGTCCTGTTCTCTGAATATTCCTCTATGTCAGACTCCTCCCTGGATACCTCTTCATGTCCTGTTCTCTGAATATTCCTCTATGTCAGACTCCTCCCTGGATACCTCTTCATGCCCTGTTCTCTGAATATTCCTCTATGTCAGACACCTTCCTTGGTACCTCTTCATGTCCTGTTCTCTGAATATTCCTTTATGTCAGACTCCTCACTTGGTACCTCTTTATGACCTATTTTCTGAATATTACTGTCCTGTTTTATGAATCCTACCATATCTAGTCACAGCTATTGTTATTACAATAAATATTTAATTTCTCTCAGGAGTGGTGTCCGCCTTGAACCTGTGCCAGGACGTTGACGGAGCAGACTCTTCAGGGGCAACCCTCTACACCCTCATCAATGACTTCCTGCCCTGGATTGCCTATCACACCAGAGATGCTTGTTACTGTTGACAAACATACAATACATCCAGTTCTCCTAGTCATGAAACGAGAATCCCAAATTCCACCTAGAATACATTTATCGTCTGTACAGGGACTCGAACCTGGGATCACTGTGTTACAAAAGAGATGCACTACCTAATAAGCTAAGGGTTGGGATCACGGTATTACAGGAATACCTATACATGGTTATCCTTTATTGTGGGTCATTAGCACTCGGGATCGAGCTGATGATGGACTACAAATCATCCACACTGGTACGCGAGCTCATTTAGACTGGTTTATCGGTGATGGGGGTTAGGTTTCAAATCTCAGCTGGGTGTATGAAGCGTAATTTTTCCTAAACGGAGTCTCATTCTCCATATATGTAAATGCAGCTACATTTCCCAGCCGTATTAGTCTAGTTAAATGCGTATAGTTTGGATGCCTCGTAAAGTGTGGGAGGGGAAAAAAACAAAATAACAACCACGAATAATTCTCACCTCGGCTGCTTCTCACCACGTTTAAACTATTTATATCTTTGACCCACCGGGGGGGGGGGGGCTCCACCCAAGTAGAGGTTTGTGTATCGCTTGAAGCATAACTTCTGACCAAAGATCCCGGCCATGGTCTATAGTCCGGAGTAAGCTAATAAACATTCAACTGAATGATAGATGTTGACCTTTTCTTAGAGTTTCTAAATATATTAAAAAAAAATTTATTTTGTAAAATGGTTTAGGGTGATGACACAAATTTTGTTTAGTAGATTAGAATTTTTTTTTTTCAAAAATACCTATTAGTTTATTATTAAAATCTGTTGTTATTTTTAAGTACAGATCATAGTTTACTGGAACATACCAAATATTAATTAAAATGTAATTGGTTAATTTACCAATGTATCTTTATAAATATCAATTAGTAAGTTATTTAACCAAGAGTTTGTATTTATATGTATTTCTTCCTAAAAATACTATAGTACCTATAAATTATGACACATTAAATTTTGTAAGATGCAAAAATATATGTTTTTAAAGAACGTAAATATTTTTATTTATTTCAAAATAACATATTTGTACCTTTCAGCAAAACACTTGAATAAATATTTATGTCTAATAGTACTTTATAATAAACAGTGAATACGAACTTAAACACTTATGAACCAATCAATAGATCTTGGCCAAATAATAGACCAATGTTTCTCAAAGAGTGGTCCTCGGACCACCATGGGGTCACCGAAGCGGGTGACATTATTAACACATGGTTTGGTGTACCGCGATTATATCAAAGTAGATAACCGGCCATGTGGTGTAGTGTCCAGTGCACCTGGCTACGGGCCTAGAGAGGTCTCGGGTTCAATTCCCGGTTGGTATCTTGAGTATTTTCCACGAAAGGGGAACTACCCCAACAGTCAGTAGGGTTTGGTTAGTTAGGCTTAATCTAGGTTTAACTATTTCCATTGGTTCCACACCCTCGTTCTTAATATAACCATCACCTCATCTTATCGGGACATGGAAAGAGCCTCCACGTAAAGGATGTACTATTCACTAAGGATGTATTATGTACATTCGGATGTCTCCTGGACAACGGTACATTAGAACTGGCTAATCTTTCCACTACAGGGCTACGAATGATGTATCCCAGGCGCGTAATATTATATATTATCAAAATAGGTCTAGTAACGTCACGAACCTGTACTTAAGTTTCTTTCCATGCCATCCAGACTATAGATCAACGAATACACTTATAATGATAAAGGAAAACTCTACTCGGAAAAATTAAGAACAAGGCTTAATTTAATAATGAGGTGTTTTGTTTTTTTGGAACTCATTCTCAAAGTCATAATTGTTGCGGGGTACGTCCATTGTGTTCAAGTCTTGTGATAGGACAAACTAAGGGCATCGTTAACTTCCTGTGTTGCTTTGACCTTTGAACTTTCTGAAGAATACTTAGGGAAGAAGGGAGGGAAGAGGCTTATTCCGGGGTAGGGGGTGTGGAGATACCCATTCGTGGAAAAGCGATCTATGATCCTTTAAAATTATGTTAGTAAAAAGTACTCAATTTTTAATATGACATAAGATTAAACACGGTCAATCATCATTTTTCTATGTATATTTATTAGCAATTAAAGTTAAAGATTAGATCATTATCCTGTCCTTTCTGTCTCTCAATATACTCAAAATAAATATGTCTAAATATGTTTTTTTTTTAAATATAAGATCTTGTGTAAAATCAGTTCATCTAGAATTTGGTTATAACATTATTGTTCTAAATTCAACATTCATGAGTCAGTTTGGGAAAAATTATAAATAGAACCGTCGTGTTAATGGAAGATTGTTCACTACCTCAAACATTATTCGTTTGTCATCCTAGGCAGTGATATTTTGGAGTTATCCTCGAAGTGAGGTAGGACAGAAAAATAGGACTGGTTTGCCGTGAGCTGGACACTTTTATAGAGTTGGCACCAAAGATCGAAAGCTGTGGAAAGTAAGTAAATTAAGAAAGCGGTAAAATCTGTCGGGAAAGTTATGTGAAAATTAAAACATTACGTTCAAAATTAGTCATAAGAGTTGATTTTATTATTAGCATCATCATGCATATATTGTTATATTTATAAAATAATGCAGTTGCAGAACAGATGACTTGACGTATGAATATGTTAATTATAAAAGGAGTTTATTTAGTATACATTTTAATTGTAAGCTATTATTACTAACGCGTTCTTACTCAACAGTAGTATACCGCATGATGCCTGAGCGTGGTATCTAGCGAGAGTTCCTACTGAATAAAGTGGTCCGGGTTCGAATCAAGGAATGATCAATATAATATATAATTGGTTTCACCGTGATTGTGGTACTGGGTGTAGTGTTTGTTATATAATTATGTTAGTTTGTAAGTCGTATACTGATATACACAACTGGTTCAGAAAGTGAACATTAAATACACCGAATTAATAATCATGGGAATAACATAGATTTTGATAACCTTAAATTATTTTTTAAACTACCTAAAAAAATGACCAGAAAGTACTAAAAATATTATTTCAAATTTACATAAAATGAACTAAAACGTCGAACAAAAATAAACGGGCACGACTAAATCAAACACACCCTTTACAAAATGGAGACGTAGAAATAGTCACTCAACTAAAAGCCTTTTTACAACTAGAATTTTACATTCTGCTGAATATAATATTGATTTACCAATATCTACTTCAGAGGTGACAGTTACTTCCTCCCAATGCAATCCTATCCAACCTAGTTGCAGTGTCTCACCAGGAATATATATTTTACAACCATACAAAAAACAAGGGTACAAGGTTATCTTCTCATTCCAACAACTGTGTGCTAAAAAAAATATGTTCCAGTATTTATCCATGCATTTATAAAATACCAATAAGATTTAAAATAATATTTGTATATAAATATAAAAGTCAAAACCCACTCGCAGAATCACACATTACCGTATCCCACCATCCCCTTGGCCTGGAAAGTTGAAATGTTGCTTGGCATGAAGGTAGCGGAACCACCCATAAAACCATACAAATCTTAGATAGAGAAATTTAGAGAAAAGGGCTCCGGAAAATGGGGGGCCCTATGTTTATAAAAAAGCTTTTAATTTAATGTATAAAATTATAATTTGGCAGACAAGTAGAGACAAATCCATCCAACCAAGTACCTCTTAAAATTTGAAATTCCCACGAGTGAATTAAAAGAAGAATTGGGGGTCCAAAATTTTTAAAACTAATAGTAAACAAATACTAAACAGTGGAATAGAAAACTGAAATTTGGCAGACAGGTGAAAAGACCAGTCCAAATAAATATTAAGGTACGAAAATATTTAATTTTTAAATGGGACCTTTGGAAACGGGGGTTGGGGTCAGGAAAAATAGCACTTTAGGTATGGTGGAAAATTAAATTTGGTAGGCAGGTAAATCGGGCAATTCCAGATAGCCATGTTCTTCTTAAAATTCAATATCATTAACTAGGAGGTTTTTAAATTGGGGGTGGTGAGTTACAATTTCCAAAATCAATATAAACAGCTACTTTACTCTGGGTAGAAAAAGAAAATTCAGAAAATTTCATAGAGAGTACTAATATCTATAAAAATGGACTAATAATATAGCAAAATGTTATCAATATTGCCCAAAACAAATACAGTATGATGTTTACATTTTTGAAAAGTTTCTTTCTAACATAGTCCTAATCTTAGGACCAGTTGGTATGTGGAGGTTAGAGAAATACCTGTCGGCCGGTTTCCATACTCAGCTCGTCTGGAAGAACATCATCGGGTTCGCATTCCTCCATCTGGCAGCTGTCTATGGTCTCTTCTTGATGCTCACAGCCTCTCGTATCTGGACCTTGGTGTGGGGTGAGTTTCGTTCAAAACAGAACCCAATACTCTACTTGTAGGAATGCCGTAACACTCATCATAAATATATGGTGTTCAAGTAAATTAAATATGGTAGAAAAATGACACCTGGACACTGGAATTGGACTCAGAACCTTTGGCCTCTACGCGTTAATGTTCTTACCCCTGAGATATCCAGGAATCTTTCATGTGCGTAAAGTAAAGTGAAGATTTATTTCTTGACAATTTCAGGGACAAACAGATTATAATCAGTGCTGGGAGCTGAAGAAGGTAGTTCATATGGTATATGAAACACCTTATAGTAATATTTATTTTATTCGTGCTATTCGCAAATATCAAAAATAAGGTATTTTGAAGATACATAATCACATTGTAAACATAAATTCTCGTTCTGCTAGGACCAAAAGTCAAGGAAAAAACCTGAATGAATTAGACATACTTGTCATTAATGTGATTTCAAACTCAAACTTTTTAACAACTGACTCGATGGAAACATTTTTATTTAATCCATAAATAATTCAAATGGAATTAATTTTTTCAAACAAATTAGGAACAAAATTGGGAGCTAATTTAATGTATTTATATTTAGATAAGAGCCTGTTGGAACAATGAAGGCCTTATTAGCTAAGATTCAGAGCTCAAATCAATGTACATCACTCCTTTTTCAAATAAATAGTGACTTTTTTTCAGAAACCTTATACATGACTTTTTTTCCAGCTTTTTCCGTGGGCTTTCTCTCTGGTCTAGGAGTAACCATAGGGGCCCATCGCCTTTACAGCCACCGCTGTTTCAAAGCTACCTGGGGTATTCGTCTGCTTGTGGTTGCCTTGCATACCGTGGCAGGACAGGTAGGGAAATACAAGTGTTTATATACACTCGCCTGCCATCAAAGAGTCAAGGAAGGTAAAACTTAAAGTATACAGAACCGGTTGCTCTTTATGGTTGTGAAACGTGGCCCCATACCATACTTGACGAAAAGAGATTTAAGGTGTTCGAAAACAAGGTGTTTAGGAAGATATTTGGTACAAAAAGGATAAAAATACTGGAGAGTAGATAATGATGAGTTACCTGTACTCATCACCATACATTGTTAAGATAGTGAATTATCATAGATTAAGTTTGGCAAGACACGCAACGTGAATAGAAGATTCCAGAACCGTGTTCAAGGTATTGACTTCTAAACCCAATGGGAGCAACCATTGGAAAGACTTAGACGCAGATGGGAGGATAACATTAGACTGTACCTGAAAGAGATAGGGTGTAGTTAGGTGGACTGGATATAACTATCTCAAGACAGAAATAGGGTGTAATAAGGTGGATTGGATAGTACTATCTCAAGACAGGGATAGGGTGTAATAAGGTGGATGGATAGTACTAGCTCAAGCAGGGATAGGGTGTAATAAGTGGATGGATAGTACTAGCTCAATACAGGGATAGGGTGTAATAAGTGGATTGGATAGTACTAGCTCAAGACAGGGATAGGGTGTAATAAGGTGGATTGGATAGTACTAGCTCAAGACAGGGATAGGGTGTAATAAGGTGGATTGGATAGTACTATCTCAAGACAGGGATAGGGTGTAATAAGGTGGATTGGATAGTACTAGCTCAAGACAGGGATAGGGTGTAATAATGTGGATTGGATAGTACTAGCTCAAGACAGGGATAGGGTGTAATAAGGTGGATTGGATAGTACTAGCTCAAGACAGGGATAGGGTGTAATAAGGTTGACTGGATAGTACTAGCTCAAGACAGGGATAGGGTGTAATAAGGTGGACTGGATAGTACTAGCTCAAGATAGGGATAGGGTGTAATAAGGTGGATTGGATAGTACTAGCTCAAGACAGGGATAGGGTGTAATAAGGTGGACTGGATAGTACTAGCTCAAGATAGGGATAGGGTGTAATAAGGTGAACTGGGTAGTACTAGCTCAAGATATGGTGTAATGAGTTGAGCTGTATAGAGCTAGATATATAGGGATAGGCGGCGTACTTTTATAAGTTCTGCAATGAACTTTCGATTTCCTAATGCCATAGAGTAAGTAAGTAGGTAAGTTCTGTTTATGAGTAGAGGCTAAACGTTAAAACTTCCAGCACTCTAAGTTGGAACATCATTTGTTGTGCCCAAATAACTTTCATTGCAGTGAAATATCTTTTGTTGTCAGAAGAGATTGTAATTGAGTTGAACTAGCATCTGTTGTGCTTAAGAACATGTCATTGGTGAAAACTAGCAGTTGTTGCTTCGGATGCATTAAATTGAACTAGAATCAGGTTTGCTTAGGAACATTTTCATTGGTGTAAATTAGCAGGTACTACATATGACACACCTAAGATAACTAACATTAAGATAGATAGACAGCTGGTGTATCTTATGATATTTCTATAAAGTTAGATGCACAACTGGTGTGCCTAGGAACATCGTAGCCATAATAGATAAGGGGCTTAATCACCTGGATACATTGTTGTTAGGTTAAACAAATAAACTACCTGATATCCTTAGACCAACTCGTATTGTCAAAATACTGTAAAATATTAGGATAATAACTTATAAAGTGTAATATCTTCAAATTATTATAGGACCTATATCTTTATTTAACAGGAGGTGCTCGTAGCAAAGGTAATTGATTATCTTTTACACATTGTTTACACACTGAATAAACTTACAGAACTGTCTGTACATCTGGGTCCGTGACCACAGACAACATCATAAATACAGCGACACCAACGCCGACCCCCATAACGCCAAGAGGGGGTTCTTCTTCTCTCATATCGGATGGCTGATGATGAGAAACACCCGGACGTCATCGAGAAAGGCAAATACGTTGACCTAACCGATCTGGAGGCTGACCCTATCGTGATGTTCCAGAAAAAGTTAGTCTTAGACTAAACAAATATAAGCTTTGCTAATGTCCTAGAATTTTTTTATGTATTTCATTTGGAAAGGTTCAAGAATAAGTAACATATCCTGTGCTCATCACAATTGTTAGGATAGTCAAGTATCGTAGATTACGGTAGGCAGGACATGCAGCGTGCATGGTAAATTCTAGAACCTTGTTCAGGGTACTGACTGACAAATCTATTGAGAGGAGATCATTGAGAAGACCTAGACGCAGACGAGAGGATAACATTATAACGGACCTGAAATAAATAGGGTGTAATGAGAATTGGATAGAACTAGCTCAAGATAGGGATAGGTGGCATACTTTTGTAAATGCAGAAGTGAATTTCAAGTTCCTAATGCCATAGAGTAAATAAGTTAGTAAATAGGGTCAAGGAAGTTAATTTTAAGTGAAACCCAAAGGTATCCGGGATGCAGTACCCATTTAATGTTTTGACCTGTAAGTGTGAGAGCTGCTGTATGAAGGTGTTACCTTGAGATCTTTAAGAAAGAGAATCGATCTGTTTAAAGGTCAATTGTTCCTTGATTAATAATATCCACTTGCATCGGAATATTTCCAGTACTTCTCCGATGACTCATATTGGTCTCTCTCTCGATCGACCCTCTTGGTGAATACTTGTACGATGTCTCTGTCCAGATACTACACACCTTTGTATATCGTGTTCGCGCTACTCCTACCCGTGGCCATCCCGTGTCTGCTATGGGGGGAGTCTGTCTGGGGATCTGTGTGGACCTGTTTCTTCACCAGGAGCGTCCTCATGCTGAACATAACCTGGCTCGTCAACAGTGCGGCGCACTTTTACGGTACCAGGCCTTACAACAGGTACATGGCGATACCCTCTTCACCAGTTCTTATAACCATGCCTTTATTAGGGTACTAGGATCAGGCCTCATTTTAGGTTTATGATGTTTAGTATCGTCATCAGGATTTTATAACAGCTTCATGATTATAGTAATTCATCAGGCCTTGTAAAAAGTTTTTGATTGTAGTATCAACACGAGTTCTTAAAAGAAGCTGCATGATTATGGGCTTGCCTTGTCACCAGATCTTATTAAAACTTCATTATAGCATTACAATTATTCTCATCACAATATATGTGAGGATAGCCTTATCCCTATGTCTTAGGGAATCTGCATTCGCATTTTATCTTACAAAAGGTTCTGTAGTCTTGTCACTGGGCTTTATTGAATATGCATGATCATAATATTATTATTAGGCCTTACAAAAGGTACATGACGGTAACCTCATCATAAAATATTACAACAGGTGAATGATCATATCACTAGCATTGGGTCACATGACGATAGCCATGTTTAAAGAGCTAACAACAGTGAAATGGCATATATAGTAGCCCCATGGCTTCTTTGGTGCTGACTGACAGTTTACAGCTGACAGCTGACAGCTGCTAAACACATGTTTTTTGCAGATCATATGGTTTGGCGTAGGGTATACATAATTTGGTCCGGTAGCTTTTCAATGCCGTGAGCTGTGAGCTGTCAGTCAGCACCAAAGAAGCCATGGGGCTACTGTAGCTCAGGTTATACTACCTACATAAGTCAGGTTTAATCCACGGTGTGAGACGGCCTCTTAAAATGTCTTAACGAAACCACTGTCTTCATAAGCTACATGATCTGCTCGTCAGGAGTATCCAGGCCGTGGAAAACCCTGCGGTATCCTTCCTGTGTCTGGGAGAAGGATGGCACAACTACCACCACATGTTCCCGTGGGACTACCGTGCGGCAGAGCTCGGCAGGGGTTACGACACCTCCACCCGGCTAATGACTTCATGGCGCGCAAGGGTTGGGTCTACGACCTCAGGTGCGCCCTGCGACCACCGTGGACAGATGGGCGGGACGCCACGGCGACGGCAGTCAGCGCCCTGGCGGTGATAAGGGATCGGAGACGTGCGCTGATATGGTGAAGATGGACTCGATCAAGATGGCGTCAAAGAAAATTACTTAGAAACAATTGTGAAAGGGTATCACGCAGTGTAGGGTCGTGGAATGTTGCCAGGGTAAGCAGAGCTGGTTAAGACTGTACATTTCGTCCACCCTGAAAGGTAGCAATCTTTTCCTTGACGGATTACACTATGATTCTATTTATAAACTACGTCATAGTGGAAACTTGTAAGGTAAGCTGTAGGGTTAACGAGGGGTACCTGTGATACGTTCCACCCATACTGTCACCATTTGATAATCCATCATAGGAGCTACTGTAGCTCTACTTCCTACAGGACTGTGTTCACGTTAATAGGTGGCTAATTAATGTTTGACTTAGTGAAGAGATCCATTAACAGGGGCAAAGTTTAAACTAAATATGCTGATCCTGGCAGCACTTCACCCCATGCCACTAGCTGTCCCCATGGTGTAGTGGTCAGTGCACCTGTCTGGAGCCTAGGGTCTCTTTTTCATTCCCGGCTGGTACCTTGGTATATTTCCCGAAAGAGGAGCTACCCCAATGCTTACCAGGGTTTGTTTCGTTAGGCTTATGTTAGGTTTAAGTTTTCCTTTGGTTCCACACCCTCATACTCAAATAACCATAATCTCATCTCATCGGAACATGGAAAGAGGCTCTACGGAAAGGATGTACGATAAGTACATTCTGGCGTCCCATGGGCAATGGTACATTAGTACTGGCTAATATTTCCATACTGGGCTACGAATTATATAGTCCAGACGCATAATATTATTATATTATACTCTATGACACTGACCCCATACAATTATGATACATAAACTTTGACTTGACTTGCTTTAAGCAATAGCATTTTGCCATATGTATACTTTCAGAAACCTATTCAAATAATGTCTTTCTTTTACTATTATTATAATACTAGTTATTATAATACTAGTTTAGATCAATCTTATCACGTAGTAAATATTTAACTAATAACTGTTTCAAAAATTCCTGATAGAATATTATTCATAATACAGGTGACACCAAAATAAATCAGCTAACATTTATTCACGTGTACACTCAATTATTGATGCAACAGCTTATTTTAAATGGCTGACCTTAGAATTAATTATTTTAGTTTTCATGTTTTCAACATTTTAAAGTCAATACTTAACTATTTTAAATCCACACCAGTGATCACAAGGTAAAAGATGTCAAGTGTAATCGTGTCTAGTCTGGTTTGAAGGTGATTGGGATATTGAGGTACGTTTAGATGTAATGAGGTACTTCTCTTAGATAGTTTCCTATTCTTCTTCTAAGTAGATGCTAGGTACACTACACTTACTGTGAAGTTTACAGTCTTACCTTAATAGGTTACACTATGGTTCTATCGTACAAGCTTTATCATAGTGGAAATAAGCCAGGTAAGCTTTCTACGTTTCAGGGAAAACAAGTGTACATTCTTTCGACATTCCCCGTACTTCATATCTCATACCCTATTAGGCTAAATATTAGGTATCCGGAAACGGTAAGACATGGAACACGGAAAAGAAACCTTTGCCATTCACGTTGTTATTCATTTTTTAATATACCTGAAGGTGTGATGGAAGGGGGGGGGGGGGGTGCGGGGAGAAAAAGCCAGTGTTTTTGCAGTTTTCATAGCAAACAATTTTTTATCTGCAAAATAAATCAAATATATTATGCCAGGGGGAAAAAAATCATAGAATTTAATTTTATACACATGATAATCTAAACAATTATTTTTAAAAAAATCATGAGCATATTAGTATTTGATGAGAAACTTTTTTCAATGTAAAGAAAATGTTATCATTAAATTCTAGAATACCCTTGACCTATATTCAAGAACTTTTGATATTACTAATTGTAGACAATTAAAGTTTACATTTTTGCTGAAGCATATGAGGGAAGAATGACCCTGTACATGGGACTACTCTTTGATTCAGGTATCATTTTTCATTCCAAAGAATATGATATTGATAAGTTATTTTAAAATTGCTATTTAAGATGTGTTTTTGACTAATTTGTTTTACAGTTATTGCTTTAAATATTCGTAGTTAATTAAAATGGGTTAAGATCCCATTTCCATAATAGAGGAATTGTGGAGGAGGTCTTTAACTTAATTTTTTAGGATTTAGTCTGTGACTAGAATAATTCAACGTTTTTATTATAACTCCTACACCTGGTATTAAATTTAATGGCAGTAGGGTTGGGTGTTTGTTGGTTTTCACGCTTCCACCCTGAGAACGTAACCATTAAATATATTTCTTTTAGAATGGCTAACAAAATAAATATGACTTCGAAATATTCACTTTTAAAATAATTAAATAGTAATTTATTATTTATCATTTCCATGTAATAGTTGCATAATTTTAATATATGTTTATAAATAATGTATGTTTTTTTAATGTAGGATTTGTTCAAATAATACTTTAGACTTAAAATACAAAGGAATTTTCAAAAACACAAATGAGTTGGAATCTCGTTACTTAATCACTGGTAGGTGAATAATTAGATTAAAATTTCTTACATATAATTATATATTTGTGCAATGATTAAACTACCATAAGAGTTATATGCATTATCGATTAGTTTATATGTTTGGAATCAACGTGTTATATAATATAAGCTTATATAAAATAAGCTTATATATTATAGTTTTTATTTACCTAGCGATGATTATTTTAAGAACAAGTCATTACATTCTATTTTAAGTTTAGTTATAAAGAGTGTATTTAAATTAATTAAGAAGTTAATTTAAATACGTCACAATACAGCTACATGCCAAAGGTAATTTTAAAATAAGCTAAGATATTTTTTGTAATTAATTTACTGTAAAATCAATGTAAATAAAATAAAACTTTGTCTTTTTAATATAGAGAGTTTTATTCCATATTTTATTAAATATATATTTATATGTTTATGTTTAAATTTTGGATAAAAAGAGATTAGAATTACATGTTTATAGAGAGTGTCCGTTTAGGAATATATAATAGTTTTAGCGGTAGGTATTGTGCTACTTTTCAGAACGTTCGTATATCTATTAAATAATATTTAAAAAGATACATATTAATAATTTAGTTACATATAGCCAAATTCATGGAATTATTATTATTTTTATTGTTATAAAATGTATTAAAAGAATATGAATATGTTTATACGTCAATTCATATGATATTTAGCTCACACTTTTGATATAAAATATCCCTACTCATAAAATAAGACTTATAAGAAAATAATAACAACGTTGATTGTAAAAGTATGTTTTTATTTTATTAAAGTACCTTTTTACCAGAATCCTACTATAGTTGTATCTATATTAGACTAAGTAAAACATACAAAAATTTTGATTCAAAGAATGTAATAATTAAGATATTAGGATTGTTTATTAATTTTACTAGACTTGAGAGAATTTAAAGGTTTGTAAAAAAATGTTTAGGAAGTTAAGACGATTGGTCCTTTTCATTTGGCGTGGAAATGCAGAGCCATGGGAACAAACGGTTATCTTCAAGAATGTTTATTGCTTAGCAATTTTATTTTCGGAAACGTTTTGTTCAAGAATAGAAGCATGTTGATTATGTTAAAATTTTTATATACACACCTCCTTTATAATTTTAACGGGGATCAAATATAGATGAAATTGACATTTTTCAATAGAAAACTTCCGGCTTCATAACAAAAAATAAGAAAATATAACACCTAATAAACATCGATACATTATCTTTCTCTCAAAAAAAATTGATATTTCCAAACATACGATTTCTTCGAAAGACCTGTCCGGTAGCTAGCGCCGTCTATTGTTTCCGTGATCCATCTGTTCTTGTTGGCGCGGAAGGATACTTTGGTCGGTTGTGAAGCCACGCCACGCCTTTCACCCTCCCGCCCACCATACCACAAAATAGTTTGAGACTTGCACTCGAAGGGCCAAGGGCCTTAAACTTTAATTCCTTGTATGTCTATATTATTAGTCAGAATGGTTTATGATCACTAATCAGGAAGTAATATATTCAATTTTTCTTATTTACAGTAAATATACAATGATTTTAGTGATTCTTAAATAAATGCACTAGAACTCAACTGAAAAGGATATAAAAAACCTTTTGAAACAGACCATTCGTGCATTGAGTTAGGGGCCTTCACATATCAGCCTAAGGCAAACAATTAGTGAGATGGGGCTGTAGGGAACGAGAGTTAAGAGCAGTTTTTTTTTAATTGTTATAGAAACAAAAAGTTTTTTGTTTCCTAATTTTAAAAATATTACTTCAACAGAAACATATAGTTTAATTTTCTTTCACACGGTGATATCAACAGTTGTTGAATATCCGTCATGAGCGTAGCGGCATTAGCTTACGAGCTTTTTAACTGAAGAGAAAAAGTGTTCATTAAATTCCAGGACATCCATGAGAGGTATTCATTGACTGCTGAGGTATCGTGTGAAGAAAATTAAACTCTATTTCTCTATTGGATTAATATTTTATTTCTTTTGACCGAAAAAAGTTTTGATATAAAAACGGCAAAAAAAATACTGTTCTTATCTCGCGTCCCCTACATACCCACCCAAGCATTTTTTAATTTTTTTTATTCTTTTATATGTTGTTGTAATAATTTAAATACATACAATTTAAAAGCATATGTTCTAAAAATTAATGTAATCAAGTAGAAAGACAACAATCAATTTTAAAATTTGGTATAATATCCTGTTTCTTGGTTCTTATTATAAACTAAGTAAAGTAGTGATCGTTAAGAGGCAAAAAGCACTCAACTTTATTTATTGTCCAAATAAAAGGGTATAATAAATCCCAGAGAAAGTTCAGACTTTCTGTGGTTTTATAATGAGAATTACAGTTCATTATATGTTTTCTTAAAAGCTTCAGACACTTTTTTATGATATCAGTTGCCTTTTTTTTTGCACTACATCTTACTACCCATCCGGGTTATACGCCTATGTACTAATTACCCTGACGTGTTGGGGATTGGGAAGGCTGAATTAAGATGAAGTGTAGCTGCATTTTCGTGGAGTGAGAGTGTAAAACCATTTAGGAAGACCAACCTTAGTACACCTGACTTGAATCGAACCTTGATATCCCTGTCTTTGACAGTCTAGTCTATTACGAGAGTAACTCTTAGACCACGTGGCCACCGAAGTGGGTGGTAGCTATGTTCTAATAGCGGTCAGGATAGGTATTGATAATTTCTTTAAAATTTACAGTTACAGGTCACGTGACCTGATGTATAAATATTGTTTTTTGTAACCGTAAAAAAAGTTTATATCGATTTTGGACTATAGATGTAGCATTTTTTAATTTTCTGACTTCAGTTTTTTTTCAAACCAGCAATTCAAATTAAATAACACGAATCACTTTATAAATAAAAGTCTTTATCAATACAAAACATTTAAACTTAATTAAGCTATTAAAAACCACTCTACCTTTAACGCCCGTGCTAGACTTTCGAATAACTAATTTATTTTAATTAGTACGTTTAAAACAAGGACATTCAAGGGCTTAGTTTGACATCGAGGAAGCTATACAGCAATGAAGTACCCGCATCGGTGAAACTAAGGTGTCAATCTGACTGGTCTGGTTTTCCAGTGACGATATAGTCGAGGTTTGAATCCCGGTCGGGTGTATTGAGTTTTTTAAATACTAAATGTTTTTTTAATCTTCCTTAACACAAACGTGGGCACACTTCTCTAAATCAAATTTTATTCATTCCTAACACATTAGAGTAATTAGTAAGCCTACATAGGCGTATAACCAAACCAAACGGGTAGTAATACGCGGTTATATATATATACGTATTAAAAAGTAGACCTCCTCAGACACATAGTCGGCCACCCTAACAACTTTACCATAAAATAAATAAAGAATAGTTGTGATTTCATAATTTCCAACACTTTCTCTTTTCAATGAATATTAACTTTTCGATCCTTGACTAGGGAGCTTTTCCTTTTTAATTAATTCACTAGAACAATTATCAATTTCCCTATTCTTTGCATGATTAAGTAACATTGTTTGACCGATAAAAACACTTTCGTTTCGCAAAGTAAATACATTAGACAAATAAAACGATAATAAACAATCAGTTAAACAAACAAACCCAGGTTACAACGGTCATGATTCAAAACAAAATGTCAAATCAGTTTACCTCGTATGATAACATCTTGACTTTAGTGATAATCTTGCTAAAGAAAGTCTTTCAGTTAAAATAATAATGTTCACATAGGTTTTTTTTCTCTCTCTCTCTCATGATACGAAAGCTTATGTTTTTTACCTGCACTACGCACGAGTTTCTTTAGTTAAATTCTCGATATCGGAATGACGTAATGACCTCAATGGGTATTGTTAATTGTTTGGTATAAATGTTGGTAACCGGAGAAGTATCAACAGTGCTATCAGTTCAACGGACAAGGCAAGAGTCTGATTTCAACATTTGCGCTTTGAATAATAAATTGTGAGTGATATGTGTTGCTTAAAATTTGGTATATTTTACGGTTAAAAAATATATATATCGGTATTTTTTTAAGACACCACGTCTTACTAACCGTTCAGGCTTATGTACTAAATACATTAGTGGTCTTAGGGATTTGGAAGGTTATATTTATGGGAATTGTATCAGAATTTGCGTGGAAAGAGAGTGGAAAACCATTTTGGGAAAACCACCCTCAGTACAACCGACCGAGATTCGAACCTCGATCTCCCCGTCCTCGGCGGTCGAGCTCAACACGACTAACGCGTTAGCCAACTACGCCACCGAAGCAGGTAATTCTCCTGTTACAGCGGGAATTGAACCCGGTGGGCCAGGGGAAGTCAGGGGCTTTGACCACTATTCCCCGAGGCTGGTTCACAACAATTAGTTATAAAACATATGCCGATGGCCCAGATGATACGTAAGGAAGTGAAGGTGTCTACATTATGATTACTGTACTGTATTACCTATTTCTTTTAGCTCTGTTCTACGAGGATGGGCATGGCCGACCGGAGCCCGAGGTGGAGGTGACGTTCCCCCGCCCCGGAGCGGGCCCCATCAGCCGACACTTCCTCACAGGACATCGTATGGTTCAACGCCATCGGCTTCCTCCTGATGCACCTGGCCGGGGTGGCCGGACTTTACTGCGTGATAGCCAAGGCGCGCTGGTTCACCACTTTTTGGGGTAAGGGATGAGAAGGCGGGGATCAAAACGGGGGAGGGGTTGCAAAGAAAACAATTGTTTTTAAGTGAGATGGTCGGGAACGTGAGTTGAGATACGTTGGGGTATTTTTTGCGATTTTTTTTGGACCAAACACTTATCTTTTTTTGGCAAAAATATATAAAATATTGTTTAAGTATATAAGTTTAGTTTAATTTTCTACACATAATAACCCGCCTCGGTGGCGTAGTTAGCTAACGCGCTGGTCGTGTTGAGCTAGATCACCAAGGACGGGGAGATCGAGGTTCGAATCTCGGTAGGGTGAACTGAGGGTGGTTTTTTCTGAATGGCATTCCACTCTGTCTCCACGCAAATGTGGTTTCACTTCCTCTAAATTCAACCTTTCCAATTCTTAGCCCATTAGCGTCATTAGTACTTAAGCGTATAGCCCGAACGAGTATTAAGACGTGGTGCTAAATAAAGGAGTAAAAAAAACGTATACATAATAAATAATCTGAGCCGTGCTTATGTATTTGCCACCGGTCTTGCCAAATTTGACCAGAATTTTTTTTAGCACCTCGTCTTACTACATGTTCAGGTTAATACGTTTATGTACTAATTACGCTAGTGGTGTTTAGAAATGAGCTAGGTCAGATTTAGATGAAGTGTACCCGAATTTTCGTGGATGGAGATTGGATATCCATTTTGTAAAAAACACCTTCAGTAAAACCTGACCGAGATTCGAACCTTGATTTCCCCGTCATCGGCAGTCTAATCTACTGAGAGAGAAGCGCCCTAGACGATGTGGCCACCGAAGTGGAAGAGGACTTTTTTGTTTTTTCCTTTAAATGTGTTTAGTATCAGGTAATGCCCATGACATATGCTAAAAAAAAATTAGGGGATTATCATATTTAGAAAATAAAACTAAGCTTATCTACCCAATCATTATTTTATTTATTTTGTCCAATACAAAACAAAAAAAATGTCCAGGGTTTGAATATAGGTCAGATACACTGGGGGTGATTTATTTTATTTTATTTATTTACCAGTTTCATTAATATAAATTAATATTGCTTGCCGTGGCGATTTTTCAGCTTTAGCCCTTGTAGTCGCTGGAGGCGAGGGCGTCACTATTGGCGCCCACAGATATTATACCCACAGATCTTTCAAAGCTACCTGGTTCCTGCAACTGGTCTTTGTCGTCTTGCAAACCATTGCCGGAGAGGTAATTACACTTTTATCTTTACCTAACTATTTCTAGGATGGTCGATGATTAATAAACATTCACCCACTAAACTAAGGTGACATTGAAATTCTCTGTTATAATCACACTAAAATCACTGATGGCAGCAACAAGCCCCATGGTGTAGTGTTAAATGCACCTGTCTACGAGACTTGGGGGGTCTCGGTTTCGATTCCCAGCTGGTACATTGGATATTTTCCCCGAAAGTGAATTACCCCAATAGTTACCAAGGTTTGGTTGATTAGGATACGTTAGATTAAGTTTTTAATTGACTCCATCCTGTCATATTGACTATCATCGTACCCTAATCTCATTGGGACATGAAAAGAGCATTCGCCACGGAAATAATGTACGATCTGTACATTCGGGCGTCCCCTCTGTGCAACAGTACATTAGTACCGGCTAATCTTTCCACAAAGTGGGCTACGAGTGATGTAGCCAAGATGTGCAATATTATTATATAACTGTTGGCAGCCATTATAAGGTAGTTAGTTATATTATATCAAAACATAATTCAACTTACGCGGTTCTCACCTTACACGAACATCTTCGGAATGAAATTAAGGACTTACTGCACAGTGGTAAGAAAAGGTGTACTATAGCATACTCGGGCATAATTCGACTTACGCTATTTTCACCTTGCACGGAAACCTTCGTAACGAAATTGAAGACTTACTGTACAGTGGTAAGAAAAGGTGTACTATATCATACTCGGGCATAATTCGACTTACGCTATTTTCACCTTGCACGGAAACCTTCGTAACGAAATTGAAGACTTACTGTACAGTGGTAAGAAAAGGTGTACTATATCATACTCGGGCATAATTCGACTTACGCTATTTTCACCTTGCACGGAAACCTTTGTAACGAAATTGAGGACTTACTGTATTCCTATTCTAATGTTATTGTCTAATGTATTATTTTCAGAACTGCCTGTACATCTGGGTCCGTGACCACAGACAACATCATAAATACAGCGACACCAACGCCGACCCTCATAACGCCAAGAGGGGGTTCTTCTTCTCTCATATCGGATGGCTGATGATGAGGAAACACCCGGACGTCATCGAGAAAGGAAAAACAATTGATCTCTCCGATCTTGAAAGTGACTTTTTAGTCATGGCGCAGAAGAGGTAATTTCGCAAATATTTAAGCTAATCGGTGAGCACTTGGACTAAACGCCACACTCATCTAGACCTGGTTCGCCAATTGAGGTCCAAATCCTGATCATATATACTGAGGGTAGTTTATCCTAAATGACTTCCCACCCTACCTCAACGAAACTGTGGGTACACTTTCTATAAATCATACCTTCCTCATCCCTATTATATTAGTATTATTAAATGTGAATAGGGTGTTAGTAAGTGGTGGTTCAAAAAATATTACGAAAAAATGGTACGAAAAATTCTTACATAATTTTTCACATATAAATTTAAAATTTACAAAACTCACTTATCATTAATCCACCTTTATACGAACATTATTTTTTGTAAGAAACCTACATTCCTCCTTATTTACTAAGTAGGACAGTCCACAGATATTTAGAATAAAATTTTTATATTGATATTAGAAAAGTTTCAAATTTTAAAAATCAGTCATAATTAAATTATAATAAATTTTAATGCTAGAAACAAAATCATAATTGGGCCTTGAGTTATGACCATCTAAATATGAAATTTGAACGAACGAACTAACTCTATTTAACCGTTTTCACTGTGACCCCAGGTCAGTCCTGTCTGTACCCCAATCACAAAACAACATTTTTTAGTTCAGGGACACATAAAATGTCAAAATCAATCATAATATCAAGATCAAAAAATTTTGCTTTATCTTGATGAGAAAATAAAAGTTGAAAGTAAAACGCAAAGTACGTAAGGATTAAGGTAATATTAAATCATATAATCGTATCTACACCATTTCCTCTATAGGGTGTTTTCTAATTGGTGTCAAATATTATAGGGGCATATTCCCATCAAACAAACATTAGGAAAAGTTCAATATAAACACGGGTCTAAAACACTTAGCTTTAGAGTTAGTTATTAAAGGTTTTCCTCAAAGCTTGATTTGTTGTGAGTTATCCATTGAATGGCCTACTTAATCATCAGATTTTACCCCGATGTTTTTTAAAATCCTGGATACATTTAAAGTCAATTGTTTACTCAACTCCTTTAATGATTTTGAGGTTTTAAGATAGATTGTCATAAATGAAACGAAGGCTCAGAGAATTCATACAAGCAGGACACAATTTTAAACAATTATTGTATCTAATAGAAGGTTCTATATTCTTGTATTTTTGTTTGTTTCTGTTAAACTTCGTCTTGTTTAATTACATTACCTCTTCTGTTTGATTGCCTGGTGATTAAACAATAATAATTCCTCCAACCTCAGAAACTAAGCCTTTATGAAATTTTCTTAATTTTCGGTCGATGAGAATAAGCCCCTTTTTATTTGACACCAATTAAAATACACCCTGTATAATATTAAATTATTGATATATATATACTCCATTAAACCATTTGAAATCATATCCTAATGATCTTGGACATGCTAATAACGTTTATTTTTTTTCTGCTCAAGGTGGTACAACTTCTTCTACGTCATCTTAGCCGTGATGCTTCCTATAGGACCCCCAATGGCGTTTGGGGAAAGCCTCAGCAATTCGATTTTCGTCTGTTTCTTCTTCCGTTACATTTTCCAACTGAATCTAACTTGGCTAGTGAATAGCGCAGCTCATCTCTACGGAACAAAACCTTACCACAAGTAGGTTATGTAGGTTATGTAGTGTTTTTGATTTCATAATAGGAGTACACTTTTATTGACATATTCATTAGATTCAAGGCCATAGCCAGGAAGAGGTTTTGGGGGTTCAAACCCCCCGCGAAATTTTATGAACAGAATATATATGGCTTTATTTATGGTTCAAACAATATTAAAATTAAGATACAAATACAAATTATGGGGCTGTGTTACCATAAAAAGCACTTCAGAGAGCTTCTAGAGGTATTAAATATTTCTAAATTTTCCTAGCCTTCAGTATTTTGGGGGTTATTTTACCATAAAAAAACTTCACAGAGTTTCAAAAAGTGTTTAATATTTAGAAATTTTCCAAGCCGTTTTCGGTAGTTAGTGAGTTATTTTACCATGAATAAAATCACTTCAGAGAGCTTCTAGAACTGTTTATCATTTAGAATTTTTTTTTCTATCTTCCAGCAATTGAGGGATGTGCCCACCAAACCCCCCCCCCCTGAAATTATTGGTTGGCTACGGCCTTGATTAAATTGAAAAATTACACTTAGACACGAGAATCTATCCCGGGACCTTTGGCAAGAGTACACTTTAGATTAGTTTGATAAATCGTTCGAGGAACTTGTGAATGTTAACTCAATGAGTTCCTGAGGCATTTGAATTGATTATTCAGAAGCTTGGTCGTGTAATAGAAGGCAATAGCTTTTTAAAACAGGTTTTTGTTTTCCACAACCTCCTCATTCACAAACACTTATCTTAATTATTTCTAGAGTTTAATATTAAAATAGTTAAATGATTCTCTCCTCACTTCGGTGATCAAATTATCTAAGGCTGGTTTCACACCAACGAGTCCCGAGTCGAGTCGAGTCTCGTGGAGTCGAGTCCAATCTGACTCTAGAGTCGAGTCATCGAGTCCACTAGTTTGATCAAAGAGCTCGTGAGAGATGGATGCAGTCCTAGCGGTTTCTATAAATACAAATGTATGGAGGCGCCGGCGTAGACGATTAAATAGACGTCGCTTAATGTGGATCTACCCACTTAGTGTGAAACGATGCACCTTTGGTAGTTTTTCACATTTGTTTCCTAATAGCGGAAATTGCATTTCTATCCCAATCTTCGGGATGGGAACGGTTAAAAATCGAAGGATTCTCTTGAACGAGAACAATGAGGTATTCAGTGTCCATGCTGTTAGTCTTGAACTAGAACAATCAGGTATTCAGTGTCCATGCTGTTAGTCTTGAACTAGAACAATCAGGTATTCAGTGTCCTTGCTGTTAGCCTTGGAAAGTATGTGGAAATAATAAACTTGACTCAGCTGGACTGACGAAATCTGTAATCTGCCGCAACATGGACTCTTGACTCGCCTAGACTCGGTTAGACTCGGGGTGACTCGACTTGGTACTCGTTGGTGTGAAAACATCCTAAGACTATAAAGATTGACTCTATGAATAAACTGGACTGCTGATGAAGGGGATATCGGGTTAGAATCCGAGTTGGGTGTACTGTGGGTGGTTTTACCTGGATAATCTACCCCTATTATTCTTCGCGCAAATGTAGATACATTTCCTCTAATTTCATCCTTCCTCATCCTTACCCCTTAGAGTAAGTTGCTGATAAGCCTCATACTGAACTTGAAATTAAAACAGTATACTGATCTATTATAAGTTGATTTTTTTTCAATTAGGATATTTAGAGTGAACTATTTGAATCAAATGGTTGTGTCAATAAATGACTTACAAACTTGCTCGATTCTACAACAAACCCTGCACCTTGTCCCCTGATCGCCAATTTATCTCTAAGACATAGGAAATTCCAAATGCATTAATGAAATCGGCCACGTTGGGAATTGAACGTAGATCCCTTGTATAGGTATAAGTAGGCAGGCGCGCTACCGATTGATCTACAGAGTCGTGAAATTGGGTAACCAGTGGAGTGTTGTAAAGTGTTGCCAGCTTAAGAAGAGCTTTTTAAAAACGTTGCCTCTAATTTGTTCTCAGGGTGACCTGATGGTCTAGGGGTAAGGTGTCAGACTTCTGTGCTGGGGGTCCGGGGTTCAATCCTCGGTTCCGGCACAGATTTATCTGATTGCCAAACCCTTCCTTCACCTTTGACAAGATGTGTATTAATCACAACTTGTGAATGTGAGGAATGCCAGGCCTCCACCGTGGTTCGGATTCCACGTTAAACTGTAGGTCCTCAATTTCATCTCACAATCACCCTACCATTGCACATTAGCGTAAGTGCGTATAACCCGAACGGGTAGTAAGACGCGGTGCTAATAATAATAATTTGTTCTCCTCACTCTAGTTCTCCCATTTGACCAATAAAATATATGCTTTGCTCTATTTGCCTCATATGGGAATATGTGTTCTCTATTATAGCTGTAAAATGAGTTCTATACAAACTGTGATTAACCTGTCAAGACTTCACGCCACGCGGCTACAGGTGAACTGCGGCCGCACGAATGATTTTTTTTACCTCTAAAGAGACAGTTGACTTGCGGCCACACATTTTCAGAGCCACGTGCGAATTGCGGCCGGGGCTGTTGACCTAAACTAACCTAACCTAACCTGACAAACCTTCAAATTTTTGGCAAAACCATTGAACGACAATAACTGAGGAAGTTTGGATATTACTAGGGATGTAGACACGAGACGATGATAGTTTTTATCTGAAATTTAAGACATAATGATAAAAAAGCACACTGCTAATTAGGTGGACGCAACTCATACCACTCTCTCAGGTGAGTGGGCCGCAATTCATGCGTGTCTCTCAAAAGGCCTCACCTACATATCGCCAATTTTACTCTAAATGACGTTTGTAAAACATAAAATTAAAACGTAACTGAACTTAATGAAAATTTACAGAAAAATCATGCCAAGGGAGAACGCTTACGTCGCCTTGATGAGCTTGGGAGAAGGGTGGCACAACTACCACCATTGCTTCCCATTCGACTACAGGGCGTCCGAGTACGGTAGCTTCACCAAGAACTTCAGCGCCGTTGTCATCAAAGCTCTGGCGATGACGGGTATGGCCTACGACCTAAAGTCGGCCTCAGACAAAATGATCCGCAGGAGGGTTGACGAGTTTGGCGACGGAAGCCACCCTCTCTGGGGTTTCGGAGATAAGGACATGGATCCTGAGATGTTGAAAGAACTCGAGGACGCGGGGAAGGTCGGTCAAAGAGCGTCTTTTACCGAGTCAAAAAACGGATTGGCGCCCTGCAAGACCTCGGAAGGTTTAGATCCACCCAAGAAAGATTTTCAGGGGGTACTCGACTATAAAAAAGATTCGAAAGAACATAATCTGTTAAAGAACCTATTGAACAGGTTTAGTGATTATGTAGATAGTGAAGAAAGCGATAAATCACGTTTCAAAGATTTAAATGTCGAACATTCGATTAAAAAACCGAAGGAAGTCAGTTTCGAAGAATCTCATTTTGATAATGATGGAATAGCTGACGATGAGTTTGAAGAAACATTTGAGACAATTAATCTCGATAAAGACTTTAGTACTGAAAGTATAACTGTATTAAGACAGAAATATAACAGGGGCACTAGTTCGCGGCAAGGATGAATGAATATGAAATGTAATTATTTAGAAAGGATAGAATATTTGGGTAGTAATTGAAGTGTCTAACAAATTGTCATGTGCTATTTGTGGTGTATAGTAAACTCTCGACTATTCGAATTAAATAAATGAAACAGTTTCACGGGTGTCCGGAGGGTGCTACCAGTGGGGTAAATTATCCCCCTGAGATTATGAGGTTGTATAATTATTATAAGTAGCCTAATCCCACCCAAAACTAGCGCTCAAACAGTGCCCCCAGCAAACAGAAGTAAATAAAATATAACTAAATGAATTACTAGCTCCCACCATCAGGCCATCTACTGACTTTAGGGTTGATAGTTTCACTCATGGGCGAGCAATTCCAACAGCATTCGCCATTCACATCGTCAAAGTCAAGTGTCCACACATGAATTTGGATAATTTTGATTTTTTTTATTATGTTGTATCTTATTTTTAGGAAACAAAGCTTGCCTTAAAAAGCGTTTTTAGAGGCTCCGATATAATAAATTTTTCTGGGGGAGGACCCATGCCCCCCCAGACTTTCTGGTTTGTCAATCCTGCCCCTGGAGAAAAATCCTGCGGGCATTCTTTAGTAGTTGCAGGGATGTTTTAAAATAACGGATGATTAATTTTAGTGGTAAACTTAGTCTCCCTTCATATCAAAAATTAATATATTCTTAACAAATAGGTTTATTTGAAAACCTAGTTTGTGATATTTGCCATATTAAAAGATCAAGAGTGTTTCTTTGGAATTTCGTCAAATGTTTATAATTCAGGTTCACATCTAACAAAATGTTGTAGTAAAATAAAAGAATCCGGATGCCCTAAGGATTTGATGTTATTTAAGTTTACGGTTTATTTATAAGTAAGCTAGCACAACCATTTTAAAAGCGTTATTGATTTTCCAATATATATATATATACTCAACATTAAAATTGTATACACTTGATAATTTACCTTGGAAGGTAGCAACCGTCAAACTCACTTTACTTGGTTATACTATGGGGTAAGGTTTTATATGAAACACTAATGTAGTCGGTAAAAGGTATGACTTCTATCTTAAGGCCAAATAAAGTTAACATAGTGCTATTTATAAAGAATTAAACATTGTAATATTATTAGTTTAAAAATAAAATCCACCTTTGTAAATATTGTGTCACATAAATGTAGAGTATCCACAGTCACAATATTAAAACGCCTTTTATTATTCCATTAGCTATTTGCGTTTTATTATTATTATTTAATTATCTTTAATTCCTTTTATTGGATTTTCTTATAACTTTAAGAGATTGATTTCGATCCCAAGTGTCAACACATAATATATTCACCACATGTAGAATCGATTTATTTTATAGGGAGAAGATGGAGCTATCTCAAGATAGGAATTGTGTAATTAGGTGGACTGGATAGAACTAGCTCAAGACAGGAATAGGGTCTAATGAGGTGGACTAGATATAACTGGCTCAAGATAGGGATAGAGTGTAATGAGGTGAATTGGATAGAACTAGCTCAATACAGGAGTAGGGTGTAATAAGGTGGACTGGGGGGATTTAGTTCAGGATAGGGATAGGTGGCGTACTTTTGTAAGTGCGGCAATTAACTTTCTAGTTCCTATTGCCACAGTGTAAGTAAAGTTGACATAGAGAATTTCGTGTTAGTGGTAGGGAGTAAGAGCCTGCTAGAAATCTTAAAACAGCCATGTTTTCCATTATCTAATCACTGTGAATCCTACAACTTAACTCAGTTGGTAGCATATGTTTACTGAGATAAGGGTTCCAGGTTGGATTCCCGGCACTGTCGAAATGTGATCTTCCCTTTTCACAGTGATTAATTAACGGCCGCGGGCTGAATGATGTCTCTTCTATATTTAAATTAGTTTATAAGTCGTGTGTTGATATAATCAGTCTATTCAGTAAGTGCACTTTAAATATATCAAATAAATGAATATATTACTTCTGCCCCGACCCCGCTTTTCTTTGGGTTACTTAATGGAGCAATTACAGTAACCTTTTGATAAGGAAGGAGTAACGGGACATTAAACACAAATATATAATAAATTACAAACGAGGGAATCAATTGTAGAATGATTTAATGAGATAAGGCACATAGCATAGTTTGACACAAGGTAAAGTTTTGCACATAGTCTCAATAAGTACCATTAAAGAATGTTGATAAGTTATTAGTTTGTATAGTGTACATAACAACTATTAAGGCTTAGCAATCACAAGATACATGAAATGACAATTTAGCAAGGTATTAAAACAGTTCTTGCCCGTGTGCTCACAGGTGGCCTTAGTCTTGGGTAAGGTCGGGTTCAGGTATAATGAGCACCTGCTAGGTTGGGCTAGAACCCATCGCCCAGCGGGCGAAGGCACAATTTTACAAAACACTAGAATTCGCGAGCCGAACAGGGTCGGCGGCAATGATCCACAAGTTGAGCACCCTTAGAGGAGTGCAACAAAAAATGAAAGCCAGTGATACAGAAAACCTGGCCAGTACCTGAGGGGCAGAATCGATACCTGAGTCAGATATTCCTGAGGGGAAAGCAACTGAACTCGAAAGGCAAAACACGAGCCGCGTCTGAAGGACAAGGCCGGCCCGCAGGTTGAACACCATAACCTACGTTAGAGTACAAACAAAAGTGCCTAACAAGGCATACTTCCCAGGTCCTCACTAGTACCTGAACCGTTGCTTGCCCGCGAACCACATTAATAAATACCACAATGGTTACATAGTATGTGGTGCGGGATACAACACTTAGAACGGCTACCCAAAATGTAGGGCCGAAAAAGCGCTTGGCGCGTGCGAGATTAGGAGCCAAGTTCGCTCCTATCTCAACACAATAACAAAAACATTGGTCATGACTTAACCCAAAAGTATCCTAACATAACAACCAAAACATTGACCCTAACCTAACCCTAGAGTAACTCCTGACAATAAAAGACAGGAATCGCATAACCCTAACCCTGGGGTTTATTAACCCTGCTAAATAATAATAGAAATGATACGACCTAGGTCTAGACTCTAGACCAAGCGGTTGGCTATAGCTGTTCTCTCTTGTACGGTGTGACCATTATTATTATTTCCTCCTATCGAGCGGTGAATCCATCGTCCTAGACGGCAAGTCCCTTGGTGTAACGTATACTTCGTTGCCCAGCGGTGTACGCAAGGTTTCTCGGCTGGTACAGCAGTGATATTGAATATCTTAGCCCAGTTCCCCGATGAATATATAGTACTGAAGGCCCACTGACAGGACAGCCAGCGATGAGTGGTGGGGGAAGCTTCGATAGACGTCTGGAAACGTGACTTGCATGAGCTGACAGCCGTAGAGGCGCTATCAGTCGGTTTGTTGATTTCAACGAGAACGGAGCTCCAAGCGGGGAGTGGTTTTCAGTCTTCACTCCTTCCAATGGGGCCTCCGCTTAGGTGCAGAACTCGGCGGAGTGAGTAAATAAAGAAAACAAATACAAGTTACTAGTCTAGTATGGGACACTAGTATTAAAGTAATATATTTTGTTTTGCTTGCATCAGTTCATTCTCACACATTCCAATCGAACAGGGCTAATCCAGTTTAGCCCGTTACACTTCGATTTTAAGAATATAAACTAGAAACATTCTTACAATGTTTTGAGAACATGATTGTAACTTTTAACTATGTATTATATTTTATTGTCTGTGGTCAGACACCTTATACATATTCACTTTGATTTGTGGGCTACTTTAAGAGGAGAAATTATATGATAAAACCTATTGTATAGTGTACTATTTTTATATGTATAGGACTTTGTATATTGTAATTAAATATCTTGATTTCTATATATCTTTTATTTGTTTACCACCCTCAATATGACCACCCAGCCTTGTGTTTACAAAAGTGTCCTTTAATATTTTTGAAACAAAAGCTAGTTATTGAGAGACCATGCAATAAAACCAACAAAAATCTGTGAGTATATTCTATCAATTCTGCCTGTTCATAATAGTTATGGTTTTAATTTTTCATGCTAAAGCCAATTTTGAAATATTTTGAATTTTCGAAAAACTCATCAGTAAACTTTAAATTAATGAGTTCCCTTCCCCAACCCCCAAATAATTATACAGTGTTATTTAGTTGGTCAAACACTCACTGTATGTTTATTTTAAAACAAAATCGTTTGAATCATTTAAAAAATATTGACGCTACAAAAATCGTTCATCAATAAACTACTCTTAATGTTTTGGCGAGGATCAAAATTTATAAAATTCTAAAAGTAAAGTCTCTATAATATCTAGATAGAGAAAAAAAACACACACTAAATACTTAACAGATTCGTGGCCAGGAACCAACATACAAACATACATGGAGACATATAAAATGGTTAAAATACACTTTCGTTGTTTCGAAATTAATCATGATTACAATACTTTCTCTTGATTTGATAAAATAAAAGCTTTAAACTAACAATTGGGAGAATAGAACTAGAAAATATTTTTTTTTATAATTCACGTGTGGCCTACCTATAAAACTGGCTCTACACTATTTTCTTTCCGCAAACCCCACACTTTCCCCTCTCACGTGCTAATTATGACTGTACAGCTCAATTTGCAAAGGAAGGATCTTCTTCAGACTAATATAAAAGTTGTTAAATTAATGTTCATATACAGTAGAACTTTATAATCCTATGTCCAAGAGCTATCTAAAAAAAATTCGAAATATCCAAAATTTGAACTAACCGTTTCCATGAGTATCTAGGCAGATGGTACACAATAAATCAATAACCTAAAAATATGATATATTTAAACACACAAATAATGTTATAAAATTTTATGTTACACACACACATACATAGTATATACAAATATAAAAAACACGAGAAACACAAATTATAAAAACTTGTAAAAAAATTATCAAACTTAAATTACATACTCCAATCAGAATTTATGAAAGCCGTTCCAACACATCCCCTATATTAGGGAATCCGCTCTCTGCTGAGTAATATAGATTTGAACCTAGTAGAAGCTTGAAAAATGAACAATTCATGGGATTCAAATTATCTAAATACACCCCTAATATTCTAATTAAATATAATTTTTTTTACCATTGATTTAAATATAAATTCCACGATGAGTTCGAATAATCCAATTTTTTTAATTAACCATTATAGAACTAGCCAAATCCTACTGTACTTAAAGAGATGTGAATCTTCATAGATTATAATACTACTTATAAAAAATACTTTAACAATATATACTTAATCAATATTACTATTGGTGGCTAAAAATAGGTGGGTATTTGACTAGAGGTGTAATGATTCAGTAACACCGATTATCTATACCGATTATCGATTGCTTAAAATAATTATTCATGCTAAGATTATTTACATCTATTAATCCCAAATATCGATTATTTATTAATAAATATTTGGAAATTATTTAAGAAAATGATAACAGTTAATGTAATTAATACAAAAAGATTGTATGCATACAAAAATATATTTTATGCATAACCGGCAAAAGTTGGAACTAGATTGTTAGTTTTATCAATTGTATAAACTTATATTTGTTTGTCTGGTTATGTAATCATTGCATAGCCCACAACTCAGATTAACTGTATATATAAGTTGTTTTTTTTGCCATTCTAATTACTAAACTTCTAGTTAGATATTTTTGACTTAAATTTTGAATCTAAAAAATAAGATTATTCTACATAATAATCACCGATTACGATTAATCGCCCTCTAACAATTTATTGGTATCCACATCGGTACACCACTAGATATTTTCTAAAAGTTCATTCATACCAAAATCTAACAATATATATTTACACACATATTTTGATGGATGTATAATTTCCCACCAGGGTGCTACGCTAGCGGGACTTCCATAAATATCACATACTTTTGTTACAGCCCCTGAAAAGAAAGTTGGGAGCGTTGCTAGAAGGTGTTTGAAGTTGTAGGTAGTGATGAGTTTGTTGGGTGTGATATTTCTATTGTCCTTTCTAGATGAAAACATGGCCGTAACAATATCCAACGGTTGGGTGAGTATGAAGTATTAGACAGTTACTAAGCTTTAGCGAAACTTCAATATTCGTCTTTTTGTATGTACACATTTCTTAAAGCACCGTGTCTTACTATCTGTTCAGAGTATACGCTAATGTAATAATTACGCTAACGGTTTTAGGTATAAGGAAGGTTATATGTAAAGGATGTGTACCCGCATTTGCATGTTAGACCTTGCGGCCACCGAAGCGTGTGGTTCTCTTATTGATCATGTGTTCATATTATGTATATGATGTTTGAAATATTCTAATATAACTAACACTATATTAAATTAGCATTAGAGCATTAATTTTATTCTCCAAAACCGTATACACTCAATATTTAACAAAACTTATTTTACAACTTTATACTAAATAATAATGTTGTTCAAACTTTCGGTAATATTTGAAAATATTCGTAGTTCCAAATTAATGTTTTGTGTAGGCAGGTGTGTTGAAAAAGAAGGCAATAAGAGTGGCCTAGATAAGACACCAACTCCATTTCAGACAGTTGTTATTTTATCCAATCTGACCTTTTCCTCCTATTTATTAGTCAAGTACGATCTTACAAATTATGATATCAACTACATGTATTTTTACATTATTTTCTGATACTCCACTAGCTTTGTTCATTCAAATGAAACATCCTTAGTTCTCCGGTACCATATTGAATGTACTAAACCTGATTTGTTACTTAAAAATGTTGACAGACCTAATAGTTCAACCATAATATTAGGGGGTCCACACAATTCCAAGGGGGACAGTGGGTTCCTGGTATTGTCGATCCCCCCCCCCCTTTTCGATGCCTTTGGAATATACATACCTACGTGGCTAAATATTGTAGACAAATGTGTGAAAAAGATAACTATTAAGAGTTTAAAGAATAAAAGAAATATAGATGAAAAATACTATTATTAATCTTCTTCTTTGACTCTACAAATTTCCCAATCAATTCTTTTAGAGCTTAATGATTGTAATAAAGTATTATGCTTGTATGTAATTGAATTACCTAAGTTCAATTCAGTGTACAGGTAAATTCTAATTACAAACATTTCTTTATATACTACACATATGCTATTTGCGAAGGATATAAAATAAAATATATGGTCAGAGCTAAATAGGCTTTTAATAAAGTATTATAATAGTTAATTAAGTTTGTGTTAATTTTCTTTATTAGTTACAGTATCAAAATTATAAGTTATAACGAATTTAAAATTCTATCTCTACGTTAAGAAATTAAATTAATTTATATATATAAAATTTTGTCATAATTTTATCTTGCAAATTCTGAACTAAAAAAACACTAGATTATTTAAGGGAAAATATAAATTTAAAAGAAAACATTTTACACTTGTTGGATGGTTTATATATTGAATACAATCTTGTATACATTAGTTTTATATAAGGGACAGGTTATTCATTTGTGCGGTGCATTACAACCATTTTACTTTCAAATTTCACTGACAATTTATTACACTATTATAAAAAGCTATTAAGATATTTTGACACGTTTATCTATGGATAGATTAACATTAAATCTTGAATTAAAGGCTGCTAAATACACACAATAATAATTGATTTGAATGTGAGATTAATATTTGGTAGTATTACAATAGGAATTTTATTAATTATAGCTAGATTTATATATAATTTAACTAATTTTTACAAGTTTTAAGTGGGTCACAATCCAAATTTACTATAATTGGTTACTATAAATATTATCTTATCATCCTAAAAATAAAACAAAAATAATATATAGTTTTAGATATTCTATAACGCAAGGTTAATAACATCCTAATTTAAACAGTAATTACATAAAAATAACTGTTATTTATGACATTGAATTTATAATTCGAATACCTTTATTTTAAAATTCTGACAAATTAAATTTATCCATTGCACTTTGAATATGCTTTGTATTGTCTATTGTATTTTTTTAAATAAAATTCATCAAAATTTTTAATATTTTTGTCTTTGTAATCATCCAAAGCCTGGTTTATTAATTGTGGATTGATTGTAGCGAATAAATACAATGCTATTGGATCCTTATTGTCTTTCATTAGTTTTTTATTTTTTGCTATGGTACTTTGTAAATATGGATCAATATTTTTTTTAACCTCTTGAAATAACACTTTCAGGTCTCCTTTAAAGCTAGTATTGAAGCAGCTATTTTGTGAATCATTATAGAGATCATTTATTACTTGAGTTAGAATTTGTTTGACAGAATGGTATTCGTTATATCTTTGGAATCTGATAATGGATTTGGATCAGGGTCTGCTAATAATTTACCAGTAAATAGCAGAACGGTTAATATCAGCAAATGAAGTTTCACCTATAAAAATAAAACACAATATAGATAAATTATAAAAAATTATTTTGGTTTAAAAAACGAGTATGATTTAAAATAATGAATGAAAATGAAAAAATATATAAAAAATATTTTTTAAATTCCATTTTAAGTTTTACATGTATAAATTATTAATGTATTTAAATATTGTACTAGCAAAACTCAATAAATAATTATTAGTTTTTAGATAAATAATAGATATCTAGATTTAATTAAACATTGCTTTTGGCAAATCTCGCTTTGTTTACCCTTCAATTTAAAACAGAGATTCACACATTACTATTTAAAAGCATCAGTTTCAAATCATGTTTTAAAGGCATATTGAGTGCTTATTGTTTTTTGTTTGGATTAGTAATTTAAAATTATTATTTGCTTTTATCAAAAACAAGGATAACGGGTATTCATCACAAATAAATCAAATACTATACTGAACATCAAATAATACCTTGGCAGTAAAATACTGGATTCATTAATTTTTGAAAATAGTAATCGTTTGCTTTTTTACTGTTGAATTCTCAGATGTATACTCTAAACAATTTTGATCCAAAAAATATATATATTAACAAGAACTTCTACCTACAATATATATAGTTTTTCCCTTTACTTTTAGAACCTCAATATAATCCTGAAATAATATCAATTTTAATAAAAAACTATTATCAATCTTGATTTAGTTTTGAAAAATTACAATATGTTTTCATTATACATATACACTTCAATATTAAACAGGAATAGTATTAATTTAAGAAACAAACTACTAAAGTTATATGTTTAGTATTTAAAATGTTATAGTTTATCATTTTAATTTTACAATACTGTTAAACTGTATATTAAATCGAGAAACCTAATAAAATTTAATAATAAGTCCAAACAAACTATTAACATTCAATGTTAATTAAATGTACTTAGAATCAATAGTGACTCTAAGATATCAATAGACCCCTATAGTAAATTTAGAGTACTATTAAAACCCAGTAGCAAATGTAATATAAAAACCCAATAGTCGTTTAAAAACTATTAAAATGCAAAAACCTAAAATGCTATTAAATTTAATAGTAATGATTAAAAACCTTTGACATTCTATAATAATTCCAAAAGTTTAAAAGAAATCCAATATTAAATCGAAAATATTATTAAAATTTAATTTTAATGCTATTAAAACTCACCATTAATCCAAAAATACCATAAATGTTCTACAGATAAATTTTCATAAAGAATTATTGAATAAAACGTCAAATTTATTGATTAAACCGTATTATGACTACTAAATAAAAACAGACTTACCATTGTATTATATTGGGTTTTTTTTGTAGAGAAGTATTATCTATTCTAATCAATATTAGAAATTCATAAATTTTCAAATACCTGTGGAGTTAAGTAAACATTAGTATGCATGTATAAATTATGATTTTCATATGTCAAGTAAATTAAATATTTAGATTAGTCAACTTTAAGAATAGAGAGTATTTTTTAATTGGTAAGCTACAAATGTATTTTTTGATTGAAAAGGTAATGGAGATTTATACCGGTTTATTAGGATTTAGCCTTTTTTTCTGTTAACATTTTGTAATTTAAATAAGACTATTCAACCGCCCCTACTTGCTTATTCTTTATCTATATTTTTAAAATTCATAAATGTTTCATTTAAAATTGAACAAAATCTGTGTAGTATTAGTATAGTTAAATCAAACGAATTTTATAAAGTTTTACAAGGGCTTTGTTTTAAATTGTCAACACGAAATTTTTAACCAATATTCTAGAACTGGAAGCTGTCAAATCACTTTTGTATTTATAAATATTTATTTTAATATAAGCCTACATGCTTGTGCAAGCCCTTATTTACACTAAATAAATTATAAACTTAAAAATAAGAGAGTGGATACAAATATTTATACATAAAGAGGATGAAAAAACATTATTTAAAAAATGTATTTTATGGAGTAATTTGATTTGAACTGTGATGTTAAAGATTAGAGTCATAAGTGCAAGCAGATAAAATTATTCTGGCAAGCATTATACATAGCACTTATATGTATTTGTATATTTATGAAGTTAGGAAAGGTATTTGGATGTAATATACATATATATATTAACATGTTTAATTTAATTTCAATGGAAATTCTGTATACATACACATATACGTATGTATGTATGTATGTATGTACACGTTCTGTATATATGTATTATACAACTATACATACATACATACATACATACATACATACATACATACTACATACATACATACATACATACATACATACATACATACATACATACATACATACATACATACATAATACATACATACATACATACATACATACATACATACATACATACATACATACATACATACATACATACATACACATACATACATAATATGTTTAAATATATATATATAATATGTAACATATTATGTCATTTTTCTTTCTGTTTTTAAGCACCAACAGGCAAGAATTTAAATAATATGTATAGAGAAGTTATATTTTCAAAAGAAATTTCAGCTTTTAACACAGTTCAAATAATTGATCTAAAATAACATTGTATTTTAGTGACCTGACCTATTGGGTTTGTGACTAAATTTAAAGCAATAAGTGACTTATTTTAAAATATAATTTAATGTTTAACTATTATTTTTAATCGAATTTTAAAAATTAATATATATTTCGTTTTTAGAACTAAAGTATACTTATTACATTTTGTCTCTAAATATTATAAAAAAATATATATCTTATAATTCAAAATTATTTCAATCAAAAAACTAATAATGAAACATAAAATTCACGTTAAATAAATGTACTAAATTCAATATAACAATGTTGATTAGTTAAACTTCTATTAAAATGTACATAAACATTAAATGCTTACCATTTAAAAATAACAGTATTACCATAAATTTAATAAAAATCGTCTTTGAATGTGATACATTAATTCCTATTAAAATTATGGCTCTTACTTACTAAGCCGAATGCATTATCATATAACATATTGCTAAGTAAATATTAGTTACTATTGACGATATTATACTCACATATTAACGATATAGAGATTTATAAAAAGCTAAAAAAACTTAAGTTGGATGAGTTTGGAATCAAACACAAAAATGTATGCTTATTGCATTAACCAATTCCGGTTTAAGAAAACTACTACGGAATAAAAACCAGAATCGCAATAAATATTTTCTCGACGTGTTTGAAATTGATCTGAAAATTGTGTATGTCCTCCAGGGTATTTAAACTAGAATATACTAATTTAAAGCTATTAAACAAATTTTAACTAGCCAATTTATATTTGGAAATTATTTTAAGTACTCACTTTTAAAAAAATGCATGTTCGTTAATGTACCTGCTATTAGATTTCCATTTTGTTAATAAGGTATAATAGAAGACAGGAAACTAAAATAAATGGAATTTTTCACTGCACTTTGGTTAATAGCTCACGCCTTTATCTAAATTACACTTTTAGCCGTAAGATAATTATGTGAAAAGAAATATTACACAATATTATAGAAACATTAAGGGTAATCTTTCTCTGACAGGGGCAATTTCGTATTTCACAATTGGTATATTTTTAATTTTTTTAAAAGAAATTTTACTTGCACTTTCTCAACCGACTGATTACATCAGAACACGAGAATTTCTATTGCGAAAACGAAAGTGCTTACCATTTTGTAGGAATGGATATTTTCCAATACCTTCCATTGTTCTTTGATATGCCACATTCGACATGGGACTGACGTCTTTACTTCACTTCCAAAGGATGTTGTGCTACGGATTTGATTTTTATCGCTCAGTAAAAATCCTTAGACTCCAGCTGGATTTAAACCCACTAACATTAGCTCCTGAGAAGAGCACTTTATTTCAAGATCACCAGATTTCAAGCTGTGTCCTGTGGTTTTTTTTAATCTTTCATAATAGTAGTAGAGCTATTTGTTTCCTTACCATTGCCAGGTTATCTGGATTTAGGAAAATCAGCCATTGAAGGACATACTATTCGGAAAATGTAGATTGACGTCAACATTTTTATAGGATAAATAAATATATAATATTTGATAATATAAATTATATGTTTGTATTTATATGTTTATGTCTATTTTTTACATCCATCAGTGTTTCCAGCCTGTGGTCGTTTTTTAAGCCATATATTTTCCACTATCGGCTGGATAGGTTTGTCATAGTTCCGTATGTCTTATAATCTAACTTAAAATTAAGACAGGCACAACATCCAGTCCCTGTCCGTTAATTCATCACTGTGAAAGAGTAAACCCGTTTCACAAATGATCAATTTTTCGGCCGTCCCGGGAATTGTACACGGGACCCTTAGCTTATCAGCTATACAAGTTACTGACCGAGCTAAGGTGTTGGCTATATGTTAATTTATATACTTATGTTAAAACATATACGAATAAAATAAATTATAAATAGTAAATTAATTTATATATGTAGATTAAAATGATTATCTCACTAATCCTTAGCCATTTTAATACTTGAATTGGAAATACATTGGTCACTTTAGATTTAGATTAGAAATTCATGACTCTAATTCTATCTGGTCACATTTAAGGGTATATAAAGTTATTTATATTGTAGTTTTTCCATCCCTTAGCAGTAATAAAGTGGGAGCATTTAATCCAAACCAACCTCCTTATTACCCCCCAATTAATATTTCGTACGCTCCACCTTTCCATTAATCTGTTTAGATGAGATAATCTTAGCCGTCAAATAAACTAAGCCAGTTATCATGTCACGTATTTATTATTCGTTTGGTACAAAATTATGAATTTTTCGCTAATGTGAAGAGAATAAATTTTTTCACCATTCTGTTATTAGGGGATGGAGTCTTATATAATGTCTGCAATATCTACTAAACAAATTAAGTAGCTTCATTGTATATTTAACTAGCTAACCCGACAGACGTCGTTCTGTCAAACTCTATTGGACTGTGGCAGTTCCACAAACTTATCTTTTCTGGTCAAGTTCTGGTGATGGCGTCGTTTATAAAGTGCACATGTCGTGATGACATCTTTAGTTTTCAGTAATGGTCACCAGGACAGATAAGTTTGTGATACTATACAGTCACAAATGTGTAATTTAAACAAAAAATTGAATATAAACGTATTTCAGAGTGATCATTTTATTTATTTAATATCAAATAATTACCGTGGAATAATCAATAAATTTGCATAATGTTAATATACTTTTCTATGTATTTATAATGTCATAATCATAAACAACAACTACTTACAAAATTCAGTTTTCTATTTCGTACACTGCAATACTTTAGTAATATTGTGTAAAATGATTTATTCATTGTAATGCTTTATGGTACACGATATTTTTTGTTTGATTACCTGGCGCATAAACAAACAAAGCTGATGGTTTTCCAACACGGGAACAGGCAACATACAATTGGCCATGCGAGAAACATGGGTTTTCAAGATTAATGCCGCAAACACTCAATGACTGCCCCTGGGATTTATTTATGGTCATAGCGAAAGCAAGCCGCACTGGAAACTGCAGTCGTTTAAATTCAAATGGTATGTCAGTCGGAATCATTGGGATGCGTGGTATCAAAACTTATTCTCCTTTATTCTTTCCCTTTAGAATGGTTGCTTCGATCACGTTGTTTAGTAATTTTTTCACCGCTAGCCGTGTGCCGTTACAAAGACGCGGTTGGTTGATATTTCGTAACATTATGATCACCGATCCGACCTTTAATTGAAGATTGTGAGGCGGCAATGTTTTTGGGAGCCAATATAGCTCGTTCGCTCAACCAAATATGATCTCTGTAATTTTTAGCAACGTCTGGGAACACCTTTTGAATGAGTTCGGTTTTTGAATCAGTAAACTGACAAAAATTGTCAGGAAAGTTAACGCAGCCAGTGAAAAAGTCTAAAGCGAAGTTGCCATTACCTATGTCAATGAGTTGTTTTGAAAATATTTCTCTAGATCGATGATTTTGCAACTCGACACGCATATTCTTGCTTAAATTTAGTTTTTTTATGTGTTTCCACAAAACGGAGGACTTTAAACCTGCATTAAGTTCATCAGCTGGCGTTGACCGTGGAATCACTGGCAATGTTTGACGAAAATCTCCTGCTAACAAAATCATCGCACCACCAAATCGGTTTTGATTGTTCCGCAGATCTTGCATGGTTCGGTCTAATGCCTCCAAAGACTTTTTATGTGCCATCGCGCATTCATCCCACACTATCAATTTACATGGCTGCAAAACCTTTGCCATTGCAGAGTTCTTCCAAATGTTGCAGATTGGAGTTTCGTTGCTTTGCATATTCAACGGCAATTTTAGCGCTGAATGGGCTGTTCGACCGCCTTCCAATAATGTAGCTGCAATGCCTGATGAAGCAAGAGAAAGTGCAATTTCATTGTGTTAGCGAATTGTTGCTAACATCAAAGAAATCAAAAAAGTTTTTCCTGTACCACCGGGAGCGTCTAAGAAGTAAATCCCTCCACTTCCATCATGTACAACTTCCATAAGAGTATCAAATACATACTTTTGTTGTTGGTTCAACAGCGGAAGATTTATTCGAACTGATTCTCTTAAAGCATCGAGATCATACAGTTTTTTTTCGTTTCAACTCTTGATTAAAAGCGTCGTGCATCGGGCGATTGGGCGCGGCCATGCCTAATTGAGATAATTCTTTTTTTATCATCATCAAGCACATGTCCTCAATTGATATTAACGCCTCGTTGTAAATTTCTTCACTGACTTGTAAATTTGGATTTCCTGTTCTAATGCGCATTTGATGCAAGATATCGTCACACATATCATCTATGTATTTGATCCATAAATCAATTGGTTTTGATGGGAAACATGTTGATATAATTATAGAAAACAATGTTCGTATTTGATGAGCTTGTGAAGAAATTATAGCGTTTGATTATAATTATAGAGTTTGATCCCACTGAGCGTCATTTTCTAATAGTTGCAAACGTTGACAGGCCTCTCTGTAAGAGCCACACAATTCACCATTAACAGTTCGTAAATGTTGGAATGATGTTGGGCCTCGAACATTGACTAATAGCAATCGCATATAAAAACACTCATCATTGCTTGGATGGACTGAATAAATTCGACCTATTGCATCGGTGGAATATACATTTGGGTAACCTGGAACTGGATTTCCTTGTTTCCGTGGTTGAAATTTCTTTGAGAATTGATTCCAAGTATAATATTTTGGCATTTCGGAGTATAGCAGTGTTCGGGCGAAATCATCATTCTGACACATTTCAAAAAAAACAGGTCAAGGTTGTAGATGGTGGTTGAACAGCTCGTTGTAATGCGTTCTGTGCCGTGAAATATACTCTTTGACCATTTTCTAAGTGTATGGCTAAGTGAACAACAGTGGGGTGTCTTTCATGAATGGGGAAAGAAAAAATACGCCAAATTGCTTCATTACTGATTGAGAAGCGAAGATTTAAAAACAACCAAGAAAATAACACGCACTAATTGAGAATCTACTGATAAACTGTCAGTCAAATTGTATAAAGTGTCAAATCTACGGATGCATTCAAGTAGTTTATATTAATTTTAAGGTTAAGTTCATAATTATAAAGTTACTAATTAAATTTCAAATTTCTTCTTTATATTATGGTTTGGTACTCTTGTTTTATTTGAATAAAACGAAACAGTAAGTAAATGAATTGAAAGTCGATTTTAGGGTGTCTGAGATCGATTCACTTAATCGATTCATTGCTCAAATGGATCTTCACGACCCAAAAAAATCGATTCTTCGATTAATCTATATCAGTTCGCTATCCCTATAATTGACAGCTAGAAACAGTTTGAATGGGAAAAAGAAAAATGTGATTTTTACGTTTTTTAGTGCAATTTTTCCAATTTTTCTCTTCATAAGAACCTTCCACGGACTTCAACGAATATTATTAAAAAAAAATTAGCCGAATTGGGCCAGCCGTTCTCGAGTTTTGCGGTTAGCAACACATTTAGCCATCCATTTTTATATATAAGATTTTATAAAACCTCTTGACAATTCCTGTTGGGAGCTTCACCAAGATCAATCTCGGTGGTCTTTGAATAAAGTGCTTACGTAAGTAGCCGGTATTTGTGAGTTCAAACCCAACCGGGGTTGACGGATTTTTACTGCACGCTAAAAATCCGTAGAAAAACTTATTTTAGTCCCATGTCGATTATGGCATGTAAAAGAACCCTGGTAATTATGTGAAAAAACCTTTCACGGCAAAATTAGTAGGCCCTTTGGCTCTCGCTCATACAAATTCTCGTGTGCCGATATAATTAGTCGATTCAAAAATATCTCGGAAAGAATCTCAAATAAAGAAAAAAAAAATGATTTCACCAAGAGCCACTGCAGGCACGCACCCCCATTTGTAAACTCTCCCAAAAAAATAACCGCTCAAGAAAATGGTTATTTCTGTCCACTCCATTAAATAAGAGCTAGTACAACCTAAGTCTAGTTTGGAGAAAGATCGCAAAACATTAACATTAACCCAAATTTTTGAGTATTTACTTGAATTATTCACATCCTCATATTCTATCTGTAATTTTGTGAAAAGTTTTGAATAGTTTTGGTGGACGTTATTTCATAATAGGCTTAGAAAGAGTAGAAATATTTTGGAGGAATTGTGAGTAATATTACAAATAATAATAATAATAACTATTATTGTTATCACCGCGTTTTAATAACCGTTCGGGTTATACCCACTAACTCTAATGTGTAATGGTAGGGTGATTGTGAAATGAAATGCAGGACCTACAGTTTAACGTGGGATCTGAACCACGGTGGAGGCCTGGCATTCGATACATTCACAAGTTGTGATTAATACAAGTCTTGTCAGAGTTGAAGGAAGAGTTTGGCAATCAGATACATCCGTGCAGAATTTCATTTATGAGTCCTTCACACTTTTGTCTAGTGTCGTAATTTTTCTATGTGTGTAGGGGATTCAGGGTAATGAATCAGTCTCCGACGTCATCAAGCACGTGTCTTCTGAAATCCAGATTCAGCGACGAGCAACGGCAAAGTGTCCGGAATGCTGTAAGTATATTTTAAACTAAAAAAAAATCAGAATATTTTATATTCATCTTGTTTATAAATATCTAGGATTGTTTTAGTTGAAATTAATTTCGGGAAACTTATTATTGATAGCCCTACAAAACCTGGCGCTTACGCCTGATATACAGTCAACCCTCCATACACTATAAGTACTTTTCTCTCCCGCCTGATAAGCAGACAACCCGCCATACATAGTAAGCCAAGCTTTGTATTTGTGACAGTTTGCGGGGTCCCCAACAGGTGGATGCGTGTCGTTGGGGGCAAGCCGATCATGATGTCCGAGTACCCTTGGTTGGCAGCGCTCTTTAGGAGACGGAAGCTAATATGTGGGGGTACGCTGGTCACCGACCATCATGTACTCACAGCTGCTCATTGTGTAGAAAGGCGAGTGCAACGAATTACCATCAGGGATTCATGGGATTTTATATTTTGTGTATATAAAATTAACAACAGGGATAAGTTACCAAATATTAGTTTAGATATTTGTCATTTATTGGTTTTAAATTGTGTTACGAAATGCGAAAATATCCAAAATAGAGATATAATCTGAAAGTGTTTTAAAAGCTGAATTTTTTTTGTGTATTAAGTTATAGCTTTTATATACACAATATTCTGAACTCTTTCGGGTTTGCTCTAGTAAAAATTAATGCACTTCACATACTTTCTTTCCCTTGAATAACTTTAGTAATAAATAAATATAGAAATAATTATAATTAATAAATAATGTTGGTGTCACCAGAGACTGGCCTTCGAACGAGCTCACGGTAGTACTGTCGGCCCACGAGCTGGGGATGACTGGACCAACTCTGACGGAGACCCGCCGCGTTTCGGCCATCTTGAGGCACCCAGGGTTTCGACCCGGGGGGAACTTCAACCACGACCTCGCCCTGTTAAGGCTGAGTACCCCCGTGGCCTTCAGTTCTGGGTTCGACCGGCGTGTCTGCCTCCAACCGGTGAAATATATTAATATTCTAATATTTTTAACTGTCATTACAAGTATTAGGTGAAGCTCAGTGCCTTGCAGGATCTGGACGATCGTTTGTCACTCCTGGCTTTAAAACTATCGGGTACTGTAAGTGGCGTGACATAGACTTTCGCAAAGGGGGAGCAGATTTAGTTGAAATTGTACTTGTGAATTGTTCTCATCACTCAATAGAACATTAATTGGTCAAGTATCAACGAGAGTTAATTACCATAACGTTATCTAAAGCAGGTATTACGTATGATTGGTCAAATAGGGACCAACGGGGTGAGAACATAACAAGGATATAGATTTAAAACGCTCTTATTGCCCTGGTAACACTTCACGATATGTAAATAGATGTTGTGGTTAAATACTAGCTACATTATTACGTAGCAGTCACCACTGTTTTCAATAGACAGAGATAAATGCGTGGGATCACAAAAACACACACCCCGCTTCGGTGGCCCCATGGTTTAAGGCGCTACTCTTTCAATAGACTAGACTGCTGATGACGGGGAGATTAAGGCTAGAATCTAGGACGGGTGTATTGAGGGTGTTTTTTTCCTAAATAGTTTTCCCACTATTCCATCCCGCATACGCATGTACCCTTCTTCTGAATACAACCTTCCTAATCTCTAAAAATATTTCGCGTTATTAGTGCATAAGATTATAACCCTAAAGGGTAGTAAGACGCGGTGGTTATAGGTAATCTATCCATGTTTGCGTGGAAGGAGAGTGAGAAACCATTTGGAGAAAAAACGACCCTCAGTTGGTCCAATCAGGACTTAGTTTATAAGGACTAACTGGGACCACATGTCATCTGGATTATCCGGATAATCCATAAATTATAGTAAAAGTGCATTAAAACTAGATACATTACTACCTACACTTTATTTTCACAATAACAATTTCTAAAATACTTTAAACATGTTTCAACCACTGTTCACTTTTAAAATAATGAGTAGAGAGCAGATGTTAGGCAAAATGCCTATACAATATTGTTACAGATATCATAAAGATGACTTACAAGTTCATGTCATGTTATTAGGGTTGTGTATAGCAGAGATATGTGTGCTTATTTTTATTCGCTCCCGGAGTGTACTTATCACAGACATGGATTCAAACCCAGGCCTAGAATTGCGTACAAATAGACGCAAGTCGCTAATAGGCACTTCTAATATTGTTCCCTTTTACTATTGAGCGTCACTTTCCACCCTCCCTTTCTACCCTCATTAATGACGCTCCATGACTCCAAAGCAATGTTTTCTCTTATTTTCCAAAACAGGGGAGAGTTTCGCAGGGTCCAAGGGACCATAGTGGGTTGGGGGAGGGTATCAGAGGGTGGTCCCTCATCCGCCGTGCCACGGCAGACTCTGGTTCGGATAATGGCTTGGGAGGAGTGCCTGGAAGCCAGTAACTACTCTGCGAGCACTCTCACCCCCAACATGCTCTGCGCGGGACTTCCCCAAGGAGGGGCCGACGCTTGTCAGGTAAATCATTTGATTTCTAACTAAGCCAATTAACAGTGCACCTAACACAATAATATATTTTTTATCCAGCCCCACGACTAACTGACCGTTTGGGATATTTGCTTATTTACTAATCACGCCAATAGTTTAGGAATTGTGTAGGTTGGATTTAAAAGAAGTTAGCATGTATTTGCGTAGAGGGAGAATGGAAAACCATTTATTAAACCCCCCCGCCCCAGTTCACCCGACAGAGATTCGAATCACGATCTCCCCCTCCTTGGCAGTCCAGCTCAACACGTAACTAGTGCATTAGCCAACTTCGCCACTGAGGCAGGTATCATCACAACGGTAACACAAGTAAAGGATATATCAATATAAAAAATCTATTAATTTATAAAAAACATTGATTGTGCAATATTATTTTTAACCATATTGGGTGTATTTTAATTGGTGTCAAATATTCTAGAGACTTATTTCTTTCACTAAACATTTACAAACTTTCATATAAATATGGATCAAAATGTTATTTGTTTCTGAGGTAAGAGGAATTTTACTGTTCAATTAATGAGCAATCCAACAGAAGAAGTGATGCAATTAGACAAGACAAAGGATAACAGAAACCAACAAAAGCATAAGACAGAACGTTTTCTAGTAAAATTTGTTAAAAATTGTGTCCTGATTTGATGCATTATTTGAGCCTTCGTTCCGTACTTTGTATTACACTGTTCAATACACCCGAGATGTTACGTATTTGCTCACATCAATTTACGAAAGGCTCTCTTATCAGCATGAGGCATAGGAGTTGCCTAAACAACGGACTTTAATTAAGAATCCATTGGGTTCAAATTTGGTGATCGAACAGGGTACTCATTACCCCTCCGTCACCAATCTATCTTTGAGGACAACATTTAATAACTCTAAAGCTAAGAGTTTCTAGACACATGCTTATGTGGACTTTTTTATAAATGTTTGGTGGATTGCAATACACCCCTAGATTATTTGACACCAATTAAAATACACCCTGTACGGTAGTAATTATTTATTTAATATGAATACCAATTAATAACAAATACATTAATCGCAATTTATTAGAAGGGAAAACTATTGAGGTTATTTACCCCAACAATCATTTTTTAAATCGCAATTCCGTCTCTACGATTTCTGTATTTAAATTGATGAAACTAGAAAAGCTGTCATTAGATCAAAAGCTATATGACACCAACTATATTTAAGTGATGAATAATTTATATAGATTATAATAAAATCTAATTGCTTTAATATAAAATGAAAATATTGTATACCATTTATTAGATGTAGAAAATCACACAGTTTTATCATTCAATGTGTATATTCGAACTGTTCTTACAGTTGCAGATGTATCAATAAATTAATGGATTTATTTAATATATCGGAATATGTTTAAATCTTGCGAATGATATTATTTTTTGAATCTCTATTTCTATTAAATGACTTAATATTTTACTATTCTTTACTAAACATGTGTGTTATATTCAAAAGATAAATAAAACATTATAATTTTATTTAAAAGGTAAATATTAGCATTCCGAAACAAAAGCCATTTAAATTCCATCGTTCCAGTTCACCCGGACCAATGTAGAATGAAATATACAATCAATATATCGATATAATGTGATCGATTAATCGTAGATTTCGATATATACCTTGAGATATATCAAATTTTAATAATATCGATACATATTAAAGAAAATTGATATCCCTAGTAAAGGGTAATATTCTACCAACGATGGTTGAGGGATATTCACTGATTGGTAGCACTGTATTGTTTGAATTCCAGGGTGACAGCGGAGGAGCTTTGCTTGCTGAAGACTTCTATGGGAGAATGGTGGTAGCAGGTATGCATCCTTTCTTACTTAGGGTATATATACCCTCAGCAAGGCTTGGTAATAGTTTCACTGCTAGAACACAGTTATTGAATGTGAAATAAATCAAATACATTTAAACTCAAAGTTCAATAAACAAAATAATGGTACGGCACACTCGTATAGTACATACCTTATCATTTAGTATATTATAATTTGTAAAAAAATATAAAAGATCTGTTATCAGTGTACTACGCCTCAGAAGAATAAAAATTAACTTTGATAACTATATGGAATGCTTTTCATATATAGATTATTACTGTAATCTCATTTTAAATTTACTATAAACTGACCATAAGCTATCTAACTCCAAATATTTGTTTTTATAGAAAAATAAACGTACACTAATACTTAGCATGCAAAACACTTCCCAGATACCCATTTTCAAATAAATCGTTAAAGCTTAGTGTGTCAAATTTTCAAAAGTCAGTTATCAATAAAGTACTGGAATGAAGGCATTAAATGATAAATTGTTTTATCTAGTAAGTTAAATTTAAGTACTTTTTAATTATTGTGAATAATTCTAGATTGTTCCAAAACATATTAAATTAAATAATATAACTATTTTTTTTTGTGTGTTTGTCTACAGGAATTGTGTCCTGGGGTTTAGGGTGTGGACGACCCACTAATCCAGGGGTGTACACTAAAGTCAGCCAGTATACCGACTGGATCCTAAAGAACATCATGGGAAATGGATGCCGTTGTCTTTGATACCCCTAAATACTGTCAATTTAATCAACTTATTTATCGTAGGATTGTTTTTCTAAACACACACAAAAATATGTTTTTTTGACTAACATTGATAACATATTACTATTATGGATAGTATATACCAAAATTTAAAGATACAAATCACATGACCTCCCAAATGATTGTATTAAAATTTGTTTTAGTAACGTTTATCATCGTAAAAAAATTAATTTCAGAACTTTATGGGACTGTATGATTATATTATCTCAGCGAATATTGAAAGAAGGAAGTTGTATTCTCAAACGATTTTTAAATTTGTAACCATATTTAAAAAAATTTCAAATGTCATAAAATTCCAAAGTTATCGTGAATGGACTACATCCTTGCTAACTTTATGAATAAACATAATGTACAGTCCAATTTTAATAGGAAGAACTTTATTTGACAGCTAAAAAAGGCTACTAGATCTACTTTCGCATATTTATCAGGTCACATGATTATGCAGCTTGCCATTTTTGATACATGTTTATCAATATTTATGAAATAACACTAATAATATATATACACATATATTATAAAAAGTAACATTTCTATATTTTGTAAAATGCTCTTTCCATGAAAATTAGACTGTACACACCATTCGTACTTAAAACGAAACTATTGTGTAACAAAGTAAAGACTGATAACCAGTTTGAGTTTAGTGTTTCATTTTTATAATTCTTTGTTGTTTAAATGCACAAACTTAAATTTATCTACAGTTTTAATAAATAATATATATCTTTACTATCAAATAATTAAACAGCAGTTTTAATTATTTTCTAGTTTATATTCTATTCATTACGCTACTGGCAATGTTTTCCATCTCAAAGAAAGTGCTGTTTCTTTTATGATAGTGATTGAGAGGTAACAGTTTATGTAAATGAATATTAGGTATTTTATAAATGAGTTTCAAATATTCGATCGGTCATTATTTAATAAAATCTAGAACAATGTTTCTTTAGGCATGCTTATGTGTTTTTAATGTTAAGAACTCTTAAAATGGATAGAGTTATACCTTTTTTCCTTTCTAAGTGAAAAGTTTTATTTCTATTTTATAGTTATTAATAAGTAAATTTGAAAAGATTACAAAATTAATAAACATATATTTTAATTTTGAAATAAAATAAAACATAACACCTGGTCATGGAATCGAACTAGGGAGCTTTGGCTTAGCAAGCTAATGCTTTTCTACTGAGCTATTTTTGAAGACTGGCTTGGTATATTCCCTTTGTTTAAAAATAACCTAGACCCATGAGAATCTTACTTGGCGTATTACACTATGACCTTGTCTTATAATTCGACTATACTATAGAGCAGCAGTTCACAACGTGGTGTATGTGCCCGGACGTTTGGGAGTACTCGAATATATTTTAATTATTGGTGGAAAGATGCCAACACAGTGTAAAACAAAATATCAGTCAGAAATTATCAAAATTAACTCAACGATATGGTGAGGGATGGTGGGATTTTCTTCTCTATTTGACATTGAGAAAATGATTTCCATTTTAATTATAAAATAGTTTTTATAATTATAACTTAATTAATTAAATGTGTTTGTTTTTGTTGAAATATTTGTTTTTTGAATGTAAGTGTATTTATAAGCTTTATTAGCTTATTATCACACACGCGTGGAAAGTAGGTCCAAGAGCGTCTTTTACCAAGACAAAAACAGGATCGGTGCCCTGCAAGACTTTGGAAGATTTACTACCTCCCAAGAAAGCATTTCGGGTAGTACCTGACTCTAAAAAAAAGATCCGAAAGAACATAATCTGTTAGAGAACCTTTTGAACAGGATTTAGCCATTATATCGATATCGACGAAAACTATAAATCACATTTCAAAGATTTAAAGTCGAACATTCGATTGACAAACCGAAGAAAGTCACTTTTGAAGAATCTCATTTTGATAATGATAAAGTATCTGACGAGGAGTTTGAAGAAACATTTGAGACAATTAATTTAGATAAATACTTTAGTATTGAAAGTATAATTGTATTAAGACAGAAATATCACAAGGGCATTATTTCGGGGTAAGGATGAATGAACATGAAACGTTATTATTTAGAGAGGATAAAATATTTGGGTAGTAATTGAAGTGTCTAAAAAATTGTCATGTGCTATTTGTGGTGTATAGTAAACTCTCGACTATTCATAATAATTAAATTAAATGGTTTCAGGTACGCCAGGAGATTGGTACCAAAGGGGATAATTTTCCCCTGAGATTCTGAGATTGTATACTTATTGGAAGTAGTTTCATCCCACCCAACAGTGTTCTTAACTCGCGCTAAACAGTGACCCCAGCAAACAAACAGAGATTTATAGAAATTAACTAATACACGAATTACTAGCTGACTTTAGGGTTGATAATTTGGCTCATGCGCGAGAAATTCTAACAGTATTCACCATTAACATCATCAAGGTAAAGTGTCCACACACGAGTTTGTATAATTTTGAGGCTCAGATATAATATATTTTCTCGGGGGAGGACCCGTGCACCCCTAGACTCACGGGTCCACTTGAGTAGTTGCACAGATGTTTTAAAATAACGGATGATTAATTATAGTGGTAAATTTAGTCTCCCTCCTTCATATCACAAATTAATATGTCCATAGCAAATAGGTTTATTTGAAAACCTAGTTTGTGATGTTTGCCATATTAAAAGAGATTTTTTGGAATTTCACCAAATTCTTATAAGCCAAATTCACATTTAACACAATGTTGTAGTAAAATAAAAGAATCCTAATGCCTTACGGATTAAACGTTATTTAAGTTTGCGGTTAATTTATAAATATGTAAGCTAACACAACAATTTTAAAAGCGTTATTAAGTTTCCAACATGTACTCAACATTTAAATTGTAAATGACTTGATAATTTACCTTGGATGGTAACAACCACCAAACTCACCCTACTTAGTTATACGATGGTGTAGGTTACTAGATTGAACACTAATTTAGTAGGTACAAGTTAAGAACTTTAACTTAAGGCCAAATAAATTGTATACATTGCTATTTATAAAGAATTATACATTGTATTATTATCAATTTTAAAAATCTACCTTTGTAAATATTGTGTCATTTAAATGTAGAGTATCCTCAGTCACAAAATTGAAATGCCTGGTATTATTCTATTAGATTTTTGCGTTTTATTAAAATCTAACTATCCTTAATTCCTTTTATTGGATTTTCTTATAACTATTAGAAATCGATTTCGATCCCAAGTGTAATATATAATATATTCACCACATGTAGAATCTATTCATTTTATAGGGTGATAATGGAGCTATCTCAGGATAGGGTTTAGGGTGTAATCAGGTGGACTGGATAGAACTAGCTCAAGATAGGAATAGGTTTATATGTGTCAACTGGGTCAATTTAGTTCAGGATAGGGATAGGTGGCGTACTTTTGTAAGTGGACAATTAACTTTTAGTTCCTATTGCCACATTGTAAGTAAAGTTGACATAGACAATTTAGTGTTAGGGTTAGGGGTAAGAGCCTACTAGCAAATCTTAAACAGCCATGTTTTCAATTATATAATTATTAGGTCCGACACTTTAACACAGTCAGTAGCATATGTTTACTGAGATAAGGGCTCCAGGTTGGATTCCCGGCACTGTCAAAATGTGATCTTCCATTTTCACAGTGATAAATTAACGGCCTTGGGCAGGACGACGTCTCTTCTAGATTTAAGTTAGTTTATAAGTCGTGTGTTGATATAATCAGTCTATTCAGCAAGTGCACTTTAAATATATCAAATAGATAATATATTACTTAGATTTTAAGAATATAAACTAGAAACATTCTTACGATGTTTTGAAAACTTGATTGTAACTTTTAACTACGTATTATACTTTAGTGGCTGTGGTCAGACCACTTATATATATTCACTTTGATTTGTGGGCTACTTTAAGAGGAGAAATTATATTATAAAACCTATTGTATAGTGTACTATTTTTATATGTATAGGCCTATGTATATTCTAATTAAATATATTGATTTCTATATATCTTTTATTTGTTTACCACCTCAATATGACCACCCAGCTTGTTTTCTTTTAAAATTTATCCTTTATATACATCGGTTTACAAAAGTGTCCTTTAATATTTTTCGAAACAAAAGCTGTTATTGAAAGACCATGAAAATAAAACCAACAAAATTCTGTGAATATTTTATCAATTCTGCCTTTCACAATAGGTATGGTTTTAATTTTTCATGTCAAACGCTCACCGATATTGATTTTAAACAAAATTGCTAAAGCCAATTTTGAAATATTTGAATTTTCGAAATAACTCATCAGAAACTTTTAAATTAAGATTTACCCTCCCCAACCCCAAAGAAATTATACAGTTTATTTAGATGTCAAACACTCATTGTATGTTTATTTTAAAATAAAATTGTTTTGAATCATTTAAAAAATATTGAACTACAAAAATCGTTCATCAATAAACTACTCTTAATATTTTGGTGAGGATCAAAATTTATAAAATTCTAAAGTAAAGTCTCTATAATATCTAGATAGAGAAAAAAAACACACACTAAATACTTAACAGATTCATGGCCAGGAACCAACATACAAACATACATGGGGACATATAAAATAGTTAAAATCCACTTTTTGTTGTTTCGAAACTATTCATGATTACAATACTTTCTCTTGATTTGATAAAATAAAAGCTTTAAACGAACAATTGGAAGAATAGAACTAGAACATCATTTTTCTTATAATTCACGTGTGGCCTACCCATAAAACTGGCTCTAACTATTGTATTTCCGCAAACCCCACTCTTTCCCCTCTCACGTGGTAATTACGACTGTACAGCTCAATTTGCAAAGGAAGGATCTTCTTCAGACTAATATAAAAGTTGTTAAATTAATGTTCATATACAGTGGAACTTTTATAATCCTAAGTCCAAGAGCTATTAAAAAAAATTCAAAATATTGAAAATTTGAAATAACCACTTTCATGAGTATTTAGGGAGCTTGTACACAATAAATCAATAACTCAAAACATGCCCTACATAGTGTTATATAATTCTATATTTGTCATACATACACAGTATATACAAATATAAAAAAATAAGACAAACACCAACTAAAAAAAACTTGGAAAAACTTATCCAACGAAAATTGTATACTCCAATCAGAATTGATGAAAGACAATCCAACACATCCCGTTTATTAGTAAATCAGCTCGGTGCTGAGTAACTTCGATTTGAAACGAGTATAAGCTTGAATAAATGAACAATTCATGGGATTCAAACTATCCAAACATAATCATCTAAAATTCTAATTAAATATAATTTTTACCATTGATTTAAATATAAATTCCATGGTAGTATATAATAATACAATTTTTTTTAAATTAACCATTATATAACTATCCAAAGAGATGTGACTCTTCATAGATTATAATAAGTTATTATATAAATATTATAAGAATATATGATATATCGATGTCAATGTTGGTCGCTAAACATGTGTTGATATTTTATAGAAGTCTAACGATTTATCAAAACAGATTACCGATGACGATTACCGCATGTTTAAAATAATTGTTCATGCTACGATTATTTACATTGATTATTTATTAACAACTATTGGGAAATTACATAAGAGTTACATAGCAGTTAATGTAATTAATACAAAAATGTATTTTATGCATAACTGCAAAAGTTGGAACTAGATTTTTAGTTTATCAACGGTATGAACTTTTATTTCTTTATCTGGTTGTGTAATCTTTGCATAACCCACAGCCCAAAGGCAGTGTCTATGTAATTTTTTTTGTGATTATTATCACTAAACACGTACTTATAAATTCGTGATTTAAATTTTACATCTAAAAATAAGGTTATTCGACATAATAATCACTGATTACGATTAATTGCCGATGCATTAATAATCGCCCTCTAACAATTCATTGGTATCCGCATCGGTACACCTCTAGATATTTACTAAAAGTTCATTCATACCAAAAACTTACAATATATATCCTTACACACATATTTTGATGGATGTATAATTGCCCACCAGAGTGCTACGGTAGCGGGACTTCCATAAATATCACATACTTTGGTTACAGCCCTGGAAAGAAAGTTGGGAGCGTTGCTAGAAGGTGTTTGAAGTTGTAGGTAGTGATGATTTGTTGGGTGTGATTATTCTATTGTCCTTCTTTAGTGAAACCTCAATATTCGTCAAGGTTTTATGTACACATTTCTTAAAGCACCGTGTCTTACTGCCTATTCGGCTTATACGCTATGTAATAATTATGTTAATGGTTTTAGAGATAGAGAAGGTTATATGTAAAGGATTTTACCCACATTTGCACGTATGTAGTTTGGAAAAACAATTTATAAAAAATCCACCTTTAGTAAACCTGACCGAAATTCGAAACTCGACCTCCCGTCATCATCAGTCTAGTCTAATGCTTAGTCTACTATGCAGCCACCACCGCGGTAATTGTGAATTTTTAATTTAGAAGAAGTAAAACCTCAGTACACGCTTCAGGGAACGAACCACGATATTACAGTCATTATCAGTTTAGTCTACTGCTATAGAAGCGCCGTAGACCTTGCGGCCACCGGAGTGGGTGATTCTCTTATTGATCACGTGTCCAGATTATGTTTATGATGTTTGAAATATTCTAATATAAATAACACTAATATTACATAAGCAGTAGAGCATTAATTTTATCATCCAAAACCATACACAGTCAATATTTAACAAAACTTATTTTACAATCATATACTAAATAATAATGCTGTTCAAACTTTGTGTAAGATTTCAAAATATTCATAGTTCCAAATTAGTGTTTTTGTAGGCAGGTGTGTTGAAAAATAAAGTGATAAGAAATCAACTCAATTTCAACAGTTGTTATTTTATCCAAGATCACCTTTTCCCCTTATTTATTCCTCAAGTAAGATCTTACAAATTATGATATAAACTACTCTTATTTTTACCTTCTTTTCTCTTACTCCACTATCTTAGTCCATTCGATGAAACATCCTTAGATCTCCGATACCATATTGAATGTATTAAGCCAATTTAATATTTAAAGATGTTGACAAAACTAATAATTCAACCAGAAGTTTAGGGGGTCCACGAAATTCCAAGGGAGGCAATGGGTCCGTGTATTGTCGATCCCCCCTTTTCTAAACCTTTGGAATATACAACAACATGGTACTCTAAACAACTAAAGGACATATTAAAATAATATGATTAATCGTTAGAGCGAAAAACTTAAAAAAAACTAAATGTAGTAATCAAATTAATTATCTTATAAAATAATTAAGAGCCTTCTAATAAAATATTTTGATGAAATGTCTTATATCATCTTCACTCCAAATATAAAATCCCTCCCTCATTTGACTTATATAAATTACAAATCATATGTTTTAAAGGATATTTTTTCCCTTATATTAAATTAATTTGTGTGGATAAAATAGGTCTAAACAATTATATTTCAATAATAAATAAACCCTTTAGATGAAAATGCGGAGAAATAATTTAGAAACATTAGCTTTAGAGTGATATGCAATGAAGAATCAAACTTTGCTTTTAGTAGCACACTCAACAAGATTGTGGGGTGAGTTTTTTTTACGGTTGCGTTTCATTGTACCTGTCAAAAGAAAAACGAATTTAATTACACTAAGTAAGAATGGTTAAAGCACTAGTTAAGTCTAGCATAAATTGTTAAACGCGAGAAACCAAATGGGCTTATAACTTTCCTGAGTGGAGCTGTCCATCAGTAGGAAAACAAACGGGAGGAATGGAAAAACACATACATCAAAACATTTTGTGTTTGATCCCCATTTTAAATTACATCACATGATTTACAAATATCCATTCTACGCTTCTTTAAGCTAACTTTAATTTTGGAGTTTATGTCTTTATGATCAATTAGAATATGTGGAATTTTAGACTTTACCAAGTGGATAATTTAACTTCTAAAATATGTTTATAATTATTTACATGGGCCACATAAAATAGGTTAGTAATAAATAAATAAAAATTAAATAAATAGGTTTGTATTCTAGTAAGCACCAAACTCGTTTACTGGGGAAGTTTGATGAAATTTAACTAATTACATGGGCCGGAATAGGAAATTATTCATAAAAATAACTTAGCACACCCAACTGGGATTTGAGTCCCGATATACTTGTCAACGGATACCAAAATATATTAACTTGATATTTAGTCCATGTGTCAACAGCGCGTGATGGAATATTTGTTAAAGTTGTTTTGTTTGAAATGAGTGGATGTTTCCTTAAATTAGGTAATTTATAAATATTTATTTAAACTAATCTAGTAAGGTTTGTAAATTCAGGAGAAATACAAGAGCAAGTTGAACGCGGTTAGAATGAGATATCTAAAATATGTATATATATAAAAAATCATTATGGTCAGCGTGAGTAATGAATGGGTGCTGAAATGGTGCGTTTTGAAAGGGAATCAAAAAGAGCAATGTGAAAGAAGCGTGTTATGATGGTTTGGGCATGTTGAGAAGATGAGTGTGAATCGAGCTACGAAGCAAATATATGAAGGTAGAGTGTGGGGACAAAAAGGTACGGGTAGGCCATGTAAGACGTGACTAAATGCTGCAGACTAATGTGGCTAAAAAGAAGAAAAATTAAGAGCTTAAAGAATAAAATAGATATAGATGGAAAATACTATTATTAACTTTCTTATTTAACTCCACAAATTTCCCAATAGATTCTTTTAGAGCTTAATGTCTGGAATAAAGTAACATGGTTGTCTGTAATTGAATGACCTAAGTTCGATTCAGTGTGCAACGTTATTTCTCCTAAAATATTGATACAAATGCCCGGGCGGCTACAGAATGAGTTGGGGGTGGTTGGATTTTAAAATAACTAACGAGGTGTATTGACGGGACAAAACTCAAGTACATGAAACGTCCTAGGGGGAGCCTGACGCAATAGGCACCACTTGATTTTATCTAATTTGGGAATCAAGAACCAGTAAACCTAGCCTAAAGTTAAATTTATAGTCGTCCGCTAGTTTCGGTGACCGCAAAAGAAATACAATTAGTTCACTATAACTTGTTAGTTCCCTGAAAATGTACCCAAAATTAAATTGAAATGTCAAATTCACTGTAAGTTTCTTTAAAATTTTAATATAAATATCACCCTGGTTGGAAAATTTCACAAACTGGTTTACATAAGGTAAATTTTGTAGGTACATAATGTTGTTCAAAAACAGAGGGAAAACGATTTGTTTGACACAATAAAAACAAGAACTAATTAGTGTAAGTTAAGCTAAAGTTAAGCAATGGTAAAATCCTTTTAAATAGAATTTCAGGGAATGCCCTGAGCCAAATTAGGTGTGATTTATAAATCAAAAATATCGACTAAGCTTTCTAACTCCTGAATAGGCATAGGCAAAATCAAAAGCACAAGAGAGGAGTATTTACTTATCTAGACACATATGCATAGACATAGGCCCTCCAGTAAACTTCTTGCACAAAAAATACTACATAGAGCACAAGCTTGGGCACGAACGCTGAGGTGGCCAAGCAGTCAATTATTAAACTACATAGGTTGAGGGTCAAAGCTAGTCATTATTTAAGCCAGTTATGTCTTAACATGAATCTTAAGATTCCAAAATGTGGTAAAATGTATCCTTATATATTTATTCACATAAATAAAGGACAGGTTTATATTTAAATTACCAGTGCAACTTGAATAGCTTGACCACGCACAACGTGATGAAATTTATTTCATTAGCTTTCATCTTGGCTAGTGGATAAACCCTCGAATAATTGTAGATGACCACTACAATTATTCGAGGGTTTATCCACTAGTCAAGCTGAAAGCTGATGAAATAAATTTCATCACAAGTGTACAGGTAAATTCCTATAACAATAATTTAATTATTAAGTAAATATATGCTATTTGCGAAGATTATAAAATAAAGTTGTGGTTGAAGCTAATGGACTTTAATAAAGTATTGTAATATTTGATTAAATTTGTGTTGATTTTCTTCATAAGTTACAGTATCAAAATTATAAGTTATTACAACTTTAAAATTATATTTTTATGTTAAGAACTTATATTAATTTATATGTCTAAAATTTTGTCATAATTTTATCTTGCCAAGATTGACCTAAGAAAGTACTAGATCATTTAAGGGAAATTATAAGTTAAAAAGTAAATTATTATAGTGGTTGGATAGTTTAATATATTTAATACAATCTTGTGTACATTAGTTTTAATAAGTGACAGGTGATTCATTTGTGTTGGACAGTACAACCACAAGAATATCAAATTTCACCTACAATTTATTATAATACTAGACAAAACCATTAAGATATTTTGACACATTTATCTACAAATAGATTAACAATAAAGCTTGAGTTAATGTCTGCTAAATACCCACAAGAATAATTGATGATAAATACTCGATTAATACTTGATAATATTATAGTAGAAATTTTACTAATCATTGTTAGTTTTATATATATTTTACCTAATTTTTAAAATTTTAATAGGCTCAAAATTCAAATTGACTAAGATTGGTTACTATAAATATTATTTTACTATGCTACAAATAAAACAAAACTAATATATGGGTTTAGATATTATAAACTTAAGATTATAAACCTCCTAATTTAAACACCTATTAAATAAGAATAGCTGATAGAAATGATGTTGAATTTATAATTTAAATATATGTATTTTAAAATTCTGAATTTTCCATTATTTTCTTTGCATTCTGAATAGGCTTTGTATTGATTATCATAATTTTTCATAAAAATTATCAAATTTTTAATTATTTTGGTCTTTGTAATTTTCAAACGCTTGTTTATTAATCTTGGATTGATTGTAGTGCACAGAGGTTGTGCAAATTATTAGACTAGACTCAGATTTTTTTCAATAATAATTGAAAATATCTTTGTACAATCACATTTTGAATTTAAGTAGAAAGTAAAATTATTCAAATAAATTTTATTACATTTTGATCTATATTGCTACCTAAGTTGGCAATTTGATATACATCATCTGTTTGTATTGGTTTAAAAATAAAAATTACTTAATCAGTTTTTTATGTTGTTTTAACTCCATTGTTGTACTGTATAAAACAACCGATGTTAATTTTAAATGTTTACTTAAGAAAATAGTTTTTAAATGGTTTTAACAAGTTTTTAACAATATATAATAGTTTAATAGATTTATTCTGTTTATTGTAATTGATTCCCAGTATTGTTATTGGCATTCAAACCAGTAAATTTTGTGGTTATGGGTAAGGCAGCAGATATTTCACTTATAAAAATTGCCAATGTTGAAGTTTTTTGGAATAATATCTTTACATACAAATCCAGATAGAAGTAAGATTAAATATTTCACAAAAATCTATGAGTAGAATACATCAGGCTTGCAATAAAAATGTAAACTATGAACCGAAGCGAGCTAAGATATGTGGACGCAAGCGAAAACTCAATGAAATAATGCTAAGAAAACTGAAGAATCTAGTATTAATTAGTAGAAGAAACACAAATAAGCAACTTTAAAACAAAATTAAGAAATATAGATTCAACATTTCACCCAGAAGTGTCAGCAGAGCTCTAAAGAATGAGGTCTGAAGGCACGCAGGCTTAGGAAATAACAAAAAATCAGGCTAGCAATGGCCAAAATAACTCGAATGGGCTAAAGGACTCAAGCATTGGAATGGTGATGACTGGGCACAGCAAAAATTATGTATAGTGTTTTGGGAGCTCTTATAAAATATATTAGCTTCTTGCAACTTTCTCTACGGTACTGTACCTATACTATAAAAACAGGCCTAGCCTACATTTTAATTATTATGTAAACCTATCTTATATCTGCTCTTATCAGCTAGTTTTAATAATTTCTCACATGAAGTTCTACACAAAATGGCTATTTTGTGGCAGGTTTGCTTCTCAGATGAATCTATTTTTCAAATAGCTGATGAAACTTCACAATACATACGGAGAAGTGTAATTGAAGAGTTTCATCCCCGATAGTGTGAACCAGACTTTTAAATATCCTACATTGGTCATGGTGTGGAGTTTTATGTCCATACATGGACTGGGGAGGCTCTACATTGTTTAAAACAACGAGACAAGTTCAATACTGAAAATTATTGAAGACCAAGCTGCTTCCACAGGCCATAAATTGGTTTTCAAATGAAGAATACATTTTCATGCATGACGGGGCACCATATCATCAAGCTATCTCTGTGAAATATTTTTGCAAAATAAAATATCAATGTTATTTCCTGGCTAGGTAACAGTCCGGATATGAACCCAATTGAAAACCTGTGGGCCATTGTTAAAAAAGAATGCGTCAACATAAGATCACTTCTAAAGTAGGTTTGGTTTAACCTTGATTAAAGTGTGGCATCATGATGATGAAATACAGACAAAAATTGAAAATCTTATTAACAGTATGCAAAAAGACTAAAATTGCTTATCAAGAACAATGGCATGCACACATAATATTAAAATGTGAAAAGATTGGTACATTTTTGTTTCTAGCAAAATATGCATTAAAAATCGCTTAAAAAAACCTCTTAAGTCTAAAGACCTGTCATGCTTTTGTATATATACAATGCTAGTTCATCATACTTTTTCTTTTGAATTTCTCTTTTAAATTTTTCTTCAGTACGTTGTAAATATGGATCAACATTATTTTTAAACTTTTGAATTAATACTTTCAGGTCTTCTTTAGAACAAGTATTGGCACGTCTCTTTTGTGTGTCAAGATCGAGATAATTAATTACTTCATTCATAAATATTTTGCCTAAATTGATTTGGTTATTGTTCGTGAGCTTTGATGATGGCTTTGGATCAGGGTATGCCATTGATTTACCAGTAAATAGTAGAACGGTTAACACCATCAAATAAAGGTTCACCTATAAACATTAAACATCAATATAGATAAATCATACAAAATGATTTCGGATTAAAAAAAGGATGATTTGAAATAATTATTGGAAATGAAAATATATATTAAAAAATTCTTATTTTCAACCCCATTTTAAATTCTATATATGTATTAGAAATATTGTACTAGCAGGATCTCATGAATTAATTTTATTATAGATATATTATAGATATATGAAGCTAATTAAACAAAGCTCTAGTGAAATCTCTTATTGTTTCCTTTCAAATTTAAAACAGAGTTTCGCACGCTGCTATTTAAACGCATCAGTGGAAATATATATATATATTATATATATATATATATATTTATATATATATACTATATATTTTTAAGTCAGATTGAGTGTTTATTCTTTTATTATAGATTATTAGGTTAAAACTCAATATGCTTTTATCAAAAACTAAGTTAATGGGTATTGATCACAAATAAATCAAATACCACACTGAACATCAAATAATACCTTGGAAGTAAAATACTGGAATCATTACTTTGTTTGAAAATAGTAATCGTTTGCTTTTTTTACTGTTGCATTCTCTGAAGTATACCAGAAATACTTTTGATCGAAATAATAAATTTTAATAAGAACTTCTACTTACAATATATATAGTTTTTTCCCTTTACTTTTAGAACCTCAATATGACCATGAAATAATATCAATTATTATAAAAAAAACTATTATCAATTTTGATTTACTATTGAAAAATTACAATATTTTTTCATTATACATTTAAAACTTCAATATTAAACTGGAATAATATTAATCTAAGTACCAATTTATTAAAGTATTATGTTTTCTTTCGAAAATATTGTAGTTTTTCTTTTTAATTTTACTTTACTATTAAACTATATTAAAGCTAGTAATTTAATAAAATTCAATAATAAGTCCAAATAAATTATAATGGTAATTAAAGATACTAAGACTCTAATAGTACATTTAGAGTATTATTAAAACCCAGTATCAAATGTACTATTAATACCCCTTAATCATTTAAAAAACTATTAAAATGCAAAAATCTAAAATGCTATTGAATTTAATAGTAAATATTTAATACTCTTGATATTCTATAATAATTCCAAAAGTTTTTAAAAAATCCAATATTAAATCTAAAATATTATTAAAATTTCATTTTAATAATACTAAAAATTCACTATTAATCCAAAAATACCATAGATGTTCTACAGATAAATTTTCATAAGGAATTATTGAACAAAACACCAAATTTATGGATTAAACCGTATTATGACTACTAAATAAAAACAGACTTACCATTTTATTAAATTGGTTTTCTTTTTGTAGAATAGTATAGTCTATTCTAATCAATATTAAAAAATTATGAATTTTCAAATACCTGTGGATTTAAGTAAACATTAGTATGCATGTATAAATTATGGTTTTCATATTTCAAGTCAATTAAATATTTTGATTATTCAACTTTAAAAATAGAGAGTATTTTTTAATTGGCAAGCTGCAAATGTATTTTTGGATTGAAAAGGTAATGGAGATTTATACCGGTTTATTAGATTTGATTTGAACTGTGACGTTACGGCTTAGAGTCAAAAGTGCAAACAGCCAAACATTTTCTGGCAATAGTTATACACACCTAACACATATTTGTATTTGTGAATTTATGAGGTTAGGAAATGCATTTGGATGTGATACATATATATATATATATATGTATATATATATATATGTATGTATATATATATATATTTATATGTTTAATTTAATTCCAATAGACATTCTGTATAAATAGGACTACATATATCCGCATATATGTATGTAGGTATTTATTTATGTATGTATGTATTTATGGTTGTGTAATACATTTATACAGTACGTGTACATACATACATACATACATACATACATAACATACATACATACATACATACATACATACATACATACATTCATACATACATACATATATACATACATACATACATACATACATACATACATACATACATACATACATACATACATACATACATACATACATACATACATATACATACATACATACATACATACATACATACATACATACATACATACATACATACATACATACATACATACATACATACATACATACATACATACATACATTACATACATACATACATACATATAATACATATATACATACATACATACATACATACATACATACATACATACATACATACATACATACATACATACATACATACATACATACATACATACATACATACAATATTTTATACATATATAGTATGTAACATATAATGTCGCTTTTTCTTTATTTAACACCAACAGTCAAGAATTTAAATAATGTGGATAGAGAAGTTATATTTTCAAAAGAAGTTTCAGATTTTAACACCTGTTCAAAAATTGATCTTTTATGACAATAGTATTTTAGTGACACTTTTTTTTTCGGATTTTATAACTAAATTTAAAGAAATAAATGATTTATTTTAAAATATAATTTAAGGTTTAGCTACCCTTTTTTTTAGCGACTATAAAGATTAATATATAATATTAGGTTTTTAGAACTAAAGTATAATAAATAAAATATTATAATTCAAAATCATTTCAATCGAAAAATTAATAAGAAAACATAAAAATCATGTTAAATGAATTTACTAAGTTCAATATATAATGTAGATTATTTAAACTTCTACTAAAATGTACAAAAATATTAAATGCTTACAGATTAAAAATACCAGTATTAGCATAAATTTAATAAAAAAATTGTCTTTGAATGTTATGCAGTAATTCCTATTAAAATGATGGCTCTTAGTAAGCCCAGTGCATTAACATATAACATATTGCTAAGGAAATATTAGTGAATATTGACGATATTATACTCACACACTAACGATATGGAGATTTATAAAACGTTAGAAAATTTTAGTTTGATGAGTTTGGAATCAAACACAAAAATATATGCTTATTACATTAAATAATTCAGGTTTAAGAAAACTGCAATGGAATGAAAACCAGAATCGCAAAAAAAGATTTTCTTGGTGTGTTTGAAATTGAAATGAAAATTGTGTTTGTCCTCCATGGTATATAAACTAGAATATACAAATTAAAAGGTATTAAACAATTTTTAACTAGCCAATTTATATTTTGGAAATTATTTTAATTACTCACTTAAAATAATGCATGTTCGTTAATGTACCTTTTATTTGATTTTCACTTTGTTAATAAGGTATAATAGAAGACAGGAAACTAAAATAAATGGTATGTTTCAATGCATTTAGGCTAATTGCTCACGCCTTTATCAAAATTACACTTCTAACCATAAGATAATTATGTAAAACGTAATAGTATACATTATCATAGAAACATTAAGTGTAATCTTTCTCTGACAGTGGAAATTTCTATTTCACATTAGGTATATTTTTAAAATATTTTTAAGAGATTTTACTTGCACTTTCTCAACCAAATGATTACATCAGCACACAGAATTTCTATGAGCGAGAGTGAAAGGGCTTACCAATTTGTAGGAAAGGTTTTTTTTCCATACCGTCCATGGTTCTTTTATATACCAAAATCGACATGGGACTGATGAATTTACTTCACCTCCGAAGGAAGTTGTGCTACGGATTTGATTTTTATCGCTCAGTAAAAATCCTTTGACCCCAGCTAGGCTTGAACCCACCAACATCGGCTCCTAAGATGAGCACTTTATCTTGAGATTACCAGATTTCAATTGGTTTCTTTGGTTTTTTAGTATCTCATAATAGCAGTAGAGCGATTTGTGTCCTTGCCTTTGCCAGGTTATCGGGATTTAGAAAATCAGCCACAGAAGGTCATTACAATTTGGGAAATGTAGATTGACTTCAACTTTTATTATAGGATAAATAAATATATAATTTTTAATAATATAAATTTATATGTTTGTATTTATATGTTTATGTCTATCTTTTACATCCATCACTGTTTCTAGCCCGTGGTCTTTTTTTATTCAAGTAATCCTAAACCTTTATAAATACTTGAATTGTAAATATGTAGGTCAATCTAGATTGGAATTTCATTTTTTAATTCTATCTCGGTTCATTTAAGGATATGCAATGTTATTTATATTGTAGTTTTCCCATCACTTAGCAGTAATAAAGTGGGAGCATTTAATCCAAACCAACCTCCTAATTCCATCCCAAATTAATATTCCGTACGTTCCAACTTTCCATTAATATGCTTAAATGAGATAATCTTAGCCATAAAATAAACTAAGCCATTTATCATTTCACATATTTATTATTCATTTGGTACAAGATTATAAATATTTCATTAATGTGTATATGTATATATATAAAAAAAAAATTTACATTCTTTTGTAACTACCTTTACTCGTACGGAAGCATGAGAAATAACAGTCAAGTATTTAAAAGAGAATAGCAAAATAAATTTTATTTGTGATAAGAGAAATGGATGACACACAAAAAAAAATTACAAATTCAGTAATATCGCTTAAAGCGAGTCAAGTTAGAGACTTTGTAGTTAAACATAATATTTCAAAAGATACCAAAATGACTAGAATGTTCCGAGTAAAATACTTTAATTTAAACATATTACTCCACTAATATGAAAATAGACAAGAATTTAATAATAATAATAATAATAATTAGCACCGCGTCTTACTACCCGTTCGGGTTATACGCTTAAGTACTAATTACACTAATGGATTAGGAATTGGAGGGTTGAATTTATAGGAAGTGAACCCGCATTTGCGTGGAGGGAGAGTGGAAACCATTTAGAAACCACCCCAGTTCACCCGACCGAGATTCGAACCTCGATCTCCCCGTCCTCGCGGTCGAGCTCAACACGACAGCGCGTTAGCCAACTACGCCACGAGCGGGTACAAGAATTAAATGGAATACTTAATATAAACATATTACTCATGATTATTGAAATAGACTAGATTTTAAATTGAAGACTTTGATATATACATATTACTTCATTAATATGAAATTAAACTAGAATTTGAAGTGAGAGACTCTAATATAGAATAAGGCGTCCCCATAAATATACACTAGTTCAATATACAATTCCCAGAGCACTCTAAGGTAAAGATAATATTATTGATCAAGCCCACCAATAATGGCGTAAATACCCCGGGCATAGTAATGACAAAGATCCCAAGATCATACAATACATTCATAGTAAAGTATGCCCGCCTCCTGTGCTAATGCCATGTCTAACGACGTAATTGAGCAGCGTGAAATAAAGTTCAACAACAAGAAAGTGCCTTACTACCACTATAAAGTTAACACGCATTATACATTAATTAGAGTCAGAGTCGAAATAAGTACCTCGTCTAGCAATGTATCCCATAGAGATAGACTCATACAGCAACCGCACAAATCTACGACGGCTATCTTCCCTTTGCACTGTTTAAGGCAGCCAAGGTAACCCTAGATATATACAACAAGTGAGTGCTCCTCACATAATACTAAAAGATAAAAAATGCAATTAAAGTCAACATCCCTGAAATATACCCATTTGCTAATGATGCAAACGATTAAATAGAAAGGTGGTAAGAGCGCAACTCAAAAGTTAGATTAGAAAGAAGGTTCACTTATGAACAAAGATTTGGTTCCCCAAACAATTAAATAGAAATAAATCGTGGTTATAAATTAACCTTGTAGGAACCCCAAAGAAACCCAGCCCAATGTTAACAATTAAATTTGTAAGCCTGAACCAATAATTTTGACGAGATTTCCCCATTTTAAGTCGAAATAGAATTTTGATTACTGTGATTAAGTCTAAGCTTAATTCGGCGATCTCACCTTAGTAAGCCAGTGATACAATGAATGATGATACAAATGAACCATCACAATAGACACAGGGTGCTAGTGCGCACTTCCTAGGGGTGCTGCTTTTAGCGGTGACGCAGTGTCACACGATGCAACTGTAAAGATGACGCACGTCGCTAGTGTGCACCGGGCCTTTGCACGAGACTAACGTACAGGCAGTGGGGCGACGCGATTACGAAAGCTACAAGTCATGGGTTTTCAATTTTCTGGGTAAAACAATTCAGTTTCTTTTCCGGTAGTAATATTGTCCCCTTTTAACAGACTATTGAGCGTCACTTTCCCCCCTTCCTTTCTACCCTCATTAATGACGCTTCCATGACTCCAAAGCAATGTTTTCTCTTATTTTCCAAAACAGGGGAGAGTTTCGCAGGGTCCCAAGGGACCATAGTGGGTTGGGGAGGGTATCAGAGGGAGGTCCCTCATCCGTCGTGCCACGGCAGACTCTGGTTCGGATATGGCTTGGGAGGAGTGCCTGGAAGCCAGTAACTACTCTGCGATCACTCTCACCCCCAACATGCTCTGCGCGGGACTTTCCCAAGGAGGGCCGACGCTTGTCAGGTAAATCATTTGATTTCTAACTAAGCCATTTAACAGTGCACTATAACACAATAATATTAATTTTTATTTAGCCCCACGTCTTACTAACCGTTTGGGCTTTATGCTTATGTACTAATTACGCCAATGCTTTAGGAATTGTGAAGGTTGGATTTAAAGGTAGTGAGCCCATATTTGCGTTGAAGGAGACTGAAAAACCATTTAGGAAAATCTACCCTCAGTTCACCCGATTGAGATCCGTCCTCGGCAGTTAGCTCGACACGTAACTAGTGCGTTAGCTAACTACGCCACTGAGGCAGGTAACAGCACAACAACCCACCTCGGTGGCGTAGTTGGCTAACGCACCAGTCGTGTTGAGCCAGATCACCGAATACGGGGAGATCGAGGTTCGAATCTCGGTCGGGTGAACTGGGGGGGTTTTTCCTAAATGGTTTTCCACTCTCTCTCTCCACGCAAATGCGGGTTCACTTCCTCTAAATTCAACCTTCCCAATTCCTTGCCCTAGTACTCAAGCGTATAACCCGAACGGGTAGTAAGACGCGGTGCTAAAAAATAATAATTTCTTTATTAATCGCAATTCCTTCGTTATGATTTCTGTATTTAAATTGACTAAACTAGAAAACCTGTCATTAGATCAAAAGCTATTTTACACCAATTAGTTTAAAGTTATGAATAATTTATATAGATTATAATAAAATTGAATTTCATTCTTAAAAAATGAAAATGAAAATAATGAATTCCATTTATTAGATGTAAAAAATCACACATATTTACCATCCAATGTTTATGTTCGAATGTTTATTATAGCTTCAGATGTAGTGATATATTTATCGATTTATTTATTATATTGAAATATCCTTTAAAGCTTTGAATGATAATAACTAAAAAAATTCTCTATCTCTATTAAACGACTTAATATTTTACTATTTTTATCAAACCTGTCTACTATTTTCAAAAGATAAACAAAACATTTCAAATAATAAGGGGCAAATATTAGCATTACAAAAAATAATCCATCTAAATTCCATCGTTCCAGTTCACCCGGACTAATGTAGAATGAAATATACAACCAATATATCGATATAATGTGATCGATTAATCGTAGATTTCGATATATACCTTGAGATATATCAAATTTTAATAATATCGATACATATTAAAGAAAATTGATATCCCTAGTAAAGGGTAATATTCTACCAACGATGGTTGAGGGATATTCACTGATTGGTAGCACTGTATTGTTTGAATTCCAGGGTGACAGCGGAGGCGCTTTGCTTGCTGAAGACTTCTATGGGAGAATGGTGGTAGCAGGTATGCATCCTTTCTTACTTAGGGTGTATATACACTCAGCGAGGTTTGGTAATAGTTTCACTGCTAGAACACAGTTATTGAATGTGAAATAAATCAAATACATTTAAACTCAAAGTTCAATAAACAAAATAATGGTACGGCACACTCGTATAGTACATACCTTATCATTTAGTATATTATAGTTTGTAGTAAAATTTAAAAAATCTGTTATAAGTGTACTACGCCTCAGAAGAATAAAAACATACTTTAATAACTATATGGAATGCTTTTCAAATATAGATTATTACTGTAATATCATTTTAAATTTACTATAAACTGACCATTAGCTATCTAACTCCAAATATTTGTTTTTATAGAAAAATAAACGTACACTAATATTTAGCATGCAAAACACTTCCCAGATACCCATTTTAAAATAAATAATTAAATCTTAGTGGGTCATATTTACAAAAGTCAGTTATCAATAAAATACTAGAATGAAGGCATTAAATGAGAAATTGTTTTATCTAGTAAGTTAAATTAAGTACTTTTTAATTATTGTGAATAATTCTAGATTGTTCCAAAACATATTAAATTAAATAATATAGCTATTTTCTTTTGTGTGTTTGTCTACAGGAATTGTGTCCTGGAGTTTAGGGTGTGGACGACCCACTAATCCAGGGGTGTACACTAAAGTCAGCCAGTATACCGACTGGATCCTAAAGAACATCATGGGAAATGGATGCCGTTGTCTTTGATACCCCTAAATACTGTCGATTTAATCAACTTATTTATCGTAGGATTGTTTTTCTAAACACACACAAAAATATGTTTTTTTGACTAACATTGATAACATATTACTATTATGGATAGTATATACCAAAATTTAAAGATACAAATCACATGACCTCCCAAATGATTGTATTAAAATTTGTTTTAGTAACGTTTATCATCGTCAAAAAATTAATTTCAGAACTTTATGGGACTGTATAATTATATTATCTCAGCGAATATTGAAAGAAGGAAATTGTATCTCAAACGATTTTTAAATTTGTAACCATATTTAAAAAAATTTCAAATGTCATAAAATTCCAAAGTTATCGTGAATGGACTACATCCTTGCTAACTTTATGAATAAACATAATTTACAGTCCACTTTTCATAGGAAGAACTTTATTTGACATCTAAAAAAGGCTACTAGATCTACCTTCGCATGTTTATAGGTCACATGATTATGCAGCTTGCCACTTTGATACATGCTAATAATATTTATGAAATAACACCAATAATATTTATACTATAGAGAGTACATTTCTATATTTTATAGAAGGCTCTTTCCTTGAAAATTAGACTGTACACCCCATTCGTACTTAAAACGAAACGATTGTGTAACAAAGTAGGGACTGTTAACCAATTTGAGTTTAGTGTTTCATTATAATAACTTCTTTGTTTTATAAATGCACAAACTTTAATTTTATCTACTGTTTTAATAAATGATATATATCTTTATTATCAACCAATTTAAAGCAGTTTTAATTATTTTCTAGTTTATATTCAATACATTAAGCTCTTTCAATGTTTCCATCTCAAAGAAAGTGCTGTTTCTTTTATGATAGTGATTGAGAGGTAACAGTTTATGTAAATGAACATTTGGTATTTTATTCATGAGCTTCAAATATTCGCTCATGTATTTTTATGAATCTAAAACTGTTTCTGTGCATGCTTATGTTTTTATTATGTTAAGAACTCTTAAAATGGATACAGGCAATTTTTTTTTCCTTTTTAAGTGAAATGTTCTTTTTCTATTCTATAGTTATTAATAAGTAAATTTTGAAAACGATTACAAAATTAGTAAGATAATTGATAACAGCAATTGATTTTTCACCAATTTCAAAATTACTATTTCTAAACATATTTGTACATTTCGAACAAATGAAAAAAATAAACATTGGACATGAGAATTGAACTCAGGAGCTTTTGGCTTTAGAAGGCTAAAGTTTTTCTACTGAGCTATCTTTGAAGACTCTCTTAGTATTTTCCCTTTGTTTAAAAGTAACCTAAGCCATGATAATCTTACTTGGCGGATTACACTATGACTTTGTCTTATAATCCGACTAAAATATAGGACAGCAACTCCCAACGTACCTCCAGGGGTACGTTCTTGGACGCTTGGGGGTACGTGAATATATTTTGATTAGTGGCGGAAAGATCCAACAGTGTAAGACGAAAGATAAAGTCAAAAGTTATAAAATTTAGCTCAACGATATGGTGATGGTGCGTTCGGTTTTCTTTATGCTTGACCTTGAGAAAATGATTTCAATTTCAAATATAAAATAGTTTTTATAGTTATTAATAAAGTAATTAAATGTGTTTTTTTTTGTTGTAACTTTTGCTTTTTGAATGAAAACATATCTACTCTCTTTATTTAGCTTACAATCACATATATTTTTAGTTCATTACTAAACATTTATTTTCAGTTGTAAGAAATAAACCATAAACAACTACTACTGTAGTAACTATACATTTTGCTAAAAAATTATGGCCAGAATTTATGGAAATGGGCTGCCAAAGGGGGGGGGGGGGGGGCAAGTGAAGATAGATTGGGGACGCTGCCATAGTGGAATAATGCAAGGTGAGCTTGCTACCTTTAAGGGTAAATGAAATACAAAGAAATTCAAGTATATCTACTATACAGATATTATTTTATAGACCTTGTGATTTATTAGTCTATTTATTTCTTCCTTGAGTTGATGATAGCGTTTTGTCTCTGAAACAATTATTGAAATTCGGCTTTAGTCTACTCTACACTTCCGTATTAAAAAAAAAAGAATTACATTAGACAATAAATATTTTCAAACCAAACACAACAGTCACTTTTGTTCATAAATATAAATTTTAATTATTTTTATTCGACTTACTTTTCTCTACTCCCATACAAATGTCCAGTTAAATGGCAATTAAAGAAAAATCATGTGTGATTTTTTTTTTTGTGGAAATGATCAACAGATAACTTTATGGTTTATTCTAACGTGTACATACGCAAGCAAGCCAAGAAACAAATTATCGTAAAAGTTTACTTTACTTAAGTAGAACTATGAAGGTTAGACATAAACTTACGATTTCACGGTTTTATGAACCACTAGGGTAATATAATAATAGGAGTATGTGTGATTAATGCAAGAAATGTTTTATACTCTAGCCTTTAGGATTTGAAAGAGAATAGGTCATAAATCAACCAGTCTTGAGTGGTACCTTAGTAGACCAACATATGGGCAAGAGACATGTATTTTACCTTAGCGTGCTGCATAATAGTCATGGCAATTTTAAATCAGGTAACAACCTTTCAGAACTCAGTAATACACGACTCATTACGACAGTTTTACTGTCACGAATAAATAATTTGTAGATATCTCTAATAACATTTTATAGTTAGTTTATTGCAAGGAAATTCTAGGCGAATGTCTTTAAAATGAAAATGTCTGTGTAACTTTTGTTACATATTTGTCTTTAAATAATTAGATATAGCTTACTTTCATTTCGTTGTAATCAGCAGTTTATTAGACAAACTTACAAAGTTACTATGGTATTTCTCACCTTTTTTAAATACAGGTTTTTTTATAAGTAGTACGGCTTTAAATAACATAGATTTAAAATAAAAATGTTAGTCAATTTTTTCAAGAATAATTTTATTCCAATTTGTTGCTTTACGTTCCTAAAACTAAATAACATTTTTAGAGAATAAAATAAATGAATTAAAATTAGTTTTAAAATATTTTTTCACACCATTACTTCGAAGCTGTTAAATTTAATACACTAACAGTGCAGGACTGAGGAAGGAAGAATTGAGCAGGTATGTAGCCATATTTATATATATAAAAGATGGAGATGACATTTAAAGAGAGAAAAAGTCTTTGTATACCCAGCTGGGATTTAAACCCCGATCTACTCATCACTAGAAAACCAGACTAGATTAGCTTGGCATTTATTTAACGTATCCACCAATGTGGTTGACGGAATGACTAAAATAAAATGATAATTTTAATTCATATTATATTTAACCCTCTGTCACTTAGTAATCAGAGTTCATGGCTACAGAACCAGAGGTTCTGGGTTCAATCCACGGCGCTTTCATATTTTCTGTAACGTGGTCGACTCAGCCTAGTGAGGGCAATAAAAGGAGCTATTTTAATAAATAAGTAGCGACTCCGGTCTAGAAAACTGAGATTAATGGCTGGAGGGTTCATTGTGGTGAGCAAGTTATACCCAATCTATATGTAAATATTGGCGCTATCTTCGCCAACATATGCAGCCGCTCGGTTGAAAAGCTCGCTTCCGGGTTGATGTCATAAAGTAATATTACAAAACATATTTATAAAAATATTTTTATGCCCCAGTTTCTTTAAATTGGGTTGCAAAATTAAAATTTTTTTTTATTTTTATAAAGAGTCGATTTATATTATCAATTACTGTTGTCTTTAACGAGTACAATTGGGTGTTTCAAATAAATATTTTTTCGTAGATTGTGTTGTTTATTGATATCTTAAAAAATCAGAATTGTTTATCGAAAAGACTATTTCCCTAGGAATATATAAATAATACATCAACCTTTAATTAACAATAAATAAACAAGCCTTAAAATTATGGTTAAATACTAGATGGTGTGAGTGGGGGGTATGGGGGGGGGGGGGGGCGCTTCTTTTAAGGGCAGCTGACTTCACACGTGGCGGGTCTGTTAATGAACACAAATAATAATGTTGTAGTCCCATTTATTGATTTTTTTTACAGTATATCCCCTATAATTATATTACCACTGCGCAAAAATGGTTGTGCTTATCTATTTCTACCACGACTTCGCAAATGAGTGACTCAAATGAACTCTTAACAAAACTCTAGCGCTTTGTAACAAGCAAGCTTCAGCTACAACTGAGTCCGCATGTGATGTTTTAGTGATAATTATGTTCATTCATGTTGAAGACAAGGGTTCCGGTTTCATATCCCGTGACGTCTT